>VZRN01006752.1:13958-34544 GCA_013397935.1 Dasyornis broadbenti | reverse complement strand
ACATGCCAGGGCTCTTGAATCTTCCAAAGACTTGAGAGGTCATGGGCAGTCACAGTGGCTGCATGGTGAGAACACTACTGTCTCTACGTGCACAGGAGCCCATTTGCACTGGCACTCATTGAGGTTCCATGGGGACATCCAAGTGGTCTTCCATTTGCCAAACTGCACTGATCTCACAAGCTCTAACAGAGTCTCAGTGGTGACATCCCGGGTGTCTCTAGGCTGCTAAGCAGCTGTGTTGTCACATGCACTCACAGGGGTTCCATGGTGACATCCTAGGTGTCTCTATGCTGATAAAGGGCTGTAATGTCACAGGCCCTCACAGTGGCTCTATGGTGACATGCCAAGGGTCTTGAAGGCTGCAAAAGAACCATGAGGTCACATGCTATTACAAGGACTCCACAGAGCCATCCCAGGGGTCTCCACGCTGCTGAAAAGGTTCTTTATCACAAACACTCATAGGAGTTCCATCGTGATATCCCAGTGCTCCTAAAGAACAGTGAGGTCACAGGCAATCACAGCAGCTCCATGGTGACATTCCACATGTCTTTAGACTGCCAAAGAGCTCTGATGTCACTGACAGTGACATGGGCTCCAGGGGGACATCCCAGGTTTCCCTAAACTGCTAAAGAGCAGTCAGGTCAAAGGCCCTCCCAAGGCTTCCATCCTCACATCCCAAAGGGATGCAGGTTTCTAAAGAGCCCTAAGCTCACCTGCACTCACAGGGCTTCCATGGTGACTTCACAGGGCTGTCTGGGGCTTCCAAGGAACCATGACATCACTGGCAGTGACAGACACTCCATGGTCACATCCTAGAAGACTCTGGGCAGCTAAAGAGAAGTCAAAGAGCAGTCACAGGTAAGCCATAGTGACATCACAGGGCTCTTTAATCTTCCTCCCCCTTCTTTCACCACCACCACCATATCCCCTCCCCTGTGCCTCACCACCCCGCACTGCTCCTGGGAAGGGAAGNCGTGCCCCTGCCCCGCCTCTCGCCTTCATTTCTGCATCACCCCCTGGACCCCGCCCCGGGTCAAAAAAGAAGCGGGATGGGCGGGCATGGAAAAAACGTCATAAAACAAAAAGACTCCAAGCGACGCACACAGAATCATCCCCGCAAAGAGGCACCACGCAGCCCCCGCCGGCAGCCGCAGCCCGTGCCCAGCCTCAGCCGTGCCCCGGCTCCCGCTGCTCGCTGAACGCGCTCGCTCGCCCCGCGCAGCCGCCTCCTCTCCCGGCCGCCGCCAACTGCGCGTGCGCAGCCCGGCCAGCGGCGGGAAAAGCCTTTCCCGTGGTGCTCTTGAAAGGCGGCGCGGAGACGGAGAGGAAAACAGAAATGAAAAAAATCAATCAAACAGAAGAAGTGGCGTGGAGGGTGGTGGAAAAGGGAGAGAAACAACAACCACATCCCCCCTCTAAGACCCCTCCCCATACCCGCACCTCCGCCTCCCGAGCCGAAAAATAAAATAGCCCGCAACAGAAAAATAAAGTTACCCCTCCTCACGCCGCAGAACCAAAGCCAAAAGCCGGCCAAGGGCGCCCGGCCCCGCTCTCTCGCGGCGGGCGGGGGAACTCGGGCCGGGGCCGGTCGCTTCGGGCCGGGCTCCGGCGCCTCGACACGATCCCCGCCAGCCGGGCTGTGTGTGCAGCTCTGTGGGCTCTGGGTGGCTCTGGGGGAGTGGCGGCGCAGGCGCAGTCAAGGGGGGCGGCTCGCCGGGAGCGCGGCGGGGGTGGTGCGGGTACAACGGGAAAAAAAAAATCTTTTAAAAAAATATTCCGGTATGGCATGATGGTGAAAAAAATAAAGTAGTGGGATTTAGGGGACTGGTACCTCTCCGGGGCAGAGGTGCCCTCGAGGTCCAGAGTTCCAGCACGAGCCGGCTGCTGCCGGGTTCCTGAGGGCCCAGGGGTGGTCACTTTTGCCCCCACTTTTCTGCCAACTATTGCAAAGCCAAGATCACACAATGCAGCTCAGATTCAGTTATCAGTAGTTATCAAATATCTCTGTCCCAACATCCCACCGGTCAGAAAACCAATTTAAGCTGTTCCTGTGTTCACACTCACTTATTTCCATCTCAGTTGTGCAAGTCAAGTCAAGAGGAGGAGAGGAAGAGGCCAAAAGCCACTTGAGAGGCCACACAGGCTCAGGTAAGACCTGCAAATTTTACTGTCTCCCACTGCCAGCTCATCTGGGGAAGCCTGGGAGCGGCATCGAGGCTCAGGGAAGTTATTCCCTGCCAATCTGAAGTGCACACAATCCAGACAATGAATATGAGGAGCCAATACCTCTCAAAGTAACTTTAAATCTGTAATGCTGCATGCTCCCCTCCTCCCCTTTTTCAGGCTGCACCATGATCTGCGAAATGCTAGTTAGGCCTTGGCTAACCCACCTGGGCTGAGCTGCCCTGCAGTTTCTCAGAACCACTATGCGCTCCCAGGAACTGCTGTGTTCTAATGTGCTTCTGATTTTTCCTTTTGTTTTTTTTAACAGACTTTGAAATTTGTTTTTGCCTGGATGGCATCACATTCTCATTGTCTCATGTTCAGGAAAAGCTGTCGATCGGAAGAGGGGTCAGGATGAAAAATTGTTGTGACTAAAGGCCATCCCTTGGGCCCTCTAAACAGGGCTGCAAAAGGAGCCCCTGGGAGCTGTGCTGGGCTGCAGTAGCAGTGAGCAGCAAAGTCCCTGTGCGTGGGGCCTCTGCCAGCCGGGAACTGTCCCGTTTGCTGCACTTGGAGGGACCCTGCAGGCACAACAGTGACACTGGAAGCCCCCTAAACTTCTCCAGTGGGGCCCCTGCAGGGACAGGAGTATCAATGGGACCCCCCCAGCCCCCATCATACCCCCAAACCATTCTCATGGGGAACCTGTGGGGACAGGAGTGTCACCAGGTCTTTCCCAGCACCTACTTCTTCCCCCAGACTGCTCCAGTGGGGACCCTGTGGACACAGGAGTGTCACCAGGACTGTCCTAACACACACCCCGCTCCCCAAATGGCTCCAGTGGGGGCCCTGCGGGGACAGGAATGTCACCAGAATGCCCCAAACCACTCCGGTGAGGACCCTGCAGAGACAGCAGCATTGTCACCAGGACCCCCAAACAGGGACTGTATGGGGACAGGAGTGTCACTGGGACCCCTTTCTCCCCACTGTCCCACACCTCTTGCCATTGGGGACCATCGCTGTTGTCTCAACTGTATCATTCTCTACAACACCCTGAAAGGAGGCTGTAGTCAGGTGGGGGCTGGTCTCTTCTCCCTGGCAACCACTGACAGAACGAGGACATACTCTTAAGCTGTGCTAGGGAAAGTTTAGGCAGGACATTACGAAAAAATTCTTCACTGAAAGAGTGATTGGGCTTTAGAATGGGCTGCCCAGGGAGGTGGCAGAGTCACCATTCCTGGAGGTGTATAAAAAAAGACTGGATGTGGCACTCAGTGCCATGGTTTAATTGATAAGGTGGTAGGTCATAGGTTGGATTTGATGATCTCCAAAGTCTTTTCCAACCTGGTTAATTCTGTGAACTTTGGTGCCATTGCAACATTTCCTCTCCCAGAGGAGCCTCTTTCACAACAGCCACTGGAGGAGGGGACAGGGACAGCTCTGTGTCACCCTTGGGGCCAGCACCCTCAGGGGGAGGTGGGCTTGAGGGTGGGGGGTGCCCACCTTGACGTTGCTGAACTGGGAGGTCAGGTGGTCTCATTTTCGGGGCTTCTCACAGCCCCCCAGGGGCTCCTCTTTTCTGGGTCTGGCGGGGGGGACCAGAGTCAGTACACCCAGTACCCCCAGACCACGCCTCATCCCCTGGGAAACATCCCCCAAAAGTGCCAAATCCCACCAGGATCTAGTGCAGCCAAGCTTTGGGTAGGTAAAGGGGGGCTCAGTGGGTCATAGAAGAAGGGGCAGAGGGTTTTATCCTGCTCCTGGTTCAGTGCCCAGTGCTGGTGCCCACTGCCAGTGTCCAGCCCCAGCACCCAGTGCCAGCGCCCAGTGCAGATGCCCAGCCCCAGTGTCCATTCCCAGTGTCCAGCCCTGCTGCCTGGTGCTGATGTCCATTGCCTGTGGTGGCCAGTCCCACTGCCCACTGCCCAGCCTCAGTGTCCAGCCCCAGGTCCCAGTCCCAGTCCCCAGCCCCAGTTCCAGTTCCCAGGCCTGGTGCTACAGTGCCAAGCACTGATCCAGGACAGTCCCCACCCCAGTGCCAGGTGGGTGACAGCTCCAGTGCCAGCCCCAATACTAGGTGTGTGCCAGGTGTGTGCCGGTGTCACCCCCCACCCTGGGGACACAGAGCAGCCACCAGCGCGGCCTGGGGCCAGGTGATGCCATGCCGGTGCTGGAGGAAGCTGAGGGTTTTATTGCAGGGACCAGCAGATGCAGCAGCAGGAAGGAAACAGTGATGGGGACAGGACGGGGATGGTGACGGTGACAGAATGAGGCAGCTGTGCAAGGCTTGGTGTGGGGCCTGGGGCATGGCATGAGACATGGTGTGAAGTGTGGCGTGGGACATGGCACAGAACACAGGGCATTCCGTGGGTTGGGACATGACCTTGGAGCAAGGCACAGGGCACAGGGCATAGGACATGGCACAGGACAGAGGACACAGGATGTGGCAGGAGACATGGCCATGGAGCATGGCAGAGGGAACAGTCAGTCCCAGCATCATCACCCCAAACCCTCTCCCATCAACTCCACTGGGACTCCCACCCCAAGCCCTGGGGACTCTGGTGTCACCTGGAATCTGGGCCAGCTCTGGATCTCCTGGAAGAGGGCACTGCGAGGGCAGTTGGTGTGGCCGAGCTGGTGGTGGCCACACAGGGTGAAGTCCGGCCAGATGCAGCCAGAGCGGACAGCACAGGGCAGGAGCTCATCCTGCACCAGGGCCAGGGTGTCAGGGTCCAGCGGGGTGGCTGAGAAGTACTGGATGATGCCAATGCCAAAGCCTTTGGTATTGTAGTCCTTGTTGTGGACACCGATCCAGTGCCATCCCTGGCCCTCTATCTGAGCCCACCACAAGGACTGCAAGGACTCGATGGGGACAGTGGTGGGGAACATGGAGGGACAGTGATGGGGACTACAAAGGGACAGGGATGGGGACAGTGAGAGATTATGGGGACAGTGGGGGGACAGTGATGGGAACTGCAAGGGGACAGTGATGGGGACCATGGTGGGTGACAGAGACTGCAGGGGGTGATGGGGACCTTGGGGGAAAATGGGTCCCTTGGGGCGTGACAGGGCCCACAAGGATACAATGACAGCTCCCTCAGGGGGTGCCAGCTCCCTCAGGGGGTGACAGTGACCTGCAGCCAATATCATCCCAGGTGCAGGTGTCCTGGTGGAAGCTCTGCATGTTCCTCATAGTACAGATGCAGGCCCAGAAGCTCCGGCATGGCTGCACCAGCTCCAGGGTGTGGTGCAGGAACACCAAATCCAGCAGGAGCTGCAGCAATTACAGGCTGCTGCGGTAGGGATGGGCCCCCCATATTCAGTGGGACATGATGGCTGGGAGCTCTGCAGGGGCAAGGGCTCCCCTGTGTCCCCTGAGCCCTTGGGGACACGGCAGAGTCCATGTGGGGACAAGGGGCCTGATGTATCCTTGGGGACACGTGGGGACAACTGAGGGACCTTCAGCCTGGATGTGGGAGGGTCCTCCTGGGCGTTATTGAGGGGATGAGGAGGGGCTGCTCAGGGCATCCTTTGGCTGGGACATGAGGTAGCCAGTGTCCACAGGACACAACAGTGGTGGCCATGGGGACATGGTGGTGGCCACCCAGGGACCACCACCCAGGGATGGTGTCCTTTCAGAGGATGTGGTGGTGGTCATCAAGGGGGCACAGTGGTGTCCATCCAGGAGACATGGTGGTGTCCAGCCAGGGGACCCAAAGATGTCTCACTACACCAAGCCACCTGACCCCCCCTACCCCCATCATCTCTCAGTGCCCACCCACCAGGGTGACCGACCCCACCCCACCCATCCAGAGTGCCCTTCCCACACCTTCCCACCTCATTTGCGTAGTGACAACTCTCCTTTGTGTGGTGACAACTCCTGTTTAGGGGGTGACAACCCCTGTTTTGGGGGTGACAACACCCATTTGTGCAGTGACAACCCCATTTAGGGGGTGATATACCCTGCCCATCCCCATGTAGCACTCGCTAAAGTCCTGTGATGCCCAGTGAGCTACGGCCACCACCTGCTGTGTCCTCACATCCCTCAGGAGGTGCCAGGTGGGCAACAGCACCCACAGCACCCTCAAAACCTCCTTTTGTCACCTCCTTCTCCAACCTGGCCCCACCAGTGCCCCAAAATCCCAATGTCGGTAATCACTGGGGAGTCTCTGCATTTGGACTAGCCACTGCTAGTCCTGTAGTAGCCTCGGAGCAGCTTGGCCAGCAGGAGGGGCTCCCATGGCCAGTCGTGCCCCCAGGACCACCCCATCCATAGCCCCAATGGCCACAGCACTGGGGACAGGGGATGAGAGGCCCTGCAAGGTGTCATTTTGGGAGTTCTCCACGTTGTCACAGCAGCCGCTGGGTCCCAGCATAGTCCCATTATTGTCGCCAGGAAAGATGTCTCCAAAGCCTTGGTGATGGTGACAGTGAAGGGACGGTCGGTGGCACACTGAGGTTGGGGAAGGGTTGCCCAAATCCTCCAGACCTCAGCCCCATTTCGATGCTGGCAAGGAGGGGACCGAGGGCCACTGTGGAGCTGTGAGGGGCCAGCACCACCCTGCGCTCCAGTGTCGCAGGGTCACGGTAAGGAGCTGCCAGTGCCTGGGGGTGAGAGCCAGGGAGGGTCCCGGGTGTGCTCACCCAGCATCGCTGGGCACTCTGGGTGCTGCAGACCCACAGCGCCCGCCCCAGCACCACAGCGGTGCTGGGGGAGCCGCCCCGGGCTGGGGACTCAGGGATGTCCATGATGTCAACCACGGAGTCCATGCGATCTGGGGGAAATCCGTGAGGACACCTGGGGGGACGGGGTGGGCTAGGGGTGGGGGCATGTGGGGGCAAGTNGGGGGACAGAAAGAGAGTGACAGAGACAGAACAAGGAAAATATCACCACTCCGTGGATCCCAATGATGTTCCATTGATGCTCTCCAGCTGGTCTTGGTGGTGACGGTTCCCCGCAAAGCACAGAATCCCATGGGTTAATATACACTCGGGCCAGGTGGCAATGTCCAGGCATGCCGCCCGGGCCAGGGGGCAGTCTCTTGCAGCAAACTCTGGATTTGTTGCATCACGTGCAGTCCTGAGGTGCAACGCCTCTGGGGAGCACTTCTGGGGGGTCTTTGATGGATTATGACACCCCCTCAGCTGCCTCTCACGTCAGTGTCCCGTGGATGTGGCCTGTGGGGTTGGGATTCCACAGCTGGGCCAGTTTGTGTAAGAGAAGAGGGGCGTTCAGTGTCTCTGAGCAGAGGTCACACCCAAAACCTCCTCCCCCCGCCCCCCCATTTCATAGGGGAGCCTGTGTAAACCTGGGTCCTGTGGGCTGTGGTCTCCCCCACTCCAAATCTAGCCCAGGAAGAATCTCTGCTGCATTTGGCTCTCCTGTGGCTGCATTCCTTTCCCTCAGCCTTGTTTGTTTCTCCCTAGGCTGAGATGATTGAACAGCAGTATCTTATCTCAGCAGCTTAATTTAGAGTCCAGAGTCCCAGTCAGGTGTCTTCAGGGAGACTTCTTTGATTATAGCTTCTTTATACAGTTTTTATTATAATGAGTAAAACTTTATATCAATGTTTAAGGCTTGAACTATTTTAGTCTCTGACAGGGTGTCATGGGGTGTCCCCACCTGTGCCGGGATGGGCGCAGATGCTCCGCACCAGGAACAGCCACGGCAGTATCCTATGGGACATGGGGACAATCTGCAGGACACGGAAATATCCCGCGGGACACGGCCCCGGGACCTCGGGGACTTTGGCCCCACCAGGGGCAGGAGGCAGGGGACTTATGGGGAGGGACAGGGACACACGGAAGGGCACAGGGTCACATGAGAGAGATGGAGATGGGGATACTAGGGGGGACAGGGACACACGGAAGGGGACAGGGTCATATGGGAGAGATGGGGACGGGGACACGTGGGGAGGGACAGGGACACGTGGGGAGGGACAGGGACACATGGATGGGGGACAGGGATACACAGAGGGGGACACGGAAGTGGGGACGAGGACACATGGGGGGACAGGGACACACACAGGGGACGGGGACACATGGAGGAGAGGGGACACGATGCCACCAGGATACACATGAGGGGATGCTGCCACCAGGACACACATCAGGGGACAATGTCACCACATGTGGGGATGCTGCCACCAGGACATGTCAGCACATGAAGCCATCAGGACGTGTCAGGGAACGCTGCCATCAGGACGCGCATTACGACAAAAGCCACCCACACACATCCGGTGACAGTCACGTGACCCTGCGGGTGACACCGCCCTCTCCCGACCCTTGCCCTTTCCGCAGCCTGTCTCCAGGAGCGCTTCCATGGCGGTGGCTGCAGCGCTGGGTCCCCTGGCTGCAGTGGCCCTGGGCACCTTCGTGGTGGCCCTGCTGCTGCAGTGGCTCTGGGACGCGCTGGTGGCTGTCACCCACTTTCGGGCCACTTGTCGTCAGCTGAAAAAGTTCCCCGTCCCGCCCTGGCGGAATTGGCTGCTGGGACACACCGGCATGGTGAGGGGACAGTGGGTGGCACCTGTGGGGACAGCAGGGATGGGGCCTGCAAAGGGACAGAAAGAATGGGGTGGTGGCACTTGGGGGGACAGTGAGGACAGAGTGGTGGCACCTATGAGGAGACAGAGGGGATGGGTTGGTGGCACTTGGGGTGGGACAGTAAGGATAGGGTGATGGCATCTGCGAGGGGACAGTGGGGATGGACACACATATCCCCAAGGCTGGCAGTGTCCTGAGGACACGTGTCCCCAAGCCTGTCTGTACTCCCAATGACATACATGTCCCCTGCTGTCCCCAGGGGCAGAGCACCGAGCAAGGTCTACAGCAGGTGGACACCTTGGTGGCCCAGTACCGTCATGGCTGCCTCTGGTGGGGACTTCCCTGGCTGCCTGTCCTGCGCCTCTTTCACCCCAGCACCCTCCGGCCACTCCTCAGTGCCTCAGGTAGGACATGGGACATCAGATAGGCCCCCAGGGCCACCCATGGGCATCACCGCACCTGGCACAGAGACCTGGTAGTGCCCAGGCGGTGGCCACCAACCCAACCCCACAGGTCCTCAGAGGTGTCACCAAGGCCAGGCCAAATGCTACCCCACAGTGGCCACTAACCTGTCCTTGAAGTTCCCCAAGGCCACCCAAAAGTGTCACCATGTCCAGACTGTGGTTGTCCCCCAAACCCCCATCCCATGGTGGCCATGGGTGATAGAAGAGGGTCCCCACCCCATGGTCCCCACCTGAAGGTTATGGGTGCAGACAGGGGGGCCCCACCTGCAGTGTCCCCACCCAGAGGACTTGATGCCACCCCAGTGAGCTCCTGCCCACCCTGTCACTATCCGCTATCCTCTGCAGCCTTCGTGGCCCCCAAGGATGAATTTTCCTATGGCTTCCTCAAGCCCTGGCTGGGTGAGTGGAGGGGTTTGGGGTGGGGGCAGAACCCACGGGTGCCCCCCGAATGGAACTGGGTGTCACAGGGGTGGGGACAGCACTGCTGGGTGCCCTCCCGATGGATCTGGGTGTGTCACAGGTGCAGTGGGGGACAGGGACAGCCCCGCTGGGTGCCACCAGGACAGATCCGGATGTGTCACGGGGGACAGGGGCCGTGGGGGACAAGGACAATGCCCCTGGATGCCCCCGGCGGGTACAGGTGTCACAGGGGAGGAGAGAGCAGGTTTTGGGGGCAGAACCCCTGGGTACCCCCAGTGGATCTGGGTGTGTCACAGGGGACAGGGGCAGTGGGGGACAGGGACAACCCCACTGGGTGCCCCCGGCGGACCCTGGTGTCCCCACCCAGGGGAGGGGCTGCTGCTGAGCCGTGGGCAGCGCTGGGTGCGGCACCGCCGACTCCTGACGCCCGCCTTCCACGGGGATGTGCTCCGGAACTACCTGGGAATCTTCAACCAGAGCACCCGCGTGCTGCTCGTGAGAGATCTGAGATGTGCACCTGCACCCCAAATCCTGACTTGCACCCCAAATCATGAGTGCTGCACCCCAAATCCTGACCTACACCCCAAATCCTGAACTGAACCCCAAACTCTGACCTGCATCCCAAACCCTGAGTCTTGCACCCAAAACTCTGTCCTGCACCCTGAGTCCCGTCCTGCACCCCAAATCCGGTCCTGTCCCATACCCCAAACCTGCCCCCAAACCCCAACCTCACCCCTTGTTCATCACCCCACCACTGTCCCACACCCCCACCCCAACTCTGCCGCCTCTCCCACCCCTGTCCCGTCCCATAATGCACCCCCTGTCCCTGTCCCCTCTGTGTCCCCTCCCCAACCCAGTTCATCCCCACAGGCCAAGTGGGGGGCAGCAGCAGTGGCAGCTGGGGGGGGCTCGGTGGGGCTAGAAGTGCTGCAGCCCCTGAGCCTCCTCACCCTGGACACGCTCCAGAAGTGCATCTTCAGCCACGAGAGCCACTGCCAGGAGTGAGTGTCACCTCTCCCCACTGATCATCCTGCAGTGACGCCACCATTGTCCCTGCTGGCAATCCTGGTGGCCATGCTGGCCCTATTGTGGTCCCTGTTGGCCATCCTTGTGACCGCAGTGGCCTCACCATGGTCACCGTTGGCCATCCTGGTGGCCATGGTGATCCTGCCATTGTCCCTGTTGGCCATCCTGGTCTCACCATTGTCCCCGTTGGCCATCCTGGCCCTGCAATTGTCCGTGTTGGCCATCCTGGTGGCCACAGTGTCCCCCTACTGTCCTTGGTTCCTGCAGGCGGCCCAGCGAGTACATCCAGGCCATCCTGGAGCTGAGCTCGTTGGTGGTCCGGCGCCAGCTCCAGCCACTTCTCCACCCGTGGTGGCTCTACAGCCTCTCCTCTGATGGCCGGCGCTTCACCCGCGCCTGTGCCACTGTCCACGCGTTCACTGCTGATGTGGTGCAGCGCCGGCGCCGCGCCCTCGCCCGCCTGGGCCACCAGGCCTGGCTGGATGGCCACCGGGGACGCAGCATGGACTTCATCGACCTCCTGCTGCTCGCCAAGGTGGGGCCAGGGGGTCTGGGGTGGTGGCCATGGGGGTGTGGAAGTGGTCAAGAGGATAGTGGTGTCCATGGGGAGATGATGGTGGCCATAGGGTGGTAGCCATGGGGGGATAGTGGTCAAGGGGATGGTGATGGCCATGGAACAGTTGACCACAAACCAGTGGCCAGTGGACTGCTGGTGCCCATGGCGGGGTTTGGGCATAGACTGGTGGAGATGGGGGAACAGTGATGGCCATGGGCAGCATTGACCATAGAGCTGGTGGCCAGTGGGATGTTAGTGGCCACAGGGTGGTGGTGGCCATGGGGGAACACTGGTGGCCATGGACGGGATTTGGCCATAGAGCAGTGGCCCCAGGTGGCCCATGGCTCATCTCCACAGGACGAGGATGGCCACACCCTGTCAGACGAGGACATCGCGGCTGAAGCTGACACTTTCATGTTTGAGGGTGAGCATGAGCTCCCAGGCGCCATTGGGGGGAAGCCACTCTGGTGTCCCCTCGCTCAACCAGTGTCTCTCCACAGGCCACGACACCACAGCCAGTGGCCTGGCATGGCTTTTCTACAACCTGGCTGGCCACCCCGAGCACCAGGAGCGGTGCCGCCAGGAGGTCCAGGAGCTCCTGGCTGGCCGGGACACTGCAGACATTGAATGGTAAGATGTCCCCAGGGCCACCCCTGGCCATGCGGCTTGGGGACACGGTGCCAGCCCCACTTATCCCCAGGGAGCACCTGTCCCAGCTGCCCTTCACCACCATGTGCATCAAGGAGAGCCTGCGGCTGCACCCTCCTGTCACTGCCGTGTCCCGGCGCTGCACTGAGGACGTCCCCCTGCATGATGGCCGCATCATCCCCAAGGGTATGGCATGACCAGGGTGTCCCCAGTGTCACCACGCACCCTCATCTGCTGTCCCTAATGTGCCCATTCCCATCCCACCAGGGGTCATCTGCCTGATGAGCATCTACGGGACGCACCACAACCCAGACCTTTGGCCCGAGCCTGAGGTAGGGCCACCCTACGAGGTGTCCCTGTCACCATGGTGGTGACAGCTGTGTCCCCTCAGTGTGACAGTGTTGGTGTCACCCCAGGTGTTCAACCCGCTGAGGTTCAGCCCAGAGAACAGCAAGGGACGACCGCCATCATCCTTCATCCCCTTTTCTGCTGGCCCCAGGTACGTGGTGGGGCAGGGTCAGGAGCGTTCCCAGGTGCCATCCCCATCCCTGGCTGGGTTCACAGTGGGGTGACAGTGACAGTGGGGATGTGGTGGCAGGAACTGCATTGGGCAGAGCTTCGCCATGGCTGAGATGAAGGTGGTGGTGGCACTGACGCTGTCCCAGTTCGTGCTGCGGAGGGACACAGCGAGGCCACTCCCGCGCCGCAAGCCTGAGCTGATCCTGCGTGCTGAGGATGGGATCTGGCTGCTGCTGGAGCCACTGCCGGGAGTGGCCTGAGGGACATGGGTCACCAGGACATGGGGACACTCTGCGAGGTGGGTGTCACACCCAGAGGAGGATCGGGGAATAAACATCAGTATGAAGGTGTCATTGTGGTAGTGGTGAGGATGTGTGGTTCTTGGTCATGGACCACCTCATGGCAGGGACATGTCAACCCATGGACTTGTCCCCTAGGCCACTGGTCACCACCCATGGCCACGTCACCCATGTCATTATCCATGGCCATATATCCCCATGTCACTATCTATGTCTGTGACGCCTCCATGCCCAATATTCCCATCCATGGCCATGTCCCCATCCATGTCCATGTCCAACCAACGTTTATGTTCCCCCCATGTCCCCATCCATGACTTAGTTCAATGTCTTTATTTTTACCCCAATGTTGGGTCTTTTGAAGGGACGAAGAAAAATGGAAAGAAAATCAAGGCCAAACTAAAAGGATTTACGTGTCCTCATGCTGGCTGAGCATCTGTGTGTTTGGGTGGGTGGGAAGAACCTTTTCTGGAGGGGTTTCCACTCCATTGTCTCCAAAATCTTGGTCTGTGCCCCAGTCTATTGCCATTTGGCTGTGGAAGATGCCTGTGGGCCAGAGAGAATTAGAATCATGGAATGGTTTAGGTTGGAAAAGAGCTCCAGGACCATCCAATATTCCTTGATGCTACCAGAAGAAATGACTGAATGCAAAAAGTGAGATTTTTTGTGGTTAAAAGTAAAAAAATTCACTGTCCCCAACAAATTTCTGACGCTGGTCTCCATCCAATGGCTGTGTGTCCCACTGCGTCCAGGTGCCCACAGGAAGCCAGGAAGATGTGGAGACCACCAGCCAGGTGTTTTCCCAACACAGATCACCAGGACCATGGAACCACCAGGTCTCTGCCCAACGGGGATCACCCAACAGTGGGGGATGAAGTTGGAGCAGCCCACAAAGCTCTTCCTGCACTCAGGGCACTCACCAGGGCTTCCCTTACCAGTGACTCCGTTGGTGTTGGGTCAAGGCAGAGCTCTGGCTAAAGCTCTTCCCACATTCGTCACACTTGTAGGGCCTCTCCCCAGTGTGGATCCTCTGGTGGACAATCAGGCTGGAACTCTGGCCGAAGCTCTTCCCACATTCATCACACTTGTAGGGCCTCTCCCCAGTGTGGACCCTCTGGTGGACAATCAGGCTGGAGTTCTGTGTGAAACCCTTTCCACATTCTGAGCACATGTAGGGGTATTCCCCAGTGTGGATTGTCTGGTGGATGATTAGGCCAGAGCTGTCGCGAAAGCTCTTCCCACATTCCTGACACTCGTAGGGTCGCACCCCAGTGTGGATCATCTGGTGGCGGATCAGATGGCATCTCTTCCTGAAGCCCTTCCCACATTCTCCACACTCATAGGGCCGTTACCCAGTGTGGGTCCTCTGGTGGCGGATCAAACTGGAGCTCAGGGAGAAGCTCTTTCCACATTCCCCACACTCATAGGGCCGGTCCCCAGTGTGGCTCCTCCGGTGGACAATCAGGTGGGAACTGATGCTGAAGCTCTTCCCACATTCCTCACACTCGTAAGGCCGTTCCCCAGTGTGGACTCTCTGGTGGCGGAGCAAGTCAGAGGTGTCTCTGAAGCTCTTCCCACATTCCCCACACTTGTAGGGCTGTTTGCCAGCATGGATCATCTGGTGGCGGACCAGGCGGGACCTGATGTGGAAACTCCTCCCACATTCTAAGCACTTGTAGGGCTTCTCCCCACTGTGAAGCTGCTCACGGACCTCCAGGTCAGAGCTCTGGCCAGATCTCTGGCTGCCTTCCTGGCACAGGGTGGGTCTTTCCTCCTCAGAGCACTGTGAGCTGTGTTTGCAGCCACTCCTTGTGGGGGATCTCCATGGCTTTTCCTCCCCATTGGATTCCTGCACTGTGGAGCCACACAATACAGCCTCTTCCATGAGGATCTGACAGGGAAATTTGTCCTCAGTGGTCGCCATTGGCACGTCTTTGCCTGGGGGAGGAAGGACAAAGAGAGGATGGAACGAAGAGAAGGAATAAGAAGGGGATTTGCCTTGATGCCAGAGGAAAGGGGAAGGAGATATCCCCAAATCTGTCCCCAGCAGGACATTGTCAGTGGGGTTGTCCTCGGAGTTGTCCTGCAGCCAGGGCGATGCTGGGCTGCGAGATGGAGCAGAAGAGAGGGGGAAAGGGGCAGTGACTTTGTCCTCACCTGTCTGGGTATCCTGGGGCATCTTCCTCTTCCTCACAGCCTTCTTCTCCATCAGGACAAGATTTGGAAATGGGAAATCCTGGTGTGGGGAAAAAACAACATGTGAGTGCTTTGGCTTTGAAGGTCCCTCTGTCCAAGTCTATCTCTAGAAGTCACTGGGTATCTGGTGTCCATAAAAACTTCCAAAAATCAAGGAGGAGTGCAAAAAAACTCTCCCAGGAACTTCCCCTTTCCAGTGCCCTTACTTCAGCGTTCTGCTGGTCCCCCTTCTCAGGGCTGCTGGGGGGCCCGTGTGTCCTGGGAATCCTCCTCTCTGGAGTCCTGCTTAGAATTTTGAGAAATAGGAAAAAGATGTTGGCTTTCACTAAGGTTAAGAGTTGTTGTAATAGTAGTGCTTGCTAAGAATTGTTGTAATACAAATATTTGCTAGACATTATAAGAGTTGCTGTAATACCAATGTTTGTTAAGAGTTACGATACTGGTATTTGTTCAGAATAGTTGTAATGCAGATGTTGGTGTGAAATAACATTTAACTGATGGAAGGAACTGAAAGACCACACCCTGCTGGAGCCCGCCAAGAACTGGGAACCAAGAAGTAACAAACGACTGAAACAACGATGACTTCGCACCACAACAAAGATGACTGCACACGCTCTGAAAAGGCGAATTGGAGGAACAGCCATATTAAACAGGTCCTGGAACATGCAAACTAGTTTGGGGAAATGTCTGAATATGTATAACCTTTTATGAATATATATAAGGCTCATGCAATAGTAAAAGTATACAAGAAGCATCACTAGTGTTAACTGGGGCGCCTCTGACCAAGGTCAAGTGCTCAGCACTGTTGCTTTTGCTTTATCGACTTTGTCCCTAATAAATCATGGGCATTCAAAGTAAGCTTTGAGACTTGGCTCGTTTATAACAGGATGCTGGGGGGGTTTTGGGGATCCCAGGGGTCATCCTCCCCTGATTCTGCCTCGGCTCTCAGAGGTCCCACAGTCCCCCTCCTCAGCCTCCCTCCACTCCAGGCACTCAGGACTTCCCCTTCTCCTCGCCCTTTCAGTGTCGGAGGGGTGGGGCTCGGACCCCACTCCTCTTCAGGCTCCCCTACCCTTCCAGGCTGCCAGAGGTCCCCCAGCTCTGCTATCACCCCTCTCCGCTCTCTCCACGCCAGGGCTCCCGTGTTCCACCGCCTGGCTCTCCCAGGGATCCCCAGAACCGATGTTCCGCCCCGCCGGTACCGGGCCATCGCCACGTGGGCCACACAAAATCTCTGCACGCAGTATCTACGGCTCAGTTTTGGACTGCTGCAAGATCCAGAAACACCCCCATATCAAACAAAAAGCCACTCCCATGGACACCGAAATATATTTGGGACTCGATTCCAGATTCGGCGAGTTCAAAACACTCCCCAAGGAAAAACCCTCCGGGAGATCCCCCGACAGATTTGGGGAGAGCGTGCCCTCCCCGGTCACCTGCGGGATGCGGGCAGGGGCGATGCTGTCGGAACCGGGAAGCTGGTAACCCAGCGGCCCGACGCTGAAACGCCGCCGTTCTCCTTCTGCTCCTCCTCTTAGTGCTCCGCCTTTTCCTGCTCCTCTTCTTCAGGCTCCTCCTCTTCCTTTCTCCCTCTCCTTCCTTCCGCTCCTCCTCCGCTCTTACCCCGGACCCCCATTTCCCGCCCCACGGCCGCCGCAGCACCGGCTGCTGGGTGGGGGGAATCCCGCGATCAGCCCCCAGGGATGGGCAGGGCGCTCGGGGGCCCCCCAGTGCGGATCCGCCCGTCCCGCCCCGCTCGCCGCTCGCCCCCGAGCCCAAAATTCCGCTCCCGGGGGGCGCTGGATGCGAGGCGGTGGCGCAGGTGGGGTCCAGGTGGGGAGCGCTGAGCGCTGCGGGTCCGCCCGATTCCTGGGGAGTCATCGGCGAGGAAATTGTTCAGTGCGTGCTCTGATTAACTGGAGCTGTGAAAGGCGCTGCGCTCTGCGGGTCTCCCTGGCAGCTGCGGAGTCCGAGCCAGAGAGCTCTTTCCTGTTTCTCTGAAACCCCTTTCCTACTTCTCTACCTCACATTTATTGTTCAATAAAGTCCACGTTAAGTCAGATCCGCAGATTGTGATTCTACAGTTTCATTTGCACCTTCAGTCGGGCAGAGGTGTCTCTCTCTCATGGCATCATAACCCATGGGCATGGTCCCTTCCCACCACAATCATTCCGGGAATTCTGTCAGGGACCCGCTTCCCTTTTCTTCCCTCTGCTTTGAGCTGGGAATGGGCTGGAAAATGTCCAGCAAACCAACCTTTGCTGTCTGCTCTGTCAGCCCACCGAGCTTGTCAGCTGCCCCTGCACAGCGCCCTTGGGAGGCACGGCAGAACCAGCAGCCTGAGAGCCTCGGGAATTCCCATCTTGGATCCATGGCACATGCTTAAATGGTCTGGAATTCCAGTTTCCACGGCACGGCACCCCAAATCCCTCCCAAGAACCCTCCACTCACTCAAACCCATCATCCCCCACATCCCCTGCAAGTTCACCCCGTGTCACCATCCATGGCCATGTCCCCACATGTCCCCGTGTGCAGATTCCCCGAGCTGCAGGGAATCGCTCCAGGGCTCAGTGCTGCGGGACACGGGTGGACGCCTCTGGAACTGCCCTTCTTCCGTCCCAACCCCACCTTTCCCTCCCCTTTTCTGTCGTTTCCCCAATCCACCGATCCCACCCACCTCAATCTGGGTGTCCCAGCCCCCTCTTTTCCCCCGTTCTTCTGCCCCTTCCCCATCGTCACCCTAATCCCCCTCCCCCGTGCTTGGTTTCGGGGGTCCCCACCCCCGCACCCCCTTCTCACCAGGCTCCCCGCTTACCCCCCCGGCCAGGGTGGCTCCCAGAACCTCCAGTACCACCAGTACGGCCCCAGCTCCCCCCACAGGCCCCATGGCCAGCGCCGGGCAGGTGCCAACACCCCAAAAGCAGCCGTGCTGTGCCCTGGGCTGCCCGGTCTCAGGAGAGCCGCTCTCGCAGGAAGAAGCAGCTCCCGGGATCCGTGTGCGCCAGAGCACGACAGAGATGGATGAGCACCAGGAGAACCCCAGCTCCCGGCCACCCACACCGGTACCCAGGGGAGGAATACTGGGAACACTGGGAGGGAACTGGAAGCACGGCGGGGGGAACTGGGAGGAAACCGCTAGTGGGCGTGGTTACCCCGGCGGGGGCGTGGTCAGCGGGAGAGGGCGTGGTCAGAAGGCCGCTCCATGCGTGGGCGGGGCCATGCAAATAAGAGAGCGATCGCGTGCGGTGATTGGTGGAGCCAGAGCAGCTGGTTTTGGTCACGTGAGGCCGCGTCCGAAGCCTGGGGGGAGGCGGCGTCCGGTGAGTGGGGCCAGGAATGGGATCGGGATCGGGATCGGGATCGGGAATGGGACTGGGATCGGGAATAGGACCGGGATCGGGAATGGATAGGGAATGGGGAAATGGAAACGGGAACGGAAATGTGGGGTAGGGAACGGGAACGGAAATATGGGATAGGGAATGGGGGAATGGGAACGGGACACGGAATGGGACTGGGACCGGGACTGGGAATGGCAATGGGATAGGGAAGGGGAAGGGGAACGGGAATAGGAATGGCACTGGGACTGGGACTGGGATCGGGAATGGGACTGGGATTGGGAGCTGCAGTGGGAATGGGACCAGGACATGTGAATGGGAGGCACCGGGGAGTGTGTGGGGGGTGACACCGGGGCGAGGGAGGGCCGGGNGGGGGCGCTGGATGCGAGGCGGTGGCGCAGGTGGGGTCCAGGTGGGGAGCGCTGAGCGCTGCGGGTCCGCCCGATTCCTGGGGAGTCATCGGCGAGGAAATTGTTCAGTGCGTGCTCTGATTAACTGGAGCTGTGAAAGGCGCTGCGCTCTGCGGGTCTCCCTGGCAGCTGCGGAGTCCGAGCCAGAGAGCTCTTTCCTGTTTCTCTGAAACCCCTTTCCTACTTCTCTACCTCACATTTATTGTTCAATAAAGTCCACGTTAAGTCAGATCCGCAGATTGTGATTCTACAGTTTCATTTGCACCTTCAGTCGGGCAGAGGTGTCTCTCTCTCATGGCATCATAACCCATGGGCATGGTCCCTTCCCACCACAATCATTCCGGGAATTCTGTCAGGGACCCGCTTCCCTTTTCTTCCCTCTGCTTTGAGCTGGGAATGGGCTGGAAAATGTCCAGCAAACCAACCTTTGCTGTCTGCTCTGTCAGCCCACCGAGCTTGTCAGCTGCCCCTGCACAGCGCCCTTGGGAGGCACGGCAGAACCAGCAGCCTGAGAGCCTCGGGAATTCCCATCTTGGATCCATGGCACATGCTTAAATGGTCTGGAATTCCAGTTTCCACGGCACGGCACCCCAAATCCCTCCCAAGAACCCTCCACTCACTCAAACCCATCATCCCCCACATCCCCTGCAAGTTCACCCCGTGTCACCATCCATGGCCATGTCCCCACATGTCCCCGTGTGCAGATTCCCCGAGCTGCAGGGAATCGCTCCAGGGCTCAGTGCTGCGGGACACGGGTGGACGCCTCTGGAACTGCCCTTCTTCCGTCCCAACCCCACCTTTCCCTCCCCTTTTCTGTCGTTTCCCCAATCCACCGATCCCACCCACCTCAATCTGGGTGTCCCAGCCCCCTCTTTTCCCCCGTTCTTCTGCCCCTTCCCCATCGTCACCCTAATCCCCCTCCCCCGTGCTTGGTTTCGGGGGTCCCCACCCCCGCACCCCCTTCTCACCAGGCTCCCCGCTTACCCCCCCGGCCAGGGTGGCTCCCAGAACCTCCAGTACCACCAGTACGGCCCCAGCTCCCCCCACAGGCCCCATGGCCAGCGCCGGGCAGGTGCCAACACCCCAAAAGCAGCCGTGCTGTGCCCTGGGCTGCCCGGTCTCAGGAGAGCCGCTCTCGCAGGAAGAAGCAGCTCCCGGGATCCGTGTGCGCCAGAGCACGACAGAGATGGATGAGCACCAGGAGAACCCCAGCTCCCGGCCACCCACACCGGTACCCAGGGGAGGAATACTGGGAACACTGGGAGGGAACTGGAAGCACGGCGGGGGGAACTGGGAGGAAACCGCTAGTGGGCGTGGTTACCCCGGCGGGGGCGTGGTCAGCGGGAGAGGGCGTGGTCAGAAGGCCGCTCCATGCGTGGGCGGGGCCATGCAAATAAGAGAGCGATCGCGTGCGGTGATTGGTGGAGCCAGAGCAGCTGGTTTTGGTCACGTGAGGCCGCGTCCGAAGCCTGGGGGGAGGCGGCGTCCGGTGAGTGGGGCCAGGAATGGGATCGGGATCGGGATCGGGATCGGGAATGGGACTGGGATCGGGAATAGGACCGGGATCGGGAATGGATAGGGAATGGGGAAATGGAAACGGGAACGGAAATGTGGGGTAGGGAACGGGAACGGAAATATGGGATAGGGAATGGGGGAATGGGAACGGGACACGGAATGGGACTGGGACCGGGACTGGGAATGGCAATGGGATAGGGAAGGGGAAGGGGAACGGGAATAGGAATGGCACTGGGACTGGGACTGGGATCGGGAATGGGACTGGGATTGGGAGCTGCAGTGGGAATGGGACCAGGACATGTGAATGGGAGGCACCGGGGAGTGTGTGGGGGGTGACACCGGGGCGAGGGAGGGCCGGGACGGGGCGACACGGGGACAGGGGCACCGGGAATCGGAACGGGATGGGACAGAGTGTTCATGGGGACGGGGGGAGAGCGGCGATCGGGCGCGGGGGTCGGGGCATTGACACCGGGACAGGGGGGGACACCGGACCGA
>VZRN01006750.1:0-11728 GCA_013397935.1 Dasyornis broadbenti | reverse complement strand
CCCGAAGTTTCTTTATTGGTTGTCAGTATGTTCTGCCAATCCTTAAACCCTTCCCCTTGCTCCTCCCTTGTATCGTCCTACCCCTAGAACCTTCTGCGTTGTTCGCTCCCTCATTGGTTGTGCTCCCTGAACCCACCCCTGAGACCGCCCTGAGCTAGCATCTATGGGATTGTTCATATTATGTAATCAGTTCCCATTGGTTCATGGAATTGTCTCCTCCCTTCTCCTCCCAACTCCTCCCCTCCTTAAAACCCCATGTCACCCCTTTGTTGGGGCCTTTTGTGCGTGGTCCCCTTCAGTGTGCCTTGACCTCACGTCCCTCTGCGGGGCTGGGGGAATAAAGGATATTGGAATTTGCCACCACAGAAGGTCTCCCCTGGACTCTACTTCTGTTCAAGCTACATTTACCAGTGGCTGCAGCTTCGCCCACCCAGTGAGTTGGGGCACTTCCAGCATGACTTTCTCAGCCTGTTGCCAGCAAACGGCCTCCCTCAGAGATGCCTGGAGCCTAACCTGCTTCTAGGGCAGAGGTGCCTGTTTCTGTTGAGCAGGTGGCCCTAGCGCTGAAAGTCATCTGCCTGGCCACACCTGGCCTGAGTGGCGGCCAGGGCAGCGCGACAGCTGGCGCCCAATGTGAGGCCTCTTGACCACTGGTCAAGAGGGCATCTGGACAGTGCTAGGGTCATCATGACCTTTTGTCTTCGCCTGACTGTTGGACTGCCGCGCCCTGTGTGAAGCACATTGTTTTTTGTACAGTGGTACTCCTGGGCAAGGACTGACAATCTCTGGGACTACATCTTTGTCGTTTGGAACCTTCCTGGGGACAAGTCCGTTGGACAGGAGACAACGCCGAAGGCTTTCTTTTCCCCAGACCGCCCATGTTCGACTTTGGTTTGGTGAGTATCCTGACGGGACCCTTAAAGGTCGGGGATACTCATATCGGGAAAGGGGCCGTAATTTTATTTTCTGTGTTTTTGGCTTCGGTTTCGGTGAGTTCTTGGGCTGCAGATTTTTCCTTCTTTTAAGTTATGGGTTCCAAGTTGTCCACAGCCCAGAGGGGAATATATTTCCAAGCTGGGGAAACCCTGCGGGAGGGGGGTATTAAGTTCTCTAAGGGACAGTTGAAAAGATTTATTCAGTGGGTTTTTATACATTTCCCAAATGTCACTTTGGAGAGAGCGAGGGAATTAAAATTTTGGAGGGAGGTTGGAGTTAAGATTGTTGAGCTCCAATCCTCCGGGGATTGTTCAGGCTGCAAATTTTCATTTTTATTGAGATCAATTTGTGGAGCCCTCGCTCTCCGACAGGGAAATGTAATAAAAATCCCCAAAACTACCCCAGTTAATCCCTCAACCCTCTCTCCTTCTTCTCCTGTTCCTAATCCCGTTTCCCCTACATTGGGTGTGTGAGGAGGAGCAGACAGCCAAGGGGCGCAGGATAGCCACTGTCTTCCTGGCTCTCCTCATCTCGCTCAATACCCTTGCCAGGACGAGCCTGATCAACCCATCTTGGACCCTTGCCTTAAACCCACTTTCCAAACCCCCGTTTCCCCAGTTGTAAAACCGAAAGTTAGTTCCCAAGATGGCGGATTCCCTGTCCTTTCTTCCCCTACCTCATGTCCCTCACAAAATGGAGGTTGCCACGTGGCAGTCTCTCCTCCTTCTTCCCAAAACCCCTTTCTCCTTTCTCCTTCCCAAGTTCCCTCATGTTTTCCCGCCAACCCTTTTTTGTTACTGGATCCGCCCCTTGGGTTGGATCCGCCCCCTGCTTATTTTACTCCACCCCTTCCTGATTTGTTCCCTCCTACAGTTTTACCTCCACCCTTTCCGTCAACGTCGGGCTCTGCCCTTCCCCAAAGTCCCTCCTACCTCCAGGAAAGGGCCGCCCATATTATCCTCTCCGCCCAGGACCCTTCGGTTCCAGTTTCCCACGGGTTGGGCTCCACCCCCGGGTTGGGTTCCGCCCCTGGGTTCCCAGGACTGGGCTCCATCCCTTCGGGTCCTGGCTCCGCCCCCTTGACATCTATTCCGGTTTCTGGCTCTGCCCCCGTGGCTCCGGCTTCCGGTTCCCAAGCCTCCCCATCCAGTTTTCAGGCTCCCTCAGCCGGAGGTGAGGGCCTGGGTTCCCGGAACCTGGAACCTACCAGAGCACCTTTTGCCGCGCCAGTCATCTATTCGGAACGGGCCCATAACCCCACATGGAAGCCCTTTGATCCCCAGACTCTAAAAGATTTGTGTAAAGCGCAGAAGGATTTCGGAAGGGAGAATCCTTACTTTAGGACTCTCTTAAAAGCAACTATTGTTGCTCAAATTATGGTCCCTACAGACCTTAAAAATTTCTTTGAATGTTTACTATCCCCATCTGAGTTTCAGATGTGGACAGATAATTGGCAATCGCAATTGGAAAAAGTACTCCCGATCCTTCAGAGAGAGACTGGGGGCGAAGGATTATCCATAGAACACCTGTTAGGTGAGGGGTTATGGGAAAAACCCCAAAACCAGGCAGGGGCCATTCCGAAGGCAGCACTAGTTGCAATCCAGGATGTTGCACAAAAGGTGTTCTTAACATGACCCCCTATATCGGCACCCTTAGTAAATTATACACAGATTCGGCAACTCCAAAATGAATCGTTTGTCTCTTTCGTCGACAGACTGTGTACAGCCGTGGAAAGGGTGGTGGAAGACTCGAACAGCAGGGAGCAGATTATCACTGAGCTTGCAAGGTCTAATGCTAATAAGCCCTGCAGGCAGGTGATCCAGAGTCTTCCCCTTGAACCACCTCCCACGCTGTCCCTTTTAATTTGCGAAGTCCAAATTAAGGCACAATTGAAACAATCCGACTCAAAATTTGAAAGAAGGGGGAATCCCAAGGGAGCGGGACTGGAAACTGTTGCAGCGGCGCAGGGGAGGCAGATAATATGTTACAGGTGCAGGGAAACTGGGCACACTGCTCAAGTTTGCACAAAGCCAATCCAACTTCTGCAACATAATAACAACAAAAAACTTGTGCATGAGTCTGTTTCCCCAGGGCAGCAATAGCAGCCTCGGGGAAACTAGAGAACCAGCACGAGCCAACTCCCTGTGTGGATATAAGTGGATCTGAGGAAATACTTCGGAGGCTTTACCGCCAGGCCATTTACGGACTGCAGTTAGGGCTAATGCCCAGAGAGGACTATTTAATTAAAACACTGGACTGGACAATAATTCAAGTTGAGATTTCTCCCATCGCTGATCCGGATCAACGGTTCTCAATGAGTGACCTGTTCGTTTTCATCATTGGGAACAAGCAGTGGACACCTGCAGGGCTGGAAATCCTTCCTGAGCTGAACCAACCGAGCTCGGAAGGTAAGTACAGCCTACTGGCGCGGTGTGTCAATCCCCCACTCTCCTTAGCAAGGGGCCGAGCAATAGCTTCAGCTGTCTTGCTTCCAAGACCTCTGCCTGTCCCTGTCATCAGATGGGCAGAAGCCGTAGGGAGAGGGAAGCCCCTGGTGCAGTGTCACCTGCGCCAAGGAGGCAAGTGCATTAGCACATCCGGGATGATTGACACCGAGGCAGATGTGACGGTCATTCCCGCTGACATGTGGCCATCACAATGCGAGCTGCAGCAAACGGGCTACGTCTCTGGGATCGGAGGGACCAAATTGGCCAAGCAATCAAAACATGTACAAATTGAAGGTCCCGGAGTGATTGTTGCGTCAATTCGGCCCTACGTATTAGATTCCAAATTTACACTGTGGGGGAGGGACGCCATGTCCCAATGGGGCACAAAGATTCAAATTGGCAAGAACACCACAATTTGCCCCACTACTCAGGGTTTTTGAGGGTGGCCACTGATGTGGAGCGCGACACCCAGAAACTAAATTGGCTCGCAGATTCCCCAGTCTGGGTGGATCAGTGGCCACTTAAAAGAGACAAATTGTACGCGCTCCATGCACTCGTGAAGGAGCAGTTGGAGAAGGGATTTATCGTTGAAACCAACAGACCCTGGAATTCCCCGGTCTTTGTCATCCGGAAGCCAGGTAAGGATAGGTGGCGGCTCCTTCACGACCTGCATAAAATCAATAAAGTAATTGAGGACCTAGGGTCACTCTAATCGGGCATGCCATCACCTGCAATGCTCCCACAGAACTGGAAGATTGCAGTCCCGGATATTAAGGACTGCTTCTTCCAGATTCCCCTCCACCCTGAGGACACGCCTAGATTTGCTTTCACGGTACCAGCACTCAACCGTGAAGCTCCCGCGCAGTGATACCATTGGCGGGTGCTGCCGAAAGGCATGAAAAACAGCCCAACCATCTGCCAGTGGTACGTTGCACGTATTCTGTCACCGATCCGCGCCCGGGCAGGAGAGGCCGTCATCCTGCACTACATGGATGACGTGCTTGTCTGCTGCCCCAATGACGACAAACTTGAACGGACATTGAAAATGGTCACCGACGCGCTGGAGGCCAGGGGGTTTGAGCTCCAGCCGGAGAAAGTTCAGCGGACCGCCCCCTGGAAATACCTCGGCCTCAAGATCACTGAGATGACCATCACTCTCCAGCCACTTACCATCTTAAGAGAACCGAGGACATTATGTGACCTTCACCAACTTTGTGGCAGCCTGAATTGAGTGAGGCCCTGGTTGGGATTAACAACTGAGGATTTAGCCCCCTTATTCACCCCGTTGGGTGGTGACCGGGATCTGGCGTCTCCCTGGACTCTAACACCTGAGGACCGGGATGCCATCCAGAAGGCGGAGGAGGCCATCTCTTCACAGCAAGCCCACAGGTATCGGCCTGGCCTTCCCTTTAATTTCATCGTTTTGGGGGAGGTGCCACACTTCCATGGCCTCGTCTTTCAGTGGGCCGAGGAGCAGCAGGACTCCCTCATAATCATTGAGTGGGTGCTCCTGCCGCACAAGCCGGCCAAAAGCATCAGCACGCCACAGGAGTTGACGGCGGCTCTCATCGTTAGGGATAGAGTGCAGTTGTGTCAACTCTGTGGTGTGGATTTCGCGTGCATCTATGTACCTTTCCCGGTGGACCAATTGGAAACGGTCCTCCAGACGAACGTAAATTTACAATTCACATTAGACAGTTACCCAGGACAAATTTCCTCACATAACCCAAGTCATCCACTGTTCAAGCAACAGTTTAAATTAATGCCAAGGGAAATTCAGAGTAGAACTCCTCTCAAGGGAGCTCTGACCCATTTTACAGACGGCTCTGGGAAAACTAACAGGTCAGTTATCACCTGGATAGATCCCAAGACTCAGAGGTGGGAATCTGATGTCAAAGTGGTCGAAGGATTGCCTCAGGTTGTTGAACTTGCAGCTGTCGTCAGAGCCTTTGAGAAGTTCTCTGTTCCCTTTAATCTGGTCACAGATTCGGCCTGTGTAGCTGGGGTAACTGCGAGGGCTGAAAATGCCCTCCTAAAAGAGGTTTCAAATCCAAAAATCTTTAGGTTGTTCTCGAAGTTAATATACTTGATTTCCCACCGAGAGCAACCCTTTTACGTTATGCACACGAGATCTCACACCAACCTGCCAGGTGCCATCGCCGAGGGCAACCGGAAGGCAGATGCCCTGGCAGCACCAGCAGAGGGAGCCAGCCTACCTCTGATGTATGAGCAGGCTAAGGTCAGCCACTCCCACTTCCACCAAAATGTGCCGGCCTTGGTTCGCGATTTCCACCTGACGCAGGCCCAGGCCAAGGCAATTGTGGCGACATGCCCCAGCTGCCAATCCTACCACCTTACATCCCTTAGCAGCGGGGTTAACCCACGAGGTATCAACAGTAATGAAGTGTTGCGGTGGCCCAGGTTGCCACGCGGGACGTGGCAACCTCAGTGACTATCGACATGGAGATGGCCGCAGCCCAGCCCGCTCCTCGTGAAGGGTCTGCCCCACAGACTTTCAAGTTTTGGACTAATGACAAGGTTTCGTGGGCAGACCCTGACAGGGACACGGACAGTGAGGGTGGTGCTGAAGGGCCGGCCACTCCCACGGGCCGCTGCTCCATCTAATGCTCCTCCCCCTGTTCTAGATTTTTCCTCAGTTAGTTGTCATTCTTATGTTAATTTGTTGTCAATCCCTTAAACCCTTCCCCTTTCTCCTCCCCTGTTCCCGAACATTCCTTTGTATTCTCTTTCCCATTGGTTGTGTTCTCTGAACCCGCCCCTGGAACTGCCCTGGNGGGCCGGCCACTCCCACGGGCCGCTGCTCCATCTAATGCTCCTCCCCCTGTTCTAGATTTTTCCTCAGTTAGTTGTCATTCTTATGTTAATTTGTTGTCAATCCCTTAAACCCTTCCCCTTTCTCCTCCCCTGTTCCCGAACATTCCTTTGTATTCTCTTTCCCATTGGTTGTGTTCTCTGAACCCGCCCCTGGAACTGCCCTGGGTCAATGCTTATTGGTTTCTTTATATGACTTAATTTACCCCCATTGGCCCAGGGAATTATCTCCTCCCCTCTCTTCCCAACTACTCCTCCCTTTAAAACCCCTTGCAACCCCTTGTTTTGTGCCTTCTGCGCTCGGTTCCCTTCAGTGTTCCTAAACCCACGTCTCTCTTCCCGAGAGGCTGGGCAATAAAGCTCGCTGGAATTACACCGACACAGGAGGTCGCCTCTCTCTCTTTGCTCCCGTTGCCACATTCTTACGATCGGCTACTGTTGCGCCCACTTCGTGTTTCAGGACAGTGACACAAGGCTCAGGGTTGCTAGGCTACGGCTCGCCTCAGAGAGGCTAGAGAGAGCAGCAACTGCAGCCTGAGCTTTCGTGCCGGTGACCAAGGCACAGAAGTGTCGTCCTGCCTGGCCACGCCGGGTCAATTTTGAGGCCAGTGGACACGGCGACAATGAAGTGTGGCAGATGGACATAACTCACATTCCTGAGTTTGGGAGACTCAAGTAAGTCCATCTCAGTGTCGATACCTTTTCAGGCATCGTCTATGCCTCCGCCCACTCCGGAGAGGCGGCGAAGGATGTGGAGAAACACCTTCTGCAGGCCTTCGCGATGCTGGGCATCCCGTGGGAGACCAAGACTGATAACGGACCCGCGTATACCTCCCAACGGTTCCACCTTTTCTCCCAGAGGTGGGGATTTAAACATCTTAGGGGCATTCCTCATTCACCGACAGGGCAGGCCATATTGGAGCGGGCTCACCGTGACCTAAAATGAGTCCTTTACCAACAAAGCTCCACTATGCGCGTGGAATCACCCATCCTCAGGCTGTCCAAAGCACTTTACGTAATGAACTTTCTTAACTGTTCATTTGAGGATCCGGCACCCCCAGTGTGGAAGCATTTCCGGAACTCATCCAAAATCAAGTTAAAGGAAAATCCACAAGTTCTAATCAAGGACCCACAGTTCCAACAGATGAAGGGCTCCTTCAAGTTAATTGTCTGGGGAAGGGGATACGCCAGTGTTGCGGTGGCCCAGATTGCCGCACAGGACGCGGCAACCTCAGTGACTTTAGATTCCGAGATGGCCATAGCCCAGCCCGCCCCTCGCGAGGGGTCTGCTCCACCGGACTTTAGTTTTTGGACCAATGAGGAAGTTGCATGGGCAGACCCCGACCAGGACACTGATAGCGAGGGCGGTGCCGAAGGGCCGGCCACTCCCACGGGCCGCCGCTCACTCTAACACTCCTCCCCCTGTTCTGGAGTTTTCTTTGGTTACTTGTCATTCATATGTTAATGTTATGTCAATTCCCTAAATCCTTCCCCTTTCTCCTCCTCTGTTCCCGAACCTTCCCTGGAATTTGTGCTCCCATTGGTTGTGTCCTTCAGACCCACCCCTGAGACCGCCCCTGATTGTATCTTATTGGTTTACCCTGATTATGTAATCCCTTCCTATTGGATTCCTTGATTTGTATCCTCCCCTTTCCTCCCAACTCCACCTCCCCTTAAAAACCCTTGTAACCCCTCATTCTTGCTCTTCTGCGCTTGGTCCCCTTCGGTGTCCCTAAACCCACGTCTCTCATTCCCGGAGACTGGGCAATAAAGGCTCTGCAATTGCACCATCGCAGGAGGTCCCTCTCTCCTTCTTGCTCCCGTCGCCACACTTTAACAGCGGCTACTGTTGCGTCCTCAGAAGTGTTGCCAAGGACAGTGCTTCGAGACTCCAGTTGCTAAGAGACAGCTCGCCCCTGGAAGGCTAGAGCGTCAAGGCTGCTGGCTTGAGTCTTATTGCTGGTGACCCAACCACAGCACGTCGTCCTGCCCTGGTCAGCCGGGCCAATTAAGTGGCCAGTGGACGAGGCGACACGCCAGCGTATCTACCCCCCAGGGCTTGAAGTGGGTCCCTGCCAAGTGGGTGAAGCCCTACATCAAGAGGACTGTGGCAAAACAGGTTGCAGCGGTGACCGCAGGCGCCGACGGACTCCTTTTTAATCAAACCCCTTGCAAACCCTCTTGGTTTATCAGCAGAATCACGCTTTTTCTTTGATTTACTATCATCAGTTTTGCTATCTGACAAAGATTTTCTTTTGGCACTGTCTGTCTTTCCTTCACCAGCTTTTTCAGTTATTCCTCCACAGGGATCTTCGGTGAAAGGCAAAAGATTTGTTCGTCTGGAATTCTTCAGGCTCTGCCTCTTCAACCTTTTACCTTTGCCATTCTGTTTCTTTCCCATTTTGTGTTCAATGGTGCCCAGCCGCTTGGGTCTCTCTCGTCTCCTCCTCACTTCTGAACCCACTTTACCTAATCATGTTCTTCCCTTTTCCAGATTTCCCCTTTTGCCTTGAATTTGATTTTCCCCTATGTTAACTTTGTTTATGTTTGTTTTATCTTAGAAGAATGGCACACGTTTTCCAGTTTTGTTTGCTCACCATCCTGGGAGTAGCCTGGACCCTCCTGCTTGCTGCTCGACTGGGAAGTCCGTGGGTCGTATCATCACCACGGACCAACGTCTGGGCCCTCCTAGCGAAGACCCTCCGGCAAGATCATATATGCCTAAGCATGGCAGCCCCTGATGACCCCATTTCGACTTGCCTAGTCGGGATCCCGTTGAACTGGTCTGACTTTCCCCCTGAATTAGCTAACCTGATGACCCGGAGAAATTACGCCCTTTCCAAACAGGCAGCATCCCAGAAGGTACCCAGAGTTCCCTACATTGACAATCCCTTGGCTTTCTGGGACGACTGGGAAAAGAAATTACCCAGGTTAGCAAATGAGCCTACTGAATTTACCCTCCTTGGTTCCTCCTTTGCTTATTTTTGTATTCAGTTTAAGTTTGACCCTTCCCCCAATGAAATAAAGCATTACATTTCAGTTACCCAATACATTATCAAGTATTGGGCTCAACAGTGGTGCAGGCACACCTATCATGTCCACTCCCCATCTATGTCAGACCGGGTGCCCAAGCAACTCCCGAAAGGGATGTTTTTAATTTGTGGAGATCACACTTGGGCCGGCATCCCCTCTCGCCTTCACGGAGGGCCATGCACCCTTGGGCAGCTGACGCTGTTCACACCCAACAAAACCCAAATTGTGAATTGGCAGAATAAACCTCAATTGGCCCGCCAAAAGCAAAGCGTTCAAGAATTAGAAGAAAATTGCGATTCAGAAATTTTTCATTGGTCGAAATCAAAAAGGATTGCTGCCTCCCTTCTCTTACCTTGGGTTGCTGCAGCAAAAGCTCTGGGTGAATTGGGCCACCTAGAGTGTTGGGTGGCGAAACAAGCCAATTTAACATCAACTGCCATCAGCAACCTCCTTGAAGACGAGGAGATAACTAGGCAAGCAACTCTGCAAAACAGGGCTGCCATCGACTTCCTCCTGCTGGTCCACCACCACGGCTGCGAGGAGTTTGAGGGACATTGCTGCCTGAATTTGTCATCGAGGGCTCCAGACATCCGTTGAGCGGTCCACAAGATGAAAGACTTAGTCCATCAAGTGCAGGAGGAGTCCAAGGACTGGTTTCAGGACTTGTTTTCCAACATCAGGATGGTGAACTCTCAGGATGGTGGTCTTCTGTTATTAAGGACATTCTCTTATTGTTATGTTTAATTCTGTTCGCGTGCCTCATTTTATGTTTTATAAGACGGACAATTTCTTCTTTTCTTTTTCTAAACAAAAAAGGAGGAGATGTGGCTATGCACCAGGCAGCTCCCATGGTAGCTGCCCTTTCTCCATCTGGCACCGCCGCAGTGGCCACCAGTACATCTGCCCGGGCTCCTAATGCTGACTCCAGGGGGTTCAGTATGTGGTTGAACACAGAAGTTAGTTGGGCTGATCGCCCTGGGAGCTTACAGTCAGTAGGAGGAGTCTGAGGGCTTTCCACTCCCCTGGGGATGTCAATCCCCAGGCTCTCCGCTCTTTGTTCCTGAAGTTTCTTTGTTTAGTTGTCAATCTGTTATGTCTATTAAGTTGTCCATCCCTAAACCCTTCCCCTTGCTCCTCCCTTGTACCCTCCTACCCCTAGAACTTTCTCCCTTCCTCGGTACCTGATTTGTCCTAAACCTTGAACCCGCCCCTGAGACCACCCCTGAGTATATTCTATTGGTTTACCTTGTGTATGTAATCCATTCCTATTGGTCCTTAGATTTGTATCCTCCCATCTCCCTCCAACTCCTCCCCTCCTCAAAACCTTGTGTCACCCCTTTGTCTGGGTCTTTTGTGCGTGGTCCCCTTCGGCATACCTTGATCTCGTGTCCCTTTGCAGGGCTGGGGGAATAAAGGATACTGGAATTTGCCACCACAAAGGTCTCCCCTCGACTCTTTACTCCTTTCATCGCTACATTTACCAGTGGCTGCAGCCTCGCCCACCCAGTGTGTCGGGGCACTTCCACCACAACTACTTCAGCCTGTTGCTAGGAAACGGCCTGCTTCTCTAGGGCAGAGGTGCCTGGAGCCTGCTAAGGCAGAGGTGCTTGACTCTTCGGATCGGTGACCCTAGCGCTGAACGTCGTCTCTCCAGGGTGGAGAATCAACAAAAGGAGTCTAAGGGCTTGCCACTCCCCCGAGGATGTCAATCCCCGGGCTCTCCTCCCCTTATTCTTGAAGTTTCTTGATTGGTTGTCAATCTGTTCTGTCCATTAAGTTGTCAATCCTTAAACCCTTCCCCTTGCTCCTCTCTTGTATCCTCCTACCCCTAGAACCTTCTACACTGTTTGTTCCCTCATTGGTTGCCATCCTTGAACCCGGCCCTGAGACAGCCCTGGGCTAGTGTCTATTGGATTATTCATATTATGTAATCTATTCCCATTGGCTCATGGAATTGTCTCCTCCCTTCTCCTCCCAACTCCTCCCCTCCTTAAAACCCCGTGTCACCCCTTTGTGGGGTCTTTTGTGCGTGGCTCCGTTAAGTGTGCCTTGACCTCACGTCCCTTTGTGGGACTGGGGGAATAAAGGATATTGGAATTTGCCACCACAGAAGAAGCCCTGGACTCTATTCCTGTTCAAGCTACGTTTACCGGCAGCTGCAACCTTGCCCATTTGGTGAGTCAGGACACTTCCATCACGACTGTATCAGCCGGTTGCCATGAAACGGCCTCCCTCAGAGGTGCCGGGAGCCTGGCCTGCTTTGGGGCAGAGGTGCCTGTTTCTGTTGAGCAGGTGGCCTTGTGCACTGAAAGTCGTCTGTCTGGCCATGCCGGGCCTGAGTAGCGGTCAGTGCAGCGTGACATCTATGTCCTTGACACAGGATTTCAAGGGTCCTTCTCTAGAGGGCCCTCTCACGACTGAGGTTTTGGGGGCCTCAGTGCTGCATTTCCTGCACAGCCCTTACACAGCTGCATTTAAAT
>VZRN01006749.1:1132980-1138194 GCA_013397935.1 Dasyornis broadbenti | reverse complement strand
TCAGGCAGTCACGAACCTGATCTTCTCTAACAGTGGGAGGGACTTTGCTCTCCCAGTCCTCATCCTGTTATTCATCCAGTCAAGAGGTGGGAAGAGTTTCCCATTGAAGACTGAGGCAAAAGTTGTTTTGGACCTCAGCCTTCTCCTTCTCTGTAGTCACCTGTTCACCAGCACTGTTTATCAGGGGCTAGCCCTTCTTTGACCTTTCCTTTTCTGGTTACTGTACCCATAGAAGCCCTTCCCGTTATTCTTTGTGTCCCTTGCCTGCTTCAGTACCAGTCTGGCTGCCTTGGCCTTCTTCATCCCCTCCCTACACAGCTGTGCTTCAAATCTAAACTCTTCCTAGGTCACCTGTCCTTGTTTCCACTGCCTCTGCATTTGCTTCTTTCCCTTTGTTTTGACCAGCAAGTTCCTACTCAGCCATGCCTGTCTCTTGCCTTCCTTGCCTGATTCCTATCTCCTGTGGATTGCCAGCTCTTGCGTTCTACGGAAGAATTCCTTAAAGATCTGCCAGCTCTCTCCTACTCCCTTGTCCCTGAGGGCAGTCTGTCAGGAGATCCCACTGACTGTGATCTCAAAGAGCTGGAAGTCTGCTTTCCTAAAATTCAAGAGCCTGACCTTTATTCCTTACCCAGCCGATATCCCTCAGAACTGCACACTCCACCAGTGCATGATGCCTGCAGCCCAGGCTGCCTCCAATCTTGATATCCCAGTGAGCTCACTTGCACCAGAGACCAACAGATCCAATAACACATTCCCTCTGGCAGGGCTGTCTATCACCTGGATCAGAAAGTTATCCTCCACACATTCCAGGAGTCTCCTGGATTGCCTACAGCTCTCTGAGCTGCTTTCCCAACAGCTGCTGGGGTGGTTGAGTTCCCCCAGCAGGACAAGAGCCTGCGGGGATGATGCCTCCTGCGGCTGGAGCATGAAGGTTTTGCCAATAGGCTTCCCTTGGTCAGGTGGCTGTAGCAGACCCCAACCACCAAGGCTCCCTTTGCTGCCTCAGTCTCTGACTCTTAGCCTTTTCACATGCTCACATATATAAGCTGTGAATCTAGAGATGACCAAAAGCTTCAGTAGTACTTAATTATCCATTTTCTAATACTTTTATACACCTTAGACTTTTCTATAGTTTTCTTAAAATAGAATCAACCAGACAGAATTGCAGTTGAACTGTATCAACAAAAAGTATTGCTCTTCAAGCATAAAAAGGACTGTATGATATAGAGGAACCAGAATTGGGCCTTAAACTGGAGTTCATGAACAGCAGAAAATACTATTAGTTTCATACCATACTAATCAAGAACTTTCTAAATGGAGTGTGCACCTGTTTTGTATTACATATGTAACTGGGGGCCAGTGAGACAGCTTGCATTTTGCATAAATAACAAGGCTAAAGCTTTGTATTACAACAACACATTGTTTTTTTCAAGGTTTGGCATCTTTGCCTTTTCGTCCTGCTGAGCACAATGAATCACATGAATAATCCAACGAGAACATTAGTGAAATCTTTTAAACCAACACGTAAGAAAGAAGCTCACTACCAACAAAGTGGGAATATTCTCATTACTAAGTCAGAGTTATTACTCAAGCATGAAGAAGAGGGCTAAAATCAGTGATGTAATTATGAGATACAAACCTTGGTATAAATTCAGAAGTACACATTCTCCCCCAGCAGGTCTGCTGGGATCATCAGCAGACTATAAAAAGGGCTTAAACAGACACCAGGGAAATTTTTTTTGTAATTACACTAACAGAAGATTTCCACACTTAAGCTGGTGAAATTCATATCTGTGCATGGGAGACCTTGAGATCTTCTATCCTTTTGTCCTATGTATGCTTCTGTGGGGTGAAAAGCAGATGGTCTGGTGGCTGATGCAGATGTGAGACTTCCATCAAGCAACATGACACACTCAGTAATGACTAAGTGTCTACTTAGTCATTACTAAGGTGTTTCAAGGAAAAGGCATTCTCCCAACACAAAACCAAGTAATTTACTTCAATTCTTCCACTGACCAGCAAACTGCAAAATCTGAGGACTGCACTTCAGGACACGGTTTAGTGGTGGCCTTGGCAGTGTTAGGTTTGTAGCTGGACTCAATGATCTTTTTCAACCTCAATGATTCTTTGATTCTATGATTACCTGAAGTAGTTTCGGAGTTAGAAAAACAGAGTAAAGTGTCAGCTTCACCTTGCATCCTAATTATGAATTTGAAATAGTGGACATTGTTGAAAGGGATTAATATAGATTTTGGCATTGAGTCTAAATGACTTCAAAGAAGTTCCTACAAATGGTTTCTAGTATTTTATTTTGATTTTGGGCAAACAGCCAGTACTCTAGAGACCTCTAAAATGAAAACATACTGAACCCTACTGGCCACAATGTATAATTTTACAGTTAGGTTTATACTGTAACTAAACTCCTGCATATTGGTTTCTTCCAATAGAAGCATCTAGCTCAAATTTTTCCCCAGAAAAGGACATAATGTGTCAGGATAAGCATATAATATACTTGAAACACTTCTACACAGTACTACCCACAAGCCAAAGTGAATCTGCCAATAATACACTATATTTGAAATCTACTATTTATGCATGCCAAAATGTAAATTACATCTTTGCCAGCTTCATGCAACTATATTTGAATCTTGTTCACTATACTGTTGTTGAAGAATCTAACACGTTATTTTGGCTTCTATCCATATGATCCTAATGCACAGTAGCTCACTTGCAAGAACAAAAACCTGACATAAGCACTGAACTGCACGTAGACATCAAACATCAGTATCAGTGCTTCCTCAATGCAGGAGGAGAATCTCCATGTGTACCACACTACATTTCTTATACATGACACTGATGTGCCAATTTTCTCTACGTTTTATTTAATTATGTATGTAACATTTTAACCTAAACAAATCCATAGTCCTTAGACTGCAAAAATTTACAGGTGACCTGACACTATGCTAACATACAGTTTTTCTGTGTTTTGTTTTCCTTAAGCTTTGCTTTTCATCCTTAAAAAGCAAGGAAAACAAAAAATCATGCACTACAGTTAGTAGTCTGTTAAACAATGAAGAGATTTATTTATAACCAAATATCCTCAGTTTATTTGTTTAAATTTAATTTAAACAAATTTCAATTTAAAAGCACATTTCTATTTTCTTGATTCAGAAACAAAATTTTTGGCATCAAATGACATACACATCCTTCACAAGGATATTTCTTGTCACACTCATAAGAAGAAACATGACTCAATCCCTTCCACACTGCTCAGAGCAATGTAAGCAACACCCAGCACAGCATGCTGCCATCAGAACACTCACCTCACCCCATGGATGCCTCTAATGAACGCTCCACGTACAGACACACAACGTTTGCAGTAGCTGTGGCCATAGGTAAGGCCCTTAAGCATGTTGATGACTGATGGCAAATTAGGTAGATAACTTTTTCTCATCTACTTTTGAAATTATCTTGGTATTACTAACGCAGAGTATTATTGCTACTGTCATTTAAGACCTCCACAGATTGTTAGCTTACTGAGCATAAGTGCAGCAGTAGGAAGGAAGGCTGTCACAATGACCATCTATTAAAACTTTGTCCATTTTAGAACATCTTTTAGCACACAAATGTATTTCACAGTAGTTGAAATTCATGATATATATAGCAAGCATACATTCTAATGCTGCTGGTGTTACAAAGGTCCTTCAGCGTAAATATTAGAATGATTTTTGTACATTTTTTTCATAAAACATTCCGAAGTAATAATAGTAAAGTTTTACACACATCTTATTTTGCAGTCATGAATTCCTAAATTGCGCTATACAACTGAAAGATCTATTTTAGAATTCGTACAAATATGTCTTTCTTTCATTCTTCTGGCCTCTTTAAATCAAGAATATAGATGCCAGGGACTAGAAACAACAAGCAACACTTGCAATTGTATAAAGATGGCAATGTTTCTTAACCCAAGTGAACAAAAGTTAAAAATGAAAATTTTTATCAACTGCATGGAAACCAGTTATCAATTAGGAAGAGTCCAGAACTACTGTTTTTAGTCTTCATATGTCAAGACCCTGTTCACTGAGCCATTAGGAGAAAAGCATGTAAAAAAAGGTGAAAGTTTGGATTAAAGCAAGCTTTTAAAAACTCTTCTCTCTGATGATACAGTGTTTAATCATAGCACTGTTCAACAGCCTTTTAGAGAGTCTTCTGTCTATCCAATATCCTCTAGAGTCTATAGCATAAATGGGCTGAAAACATTTCCAAGCTATTCTGATTTGAGAACACAACGGCACATCACTTACCAACCTTTTTAAAAACAACTTTAACACGTTTGGAGGTGTCTGATGGAGGGTATCCTCTTCCTGCAACTGGTAGCAAAAACTTTTAGAGCACATTAAAATGCATCTGCATTGACATAATCTAAAAGATTCCAAGTTAGGCTATTTTAACAACTGCAATATCCTTGCATTTCACTGTTTTCGTACTGCTAGCTTACATGTTATGTGGCAACGTGGTACTAGTGCACAACAGGGAAGATATGGCCTAGCAGAAGTAACATCTCTTCACTAGTTGAGTTGGGCCCATACTTAGCTTTTATTTTCAATGACCAAATATTTATTTTCTCAAAAAAAGTTTTATTCTTTACATTTTAGGACAAAAATCTCAGTATTATAATTAGAATACCAGGTATTCCATTCCATGTTGTGGTGACTCTTCAAGTAAAAGTGACATGATGCAATCCTACATGCATCAACCAAAACCTGGTTACTTACTTTTTCAAGTATGACAAGGTTAAAAAAAAAAAAAATCAGAATTTCAGAGATCAAGACATTATGTTAGTTAAAAAGTGTTTACTTCTATTTCCATCTACGTATAACAAGTAGAATTTAATTTCAAGGCTTACAGACTCTCTGGATAGTTAGATATATGTGGAACTGAAATGGAATAATTTAATATCATAAAGGACCCCTATGATTTTTGAGTGTCAGTACAGAAACCCAAAATTATAATCAGTAATTTATAAAAAACCCACACACACACAAGTCGTAGATGTAGCTGAAGGAGGGAGGCTTCTAAAGAATATTTGCTATAATAGCATGAATCTTTGAATGCAGAGACTATGAGAAGTAGCATTTTTAATAATTTCTACCTAAAAGCTCAAAATTTTCTTTCCTCTTCCGATGTATAGTCCTCAAAATACTCATCATA
>VZRN01006749.1:1017980-1127980 GCA_013397935.1 Dasyornis broadbenti | reverse complement strand
GCTTTCCCAAGGTGAGTAAGCATCATTATCCTCATTTTTCAAACGGAAAACTAAAAAAAGATTAAGATACTCCCTCCAGATCACAAAGCAAGTAGTAAGCCAAAAATAGAACTCATTTTCCATATGTAACACCTAGTTCTGTATCCACTGGACCACACTGCCTTCCCACAAGCATCAGTCACACCTAATCAGCCACATAGCTGAATTCTCGGCAGCACTAAGACAAAGTTATTTTTTAACTCCTAAATTTAAGACTATGCCTTTTCACTTGCTTCATATGTACAAACTTTCCCAGGCACCCTACTAACATATGGTATTGTAGAACATGGTTTCAATTATGCCTTATGCCAGTTACAAATCTTGTAGGGAACAGCACAGGAGAAAACTGAGATAAGACAGGTAGTTCAGACTGTTCCACATGGGAAAAAACCCACATTCACAAATTGAGCTGAAGAGAAAACCACAGAACTGCAAAAATATCTCTGCCTAACATGCAGTTATGGTCAACAACACAAGCAAAGTTATAAGCACACATAGGAATACGATACACGTAGACTGTCTTGTGGCACATTTTCTCCCTTTACCTTCCCACAACAAACCTTCCCAATTTCAATCTGTATATATAAACATGGGCTTCAGAAGTATAATGAAAATATTGAATACATAGGAAAAAGTTCTCTTGCAATGAAACAGCAAAGGGATAAGACATTTCTCATAGGAAGCTAAAAAACAAGAGGGCAAATGGTAAGCTATAAAAATAATAAAATGCAATCATATGCTTGTGTTACCTTAACACAAAACTACAAAAACATATGATAGAAGAGAAGATATGGCTAACATTGAAAGCTGATTTAAAAGCATCCTCTTTTGTCTGAGTAAAAAATTTTACAAGCATCCTTAAGAGGCTATGGATATACTTACAGAAATGAAAAATTAATTATTTTAAAAACAAAGGTAGTTGGTCAAAATCTGCCTGAGAAAAAGCAGCAGAAGACCACCATCACCCACGATCTACTGCTATCATAAGTGGTTGCACTACATCTCTTTCATGACAATAACAAGTTAACATTTCTTCTGAGGCAGCCATTCCTGAGGTAAGCACTCAGATCAGAGCTTATATGAATGACAAATATATAATCAAAGAATAATTGCTGCTAGCAAAGCTCTGAAAAAAAAATTATGAAGTGCATGCCAATAACTATTTGGAAGAACTACTGTTCATTTCTCTACTGTAAGATTTTGAAAATTCTTAAACATCTCATGCTAACCTTTCTTGCAAACTGCATATCAAATGAGAGCCATTATACAACCCATTATTGCAACCCTTGTGTTCCCAGTACTTCTAAGGAGAGATGCTTCAAACAGGAAAAGAATATACTTCAGAGTCAGTCTTAAGATTTGTTATAGTGTAATTAGAAACAACCTAAATTGACAAAGCCACCTAAATGATAAAAACGTTTTCCCCTGTAAAGACTATGTCAACAGATTCAAAATAAAATATCATTTAAGGTGTTTTCCTAGTCAAAAAATATCTTTAGTTAAATATTGAAGGAGTTAATATTTACTATTTTTCAAGAATTCTGTAAGTCTGTACTCAATTTAAAATTAAATGTATTTATCATCTGATTTGACAGGTCTGCAGCTCGACCTTGACTTTTGACAAAAGCTATTTCTCCTTTACGCATCACCACTCCAAAGAAGTTCTCACAGTGGATCTCGGTCAAAAGTTCTTTAGAAGACAAGAAACAGAAAAAAGATTATTTACTCCTTCCTTCCTAAATAGTTTCTCTGGAAGACCAAGTAGCAGGGAACAATAAAACATACCACTGGTAATAATTACTATCATAAAAAAACACTGAACATATTGAATAAAACCTTAGTAAGTAAAGCAGTACCACTTCTACAATTATACCTTAATTCCATATGCACAATAATTAATAGCAGGTGTAAATTGCTGTATGAAATATTTTTGTAACTACTACAACAAGAGTTTTTCCCTCATTTGGTATATGCATTTTTCATTAGATTTTCATAGTCACCCTTGACCTCTTCTCCAAGCTATCCTACTTCGGGCAGGGAAACAATCTTCTCCCCTTAAATAATACTCAACTTAGCCCATACGGCCACATACTTTTTCCTTCATCCAACCGCTTCTGTCACCAGAGCTCATACTGACCTGTCAGTTCTCCCTTGCACTAACACAGTTCTGAATCATAACAGATTTCTTGCTACCAGAGAAATATTTCCTTCTCACTAATTTTATTCATAAAAGTATGTGTCATTTTTATTAGTTAATTATCCTATGCAGCATACTCAGGGCTCTCCACATTTAGGAGAGTAGCTGCTTGTACATTTTTACCATCTAAAATCCTAATGGAAAAAAGAACAGGTGGTTTAGCTTTTTTATTCTCATCAGCTGTGTGACAGGTAAGAACAGATGATCACTACCCACTTCAGATTCTCTCCATTACCACAGCTCTACTCTCTCTCCTCTCCCCATTTCTGCTCAAAATATTATTTATTGTAGCAGATTATAACCCTCCTTGTCCTTATGTCAGTCATGAGTTTTGCTTTAGATTCCTCCTTTCTCACTTTATAACCCCCCCTTTAGGGGACAACATCCATTTCTAGTGTTTTCCAGTAACTGCTCCACACTGACAGCTTGCAGTTTTCTCTTGCCTCCTGCTTTTCATATGCACTGCATCTTCACATAATTTTCAAGCCTGCAAACTATCCATATGAAACTCAATTGATGACAACTGCAGTTTCCTCAAGCCCTTAGTTCTCACTTCACTTGCTTGCACACCTTGAGAAACCCCACACAAGCCTCTGATGACCTCAGTTACCTGGTTCACTTGAACCTGAACTACATGTACCAAGGCAGACGCATGTAAACAGATTTACTACATTTTGCATTCAATTGGAAGAAAGTTATCTATGAATTACAAGAGAATTTTGTTTTTCCTGGAACAAACTATAATATGCATGCATGCATTTATAGGAGGGGGAAATGTACTATATGTAAACATGATGATAAAAACAAATGAGCCACAGGACAAAGCATTAAGTTGTGCAGTTTCTATTCAAGAATATTTTGGTTTTGTAGGTTTTGCCATTACCGTAAAACTGTCCTTGTATTTACGCTTTCTATAACATTCAGCAGCTATGAATTTGGAAGTTACAAGTTTTCTAAAACCTGTAACCAATTACAGTGCTGAATGATTTGAATAATAGACTGCTTGACACATTCCAAGATAAGTGGCTGCTACATTTCTTTGATATTAGGGTCATATACTGTACTTATCTATTTTTACTCCATGCTCTCCATTGCCTAGTAATAAATTAATTTCTCACTGTTAGTTTGGCATGTGCCCTACAGTTATATTCATTTTCTCTCCCTCTGAAGGAAGAAAAAGTTTTCTAAACTATTTTTAGAATTAGCCATCACAGATTTAATTAAAAATACTATTTTAAGAGGGACATTCCCACATGAAGTCTTAAAAGCCAGTTTTGTATTTTTATTCTTAGAAAATTACCTGGTGTGCTGAAAAATATGAGATAATAGTTACTTAACTACTTGCACACATGTAAGACTTTTTACAATATACGGATACCATTTGAAAGAATGGGTTTCAACCTAAGTATTTAATTTCTCTTGCTTCCTGGTACAGAAAACTCAGCAAAGGACCTCCTGTACATCTGCAACTATCAATGGCAATGAGAGCTGAGCTTAGATCTGAAAACAGAATACAGACCAAGACATGTAATCCCTATCCAGGCAGAAAGGATTAGTTCTTACATGATTTGGGTTCTTTCCAGAGCAGGCAGAATGAGGAAATGTTGCAGCTTCTTTGCTGGTTACCAGACCTCAGTAATACCAAGCAGACATTTTCCACAATCATCATACAGAACTATTTCTACTCTTCAGCCTACACTTTCTAGCTCTGTCTATCTAACAGGTCTGTTTCTTTGAAAATGCCTTCAGAAGACTGGGGAAAAGCAGTTTAGCAAATGAACAGTGGCAATCATGAGGAAAGCAAGCATGAATATGGGAGTGGAATATATGTTCATGTACTGTAGACGATGAACGGACTGAAGACATTGGCAAGCCGGGAGCGTTCCCAAGCTTCTGGCATTACTGATTGCTATCTTTAATTTATCCTCAAAAGCAGTAATTCTGAAATAAAGCAAAGACACCAGAGTTATTCTTAAACTAACCCAGAGCCAGGCAAATGTATGACAGCTTGTGTTTCGAGCTGTCAAAGCCATAAAGGATGGCAAAGAGGCAACTGTGGTGTGCAGTCACAGAATAACACCACAGTTGTTAAACACAGACGCCACCTAACACTGTATACTGCACTACAAAATAACATGGAAGAGAATTCCTGGCATCTTCAGACTGTGCGACACATCAATGACTACACATAAGATGTAGTGACTGCACATTCATTAATTGTTACCGCCCTGCTTGAAATGTACATTACATTCCGATTTCCTTAGATGAGGCTAATATCCAACAAATTATCTGAAGGTCTACCATTTCAACACCAAATCTGAAGCCTGCAAAGATGAAACTGAATCATAAGTAAAAGTCTTCTATTTCTTGAGTCAAATCACTCATGTAGCTCCTTAATAAATACTTGATGTTGCAATCTACTACTCCCAATGGCAGCACAAAGTAGTTCGCCACTGATTATTGAAGTTGCAGTGTAGGTTCTAGATACCAACCTCATCAGAAACAAGACTAGGCTAAAAAATGCCTGTGATTGGCAATTTATTTCGTCACTTCCATCCATTTTCACAAGGGATGTACCCTATGTTATAACACTGCAATTTCTAATTAAATTACAAATCTAAATTGGACACACACAAAATACTAAGTAAACCAGAGTGAAAGAGAACAAACTACTATCCTTTCCCACACCAAGGAACACTCTCTACCTCCATGAGTTTGCTAACCTTAATTATACCTATAGTTTTGAGTTTCCCTCATGGAAAGTGCTACAAAACATGAACAGAATGAATCACGACACATACTGATACACCACTGACTGTAAATCTATACCCTTTTTATTTGTACCCTGAGGCTATGTTTCATATACTTATGAAAAACTACTTCCAAGTAGCACAATGTCATAATTGGACGCATGTATGGCAAACAAACAGACCCAGTATTAGCAAGTATGTGATGTTCTTGTAGATAATTTTTGATCGTGTAGCAAATTGATGATTTGAAAGACTTCTATAGTTTGGATACTTAATTTCTGAATTAAAGATTCCCTGAGGTAAAAAGAAGACAACTTGAAAGAGAAGGTTAAAAATGCTTGAAGTCATCCTTCTCAGACAGGCAATGTTCATACTTTTCTCCATATTTCAGAATGCAACTACAGATAAAAAAAGTCCTGCCAGACTTGCATGTAAACCATAACTTCATACAAGACTTCTCTAGGTGAAAGAACTTTAAACAAAACCACTTTAATCATGACCTCAAAACATGTGAAATGCTAAATTGACATGCACTCCCCCCCACTTTTAAAAGGCTACTTACATCAATGACTGGTGAATTTGACAGACTTAATCCCTCTAGGTCTGCTGCTAAACTCGGGGACAAAACAGCTGCTGTAGGAACTGCCACAGGAGTTGTCACAGGACAGACTACAAATAAAAGGGCAAGTGATACTCATATTGAAAAACAATTTAAAATACTGGGAAACACAACAATCTTTTTTCATTGTACAAAAAAAGGTTTTATATCTTCATCTAATTATGATATTCATGTATACATGTTTCTAAATAGACTAATTTTTCAGACATATAGCCCCAATACTCAGAACAAGCAATGAAAATACCAGTACAACTGATACATGTATAGACCATGTGATTTACTTTAAAAGTATTTTCTACTCCTTTCCCATTTTTCTTCTATTTTATCCTCCAATTTGATACATACTATACAGCATTTTTCCATTTACAGGCTCCATGCAAAGTACATGTTAATGCAATTCTAACATGCTGCACCTATAGAACTAAACTTGCAGAAGGATACTGAAAGCATACGCAAAAACCAGTGCCAGCTCTATCTAACCCTTCCAAGAAAACCATTTCACATTTTTCTTCAGAAATGTGATTTTTAACGTCTTAATATAACACCATAATTGGCTCATAGATTGCACAGGTAACATCCATTACTACCTGAGAAAATAAGCCCACTGTAACAGGAAACAAGTCCACACACATACAAATTCTCAAAGTAAATGTTTTGTATGGTGGTACATTCTAAATTTTGAAACAATTTTTCAATTATAAAACAAATAAAATCTTGTAATAACTGGGCTTAAAAGTAAGTCTAAGCATTTATTTGACAGTCTAAGCATTTATTTTGTCAGGAAACTGGTACAGTAAATGAACAGAATCAATGTTTAAGATATTTAAAATTCATTGAATTATTTGAATTTAATTTATGCCTTGGGAAAAATGAGACTTTAATCAAGATACTCACGATCATCTAAATCTAAGAGAAACACATCTTGTTTTTTTGGAGTTTTTCTATCTTGTACTGGTTTTTCTTCTTTCTGTCAAAATACATGAATATTTCATCTTTCACCATATAAGCAGAAAAAAGCATTTAATATTTTTTATAAAGCAAGTGTATTTTTTTTACTACTTTCATGAAGCAAAATGTATCCATTTTCAGAGTTCAGCATACAGACAATTCACCTACCCTGAAAGATTTCTTTATATAGTTAAACTGAACCTAAATTCCACAACTGAATTTCTGAAGCCCATGTATTCATTTAATATTAATCATTGCTGCTAGTCAGAACACATTTGGTGACAGATCAGACATTTTTGTTGAGAACATTAAAAGAGAGAGTAGCTTTTTTTTTTTTTTTAAGACAGAAGATTTGGGTAGTAACATTTCTGTTTTCATATGAAAACCAGGTCAAAATCTACAGTGTTACTTGTAGTTATTTAGGAGTATGGAATTCTGTCCAATTATCTACTGGGATTTTACTTAATTGCTGGAGTTTTCCAGAAAATTGGTTTTTGTCACCAAAACGTTTTAAGCCTTAAGGTGAGTTCTAATAATAAGAATTGGCGCTACCTTAAGGAAAGACAAGAGAAGTAAAAATCCCAGTACCTTGGCAAACAGAGCATTTCAACAAAATTTGTTTCAATATACCTAAATAAAAACTTTTAAACAAATCTTGTGAGTGGTGGCCATACCTACAGAGTATGTCTAGACAGTGGTGATTCAGGGAAGAATTTAGTGTGTTACAGCTCTGAGTGGACTGCCAAGAAGGTGGTTTAGTATAAAGGATTGATCTTTGGATGAAGCAAGAGCCTTGTGTACCAACAGTTTTGTCGTCATGTTGTTCCTACCCACTCTAAAGCATCCTTCATTTGTGTCAGCTGAAGAATTCCTTCTACCTTCACCGTCTCTGGCTCACTCATTGAACAGAAGGCTCTGCCATTCTTTTAGAAAATATATCAACTGCCTTTAGACCTTAAGACATAGTTCAGCACCAAAGCTATTGCAAATTAAATGTAGTCTTTCCAGAAGTCACACTTTCCAGTTTACCAGTTTCCTCTTCAACAGTACATGACAGCCAAATGCACATACAAATACAATTGTTTTACCATTTCTAATATATTAACAGGTCTAAATAAATCAGTAGATCTCCTTGTGCCCATCTAGGCCTTAATTTCTTGAGCATTTCAGACACTCAGGAAACAAATTTCTAAAAGAGACTGGAGTAAACTCAGTGGCAATAACCATTTTCTTTAACCAGCACCGTAGAATAAAACAACACGGCTTTTCTGAAGGTGCACTCCTTTTCTTCTAGTCTCTCAGTGTCATAGTCAGTTACACAAAAATAATATTAGTTTATTTTTTTCCCCAGTTTTGGGAGAAATTCTAGGGTTCCCTCCAAAGAACATGATAGAACTAGTTTATGTTCTCACTATTTGAAGCGATTGATGTTAATGACTGCCAGGCTTGACCTCAGCCATGATGACATCGTTCATCATGCTCTTCCTATAAATCCCAAGGCTCAAATAGACAGTAGCCACTTATATGATCCCTACAGACATGCTTCAAGTATTCTGGGAAAAGAATCATCTTGTGGACTGGAAGGAATAGGAGCCACTATTTTAAAAGTTATTTTAAAATCATCATAGTTTGATGGTCCTTATCACTATAGTATTTGAGTGTTCTACTATCACTGATTTATCTGAAAACTAAAACTCCTCTGCACAAAGAAAATATTACAAAATAGCTTTAAAACAAGGCTAAAGTTATACCATTTCTTGTATGTTTTGTCTAGAATTAGTGAGGAACTCTTGCAGAATCAACTTTCTTGAATTCCATTATGCTCACAGACTTTTCTCTTAAACTGTGTTTATCAGCAAGTCATTAAGCTTCACATGGCTATTTTTGTTTTAAATCTGTGAAATAAGGACAAATAGTATCCTTCATAAACTACAAGTTCTACTTGAATTAGTCATGTCTATGAAGTGTTAGAGACACAATTTTGTGAAAATCCTTCTCATGAATTCCAAGCCATTTTATAACGTCATTCGGTGAATATTCAGCCGCAATTCTTGGGTTTAGCTGTTATCTCCAGCACTATAAATGATGTATCCCAACTTTTTTTCTAAACTAGAAACTCTCAGAAATCAAAACAGACTAAAGGAGAACTCAGTTTAACAACAGGCCTCATTAAAAACGTCCTCAATTTCTGAACTCTTTTATTACCTGACCCTACTTATCCATAAGATAAAATTCTACCTTCAACTGTGATTAAGGTTTAAAGCTACAGCTTTATATTTACAAAGTATTTCCAAAGAGATGGGATGTCTCTATCTCCTTTTATTATCCAGCCAATTAAGTGTCTCTAAATCGTGGCTGAACCCACACAAGAGCCACACAAAGATGAGAATTCCATATGCTTCACAACAATTTTAAAAAAAAATTAGGAGTCACAGCCAAGGAATCCTCTCACTGCTTATCTGTTTACTGAAGACGACTAAGATGGGCATTCTAAGTCACAAATAATACCAATAGTATGCTTCAGTTTGCTTTTTCTGTCACAAAGCTTGATGTGTACTTTTATAAGGCGAAATCCATTCCTGCACTGATATTATTTTGAATCTACTACATAATACACCTTTAAAATTGGGGAGAAAAATTCCTTCAAGAGAATTTACTTCTTATACTTCAAAACAAAATGGTCCTAAGATAAGGCACAAGTACAAAATCCTCGTACAAATGTATGGCAAAGAAAACTTGCACTGCATTTAAGTGTACCAGTTTACTGTAAAGAACAAGTAAAGAGCTCCACCAAATAGAAAACAAAAACAAACACGAATCTGACCCTACCATCGGGGAAATGTAAAATCAGGAGCTAAGTCAATCAAGATAAAGCTAATGTTAAAATATGATCATGTCTTATTTCTGACTTCAGTTGAGTGTTTAAGCTTAAGAAAATACTAGGCTACTTGTATGTGTGTATGTGTGCTATATATAGACACAAAATCACACAAATATTTTCATACTTATATGTATTTCTATATATGGATATGTGCATTAATTGTGTGCAATTGTGTACAAAACACCAAAGAAATCTATTTATGTGGGTCCAGCCTATTATAAACACAATTATTTTTTAATTTGTTTTTTCCAAGAAAAGAAAATTGATTGGCTCTCTAGGAACAATAAATAGCCAATGACTGCAGGTATTTCTATTGAGTAAAAAAAGCTTTGCATTTGAAATCAAGGCAATAAAAAGATTCTGACATGTCTGACATTTCTCTGTAAAGCTGTTTTTCATCTTTTTTTTTCCTTAAAACTAAACCTACAATAAAACCCAAACAGTTTTCTACCAAGAAAGCCCACTACGGGAAAAGCAGAATACTAAACAAAGAAGTTAAGGTATATTCCATCAAACATTTCTCCATTTGCAATTCATCTTTGTAATAGAGATAGAACCTGGTAAATGCATATAGGACTTGAAGCAGGAGATTTCTCTTGCTCAATGCATAATTCATGTGCTCCGCCTGCAAAGTGTGTAAAATGAGAATTTCACACCGCAGCATGAGCCATGGAGCTGCAGAGAAAAGGCAGATGAAATCATATTCTGCTGTGCGAATTTTATTTCTTATCCTCCCAATATTTATACAAAACCATCACTGACAATCCAAATGCATTGACAGATCACCCACTGTTTCCATTGTGTTAGCACTTGAAAGGAGATCAGGCAGAAAGATAGACAATTTGTTTTTGTATATTTTTTAAATAGTGGATCAGGTTTTTAACAGCTGAGTGACTGTATTATACTTGTATAAGGAGGTCAACAGTAGATGATTTTAAAACCCCACTGTAGAGACACTACTTACACATGCATCATCCTCAAATCTGCATTTTAGCTCTACAGTATTTATGCTTACAGTATAATACGTATCTGAACACCTCAAACTATCCATATTTCAAAATGATATAAAATACTGCAGTACAAGGGACTGACTTTCCTATTCACTGCAGCTCAATTACACTGAACACAACAGCTTTTTTGCAATGATTTGTCAGGAGAAAAAACACTAAACCATTAATAACATACTCAGGAAAATAATCTGAAGTTTTTGTAGCATATTTTAATGCCACTAAGAGCATGGATGTATGTAGAAATTAAGCTCCAATGTGAGTGTAATCAAGCCTTTTTTATTAAGAAAACTTTGCTGAACATGGCAATGGTACCCAACACAATAAATATAGAACGGCAAACATCACTCAAAACATCAGTGATTTAACATAGTTCATAATGTGTGGCAAACTGAGAAACTACAAAAATAGAGCTCACTAACCACAACTTCTTTTATTATATGTATTTCAGAAAATCTTTTTGAGTTTTACTGAAAGGAAATCCTAATGAATAACCTCGCCATATAGACTGGTCAAATTAAGAACATACTATAGCAGAAAAATATAAGCAATATCTTTTCCAACGAAAAATTACCGGAATAAAACATGCATTTCTAAGAGCCTGGCAGAAACCACCTGCTTCCTGGCTGGTCTGAAAAACAAGTCAGGAAGGAAGTAGAAAAATAAATACGTGTGGTTCTTGTAAAATGTACCCTGACACAAAGGGCTCTATATAAAGGACTTTAACTATAATGTTCTTTCAAGTTTGTTAAAAATTGCTTTTTCTTTCCAGCTTGGAAGGGGTTATCTAGATTATCATAAGTTATTTTCATCTATCAATACAGGGCTCAAAACAGATTTATCACAAAAAAAATCTATTAAGCTAGTTAGCATAGCAATCACCGTTAAAAAAACATACCTGTGATTCCCTTATGCAACCCCCTTATCTAATTACACATCTAAAAATAAACAAGTTCCGAAACACCTCAAGTATATATGCAGGCATCAAATATGGTTTAAGTGGAAACTATCTTCAAGGTTCCAGGGAATAATATCATACACTGAAACAGTAATCCTTGTTCAAGGACATTAAATTAACCACCCCCGGCCCCTTCACACATGACCATTACTGTTTACAGTTCATCAGCTACAGCTTGTTGCCCTTACACTAAATGTGCTAATTTCTAAATGAAAAAGGAATGTTTAGTTTCTGCGCAGTGAGTTCTATGCTTTCCTTTCTTTTCAATAATCTCCTTGCTACTTTTCTTGCTGCCATGCGTATAAATCCATTGCTATCTGTTTTAATGTCTTTTGTGATGTTTAAAAGCTTTGCAATTTTTCCATTCTATCCTTTGACTCTACTCTCATCAAGTCTTCTGTCAACTGTTTAAAAATACTTTTTGTTCCTAACACATTTCTTTTTAGGTGCTTCTTAATCAAGTAAGACTTCAGAACTACTGCAATGTTCTTTCTCTTCTCTTATAGTCAAAAGGCCTCGACAACTTTCCATTGACTTCAACAATTCAATCCGAAGTTTCTTGGACTATCCAGTTCTCATATTCAGTATTTGACTTCACACATTCTGCTGTTTTAAAACACAAAAAGCTTCTTTATGCTAGCAGTCCTCACGTATCCTGTGAAAGAACTAAACAGTTTAGAGAACTGTAGTGAAAGAAATTATGAACATGGTGTTGATATCCTGAGAAAAATGGAAAAAGGCAGCAGAGAGAAGATACTGTTGTTTGAATATGGTTTTGCAGTGGCTGCTCAGAACTAAGCACATCAGATTGTCTATTACTTTCTAGTGAAAAAGACCGTGCTGATATGAGAAGCTGCAAACTGTTACAATTACTTCATGTCCTATCTATTATCAAAGGAGTTTATTCTGAGACAATTTAGATTCTACTTTTTGTGCTACCATTTTTTGGGAAGATCCAGTCTGACTGCTCTAGTAGAAAAAAACTTTGACGTAGGTGTGTTACCCAATGTGTTATTTGGGCAGGAAACAATGATCAAACCATGGAAACACATCTCCATTTCTCACGTAATACAGCCACACTGCATCTTTTGTTCTACTTGGCTGAAGAAGAGAATATTAAAAGTTAAGGTTACAACTCAAGAGTTCTTAGGCAGACCTAAAAAGTTAGAAAACAAAAGATCACATACAATATAAGTTCAAGGTTTAGAGAAATAGACAGCCTTAGCTCCTCAATTAAAGGAAATGCACACCTCAACAGCTTAATGAAGTAATGGCCTTCCCTCTTAACTGGTGAAAACACATCTATCCCCAGCTTCAAAAATTGCTAACAAAGGATGTCTGTTTTGACTCTTCTGCCATCTGTAGTGGACTCCTGACTGAAATATCTTGGCTTAATTTAAAATGCATTAGAGTTTCACTTTATTTTCAATACCACATATCAGTATTAAAATCAAAACTTCTGAGCTACAATTCTACCCTTCAAATTTTTTTTATAAATATATAGGAAGAAATGCATAAGAAATATTTAAAAATAGAAAAATAAGTGTCAGAAATTCTTTTCTTCCAGAACAGGTTTAGCAAAAAGTTCCTCATTTATTTGTTTTAAAATGCAAAGTAAGTAGAGAAATAGTAACCAATTCATGCTGTTAGCTTTAGTTCTACAATGCTAGTTTGAGTATAATGAACTTTTAAGGGCTTTTTCTTCACTAAGGTAAGCAATTAAATCTTAATTGCAATCTGTTGACATTTCTGCATTTTCCCATATTTTTGAAACCAATTAAAAAAATGTGTATTTGAAACCTTGCTATTTCATACATGTTTTAAGAAAGCTAATAGAATTTAAAGTAACAGAACTCTTTATGCCTATCAAATACAATAGCAATAAAAAGTTTATAGGAATATTAATCCTACTAATCTATATATACACCTCAATTATAGATTAATTAACTGCACTATTATCAATTTTAACAGAAATTTTAAAAACTAAGCTAGTAGTTCTATTAGAACGTCTTCAAATGCTTAAGAAACAATGTACTAACATTTCTTTCTTGGCTTTCTTTCCTATGAGACCCAGGTATTACAGTTAAACTTTAAGATACCATTTTAATAAAATAATCATCAACACACATGTATTAAGTTTCACCAGTTCAACAATAACCTAAAAAAAATTAAATTAAAAAATAATTAGATTATATTATAAAAGAATAATAGACTATGAGAAAAAATACTATGTTCTGTGTATACAAATAATTAGATTCTATTATTCTGCTTCATCTAGATGGAGTAAAAATAATATGGAATTATAAACTGAAATACACTTTTGAAAAATAAAAATACTCTAAACTTGCTTAAACTACCAAACTACTTTAGGATTGGTCTCTCTATGAAAAGTAAAAGAAGCTTTTTTTCATAAATTCCAGATTTTTTTAGGTATGCAGAAAACTACTACCCATCTTCATTCCCACAGAAAGAAACATGAATGGATGGTTAGATGTATATTTTCGTATTTTATAGAGGTTTTAAAAAAACATATTTTACTGTACTAACCTTTGTAGAAGTAGCATTTCTAGATTTTCCAGACTCAGAGTCACTTTTAGAGTCTGATTCTGACTTGGAGCCTAAAGAATATTCTTCTGATGAAGAGGACTCTGTATCAGAGGAACTGGATGTGCTTCTTTTTTTGGAATTCTCCTTTGCTTTCTTTTTAATATCCTCTGAATCACTGTATATTTAAAAAAAAAAATGTTAAGAGATGCATAAAACCACCAAAGGAATCTGCTTAGGCAATATCCTGCATCAGCATTTCAAAAGTTTTATTAAATGAGTTTTAAGTATTATTTATTCACAATAAAAAACACTGTTATGAATGAAGAAGTAGCCTATTTAAGGCTACACAAAATTATTCAATTACACTACACAATACATCATTACATGTAGTCTAAATCAGTGAAACAGACAAAAAACCGTGAACATATTAAATATTAAAAATATTATTTGTGTGCATCAAGCTTGTGACATTACAAAATGAAGTGCAGACACCCTTTTAAATAAAGATGCTTTCATACTATTCCACTTATGATGAACAGATTGTTGGTGTATCCTATTTCTGCAAGGTAAGATGGCTTTAAAAAAAAAAATTAATGCATTTGGTTTATTCTTTTGTTAATTTTTCTAAATAAAACCACACCACTTAGAAGTAAGACCTAGAATACCTACAAATAGTTAAACTTGTATGAGTTTATACACAAGAATTGTTATATTCTGATACCTTTGGTCACTTTGAATATCTTACAGCTTCAGAGACACTGTTCTTCACACACTGAAGTTCTGTTCACCCTGCCAGTTGTTTGATTATGTTGGTCTGTATTAACAGCTACTGAATATTATCTGCCTTGTTCACATCTAATAATACTTAAACTAGGAATTAGTAGATTACCCTTTTGTCTCAGGGGGAGTTACTACCACAGGAAATGTAAATTGTTTTCTAATAGTTATCATGAAGCAGAAACATTAATATTGCATATAGAGAAAAAACCCCTCTGTTCTTGGATCTGCATCAACCATTTTATTCTTCCAAATCAGGTGTTTCATACACTACCTGATTCTGCCTCCTTCCCAGGACAACAAATGGGTTATTGAAGTGCTTGAAGGGTAACAAGGTCAACAATAATTAAACAAATCTAGACCACTCAACTATTAAGAGTCCCTTTGGACTCATATTAGATTGTTACACAATTTTCCTTAGCTTTAGAAGCAGTACAAAAGAATGTACTATGCTGCATAACTGTTCGAGACTGCAATATTTTCAGACCAAAAAAATACATGGGAGAAGAACTGAAAATCTAACATGACAGAGATCGAAACAGTTAGGGTAAAGTCTTACTCCTCTCAAGAACTTCTCATGACTGAACTGTCTAAATAAAATCTAATCAAAATTATTTAAAAACAGTAACATTCAGCCTATGCCTACCCATGTAACTGAAGATGAAACGACTCCCCAAATTTTAGTCAAAAGCATAAAGCAGTAAATTTGAAGCTTGCAAAGCTAAAAATGGAACAACAGTACACAAAAACCAGTATAATGTAGCATATCTGATTGTTAAAATCATGGGGGAAAATAGGTACTATCAAAATTATGTTTCAATACAACAGCTTTTAACAACTTGTTTGAGGTCAATGACTTTAACAAAAAATGTTTAAAGTTTCTTCACAACAACAAAATTATCTACATTCCATTCCCTGCCATTCAACAGAAGCTGTATTTGTGGCAACAAATCAGTTTTTGTGAACCTATTATATAAATGAAGTTGTTTTTCAACAATTTATCTTTAGCTTAGCTTTAAAACTAGATTTGAAGATTAAAAATGTTACTTTACTGCACATCAGCCAGTTTTGATGGGTAATAATTGTTTATCTTACTGCTTAAAATTTCAGATGTTATTCTAATGGAAAGAATTTACTAGTAACTAGCTTTTTAACTTTGTGATGATGAAAAGCCTGTATTAATTTAACCTACAGATTTCATTTGTTCTGAACAGGAAAAACAATATAAATCACTTTTAAAATCATTAAATCCTGACTTAAATTAATAAAGTCATAATTAGGGCATTATGCTGTGTTTGTTATGGAAGTGGCAAGGCGAGCTGCTTTAATTACTGTCTGTAATAAAAGGAGCAGAGTGTGTACTGCGCCCCAATCAGCGCTGTCAGCCACGACTGAGCTGAGCTGCAAACTCATCAAGTAAGCTGGCAGCAGACTACAGAGTAAAGGGCGATCATGTCTGCAGAGGCCACTTGCTGACAGCAGTTGAAGAAACAGATTCATACAATCCAAGGTATTAGCCCCAATTACTCAAAATTTTAATGATACTTTAATACATGATAATGCTGTTGATAATAGGCAATCTTAAAAGCGCTAACACTTAAATATCTTATGACCGTTTCCCTTCACAGCCCTTGCCTCTAATATTTGGATCATAATCTTTTTAATATAACATTATTTAGAAAAATCAATTGTCTTAGTTACATAATGGCAAAGTGTTGAAGGACTTAATTTTAGCTCTCAGCAAAATTGCGGCAAAAGGTAATTAAGTGTTTCACACAACTATGTGATCACTTATTCAGCCTCCCAAGGTTACATCAATTTTCAACAAGCCACCCAAGATTTTACGGAAGTCAGAGATTAATTCCAAACATAACAGTAGTCTGATTAATGAAAATATGAACCTAGTTCATACACTGACTATTACTAGTATACACTGACATCACTCCTTGGCCAATAAACCCCTAAAAAAACCTAATGAAAGGCTTGGCAGACTGCTAATGGGAAGACTGCTTTAACAGCTAGTATCACAAAAAATGAAAACCATACAAATGTATACCTACCTTTCACCAACAGCTCTACATGTTTTCTTTGCAGCACTTTCTTTGCTGTCTGATTCACTGTCAGTTGATTCTTCACTGGGAGAGGAACTCCCACTACTCTCATCAGTGCTGCCTTCCTCTTTATCTTCCTTCTCACTTTCAGTGTCAGACCCGCTCCCTGAAATGAAAACAATCCTTAAAATTTTGTTCTAAATATCTTAAATAATTAGTATTGTAGAAATCCAAGTTTGTTTTAAATTAAATAATGGTTTAGTATTTTAAGATCCAGTTGCAAGCCTTGGTATTATTTACCCTGTGCCAAAAGTAGGCAAGAGAATTACTTTCCCCTAACAGCTACAAAATTTTTTTAGTTAAAAACCTGTCTTCTTCAGCCTACAGTATTATTCAAATTAGAAAGTTGAATAATAAATTAATTGCATGTGGATTCTTCAGAGTTACATAACCCTACTAGGAGCTGGAGATGACCTCAAATGTTCTAATCTATACATTCGTTTAGCTGCAAAATTATCTTTTCAAACAGTTGCTTAATTAGATAATCTGTTCTTAAATACCCATAGTGACTATGATTGAATCACCAATTTAAACAAATTATTAATCCTTTAATTAATCACACAGTTACCAAATACTCAACTATCTGAAGTGAGTATATACTTCTACTGCTTCAGAAATCATTCATTTCAGTGGTACAATTCTTAAACATTTCTGCATACTGCCTCAGTTTAGGAATTGGAAGGAAGCAGCTCCATGTTCAGATTTTAAGATGCCCCTCTTCCATTCAACCAGATTGTGATAATTCTTCTAAGTCTCTAATGCTAAACATTTTCTGTGTCTAAGGTCTGGATCTGGGAGAATTATGATCTTTACTACATCTGAAGTACACTAACATCTTCTGAAATGGCTATCTTGGGGAACTGCCTATCTGGCGAATACTGGGAGAAAAGTTGAAAGAATGTTTGTTTGTCACTGAACTTGATACCTTTTTCAACAATACCTCCATTATAATAAACAGAAAACATCATGAAGAACTTCAGAGAAATAGTGTAATACAGTTTGCTGAATAAATCTCATGAAAGACTACGCAATTAAACAAATCTCGCCATTTATCAGCACAGTAGCACATGCTATCAAAATAATTCTTCACCACCAACAAATTCCAAAAAACATTTAAGACTTACTGTTCCCAACAACCAAGCGTCTGGGCACTTTTCCTGCAAACAGCTTTGTGCCTTCAGTTTTAACTGGAATTACGAACTCCCCTTACACATACTAGATTCAAAGGAGGATAAAAATAGGATGCCAGCTTTTTTAACTGGGAAACAAATCCAAGGAGAACTCATTCAATATAGTGAATGTAAAACATCCCCCTCAATTTACTGAGTTTATACTTAGCTGAGTGTATACAAAGCTCTGGCTTTATTTGCAATTCTTTTTCTTTTTATGTATCAAACAGTTCTGAAGATACAGTTTTCCAGGCAATGAAGATACAAGTTGTTTTCCAAACACTTACCTGATGAACTGGTACTGGCAGACTCATCTTCCTCCTCTTCCGATTCAGAGTAGAACTTTTCAGTAGGTTTCTCCTTCTTTGGCTTACCTAGAATTCCAGTCCATTCCTTTGCCTGTAAATAAATTTCAATTTAAGCTTACTTTTGCAACCAGCAATACAAAAATATACACACAACATGTCGAAGAAAAATATTCAGAGCAGTAGTATTAAGCTCTTGCTAAATAAATCATCTAAGCAAGTCAAGAGAAGCTACTAAACTTCTCTTAGTTTACACGATTAGGAGAACTAGAAGTTTGGTATATACCTATAAAAGGTGAGATATGTCTATTAGAGAGTCTAGAAAAAGATTTAGTAAAGTAGATTAAAAGCATCAGCAATGATAAATAAATTTCTATGTGAAAGGACCCTGAAGTCTGAGAGTTTTATTTCTAGATCCAGCTGACTATGACTAGAATCAAGGGTAAACAGGGCTAGTCACCACCTTTATCATCCCACTGTTCTAAGTGGAAAACAGATGTGGACTCTGTAGGTAGCCACAGACAAATTATATTTCACTTCCATTGCAATTCTCCAAATAAAAGTAATTTTTACCACCGAAAGAACACCAAAATGGGGCAATATTTCCCTCAGACTTTTTTCTTTCCATATACTTCTATGCTAGTAGAGAAGCATTATTAAAATTCAGGACAGGAGGAAAAAACAAAGTGGCAGACAACTCCATGAACAGCATGATACAGGTCTGCCTCATTGACTGATCTGATCTGGAATAAGACTAACTTTTGAAATTGCTCTAACAATGACATGCAAGCCTTAACAGCTCTAGAGACACACTGGCTTCTTCTTAAACACCAGACACTGCTAAGGCTTAAAAACACCAATATTCTTTTGGATACAAATGACAATTGGAATGTGGACTGTAGCTTAACTCAGTTTCACTCATATATGCTGTGTAGGCACATGGAGTATTAGGGAAATCACAAAATTTATGAAAACGAGATACCCTCCAAAGAAAACACTTGCAAAAAAACCCCAATGTAGCTGAAGGATTTTCCTGTTTGCTTTGAGTTGTAAATAGTTGGAGGTGGATGCTTTCTACTATATTGTAGATAGGTGTTATGCTATTTGATGAATTTCCCACAATACTTTTCAGTCTTAAGGACAAAAGCACCTTCACATATTTTTCCATGCCAACCCTATCATTTCTAGTCCTCTGTTTGAGTCAATTACCTCCGGATTCTTCTCCTAAAAGCTTTCAGAAATTTGATTACAAATAACACTTTTCCTGAAATGTATTTAAGAAGGTAGACACATAATATTACAATACTAAAGAGAAATCCTTATTCTACCAGACTGCTGTCCATTGGCTTCTGGAAGTCAGACCTATTTTGCAGAATTTTCTTTGCTCATTCTATGCCTAGAGTCTCATATGCAAATGAATTCATCCATGATTTACTGGGGAAGTTGGCTCATTAAAAGGACTGTTTGCTTTTTGTGCGTACCAGTTACAATGCCTGCTTCCAGGAGCACCATCAGTACACTACACACCAATACATTTAAATTAATATTACTGTTCAACAGCTTTCACTGGCATTCCAGTAGGGTTCTGGTACCCAACACAAAAATCACAACTCTGGTACCAAAACATGACTTTGCCTCAGAGTTTACATTACAGTAACAAAAAGCTGTTGCTAGTAGATGACCAGTCCTATGTGTCAACACACAACTAATATACTACTAATAGATGACATTTTCCTATCATAAACATTCCTAATTCCAGATTATCTGAAATGTAAATTCTGGTCTCTTCCGAACTTGACACTTCAAAGCATGCATAACCTACTCCCTTGCAGCTTTTTGTTTTACTGTTTTTTGGGTTTTTTTGCTTGTATTACCTTTCCTTTTTTTTTTTCTTTTTTTTTCGTTTAGCGTTGGATTTGTACACAAACCAACCACTTCGTTTCTGACTTTGGTAGTCCAAGTACAGTCAATTAACGTACTGCCACAGAGACAAGATACGAAATCAAAAGTGAGATGGAGGTGAAAAAAGCCTATTCAATCCACATGTGAAGCAGAAGTGGCCTACAGTTGATCCAATTCTGTCATTGAAAAGAACCAGTAAGATTCCTGATGTTCCATTTCTAAGATAAAAGAAGCAACAAGGACATTCCCACGCATAAATGGCTTTCAACACAACCCACAATGAGTATTTAAATACTTGTAGTTTTGGGCTAATACTCTGTATTGACAAGTGCCTTCAGCAAAGTTACTTTCAGTGATGCTGACATACCGACTCGGCCACGTCGACGTTTCGGACGGAGGGGTCAGGTGCCACCTCTGGCCAGTCGGACAGCTTCAGGTATCCAGTGGCTCGGCTGTTCAGTGTGTGAGACAAGGTGCCAAGCTGGAAATGATCCCGATCTAATAAAAAAAGGGGCAAGGGAAGAAATACACAAACACTGTGAGCTCTACCACAACGAGCAATCTTAATCAGGGCTAAAGGTAATTGCCATTGTATTACCTCAAATGTCATGGAATAAATATAAACTAGGAAGCTCTTCATAGGTCAAAAAACTGATTTCAGTCCATAGATTACAATAATCTCTCCCATAATGGTCAATAAAAAAGCTAATCAGTCAGTGTGTTTAGAGGTGTTGCTCTGAAATGTAGCTTCTCTAAAAATTACTTTACTGTGAATATTAAGAATGACAGCACAGTTAAACAATCCATATACATGTCTTGGCACAAACACATCCAGAATTTTAATAGTTTTTCTTCAAAATGGAGCTCCTTTAAGAGCTTCAAAACTAGACCTAAGTAAATATGAAAACTAAAATGCGAATTGTCACAATAACAGAGTATTTTTAATTTAGATAGCCTGATAACCTTTTAATTTGAGAAGACAAACAATGGACCTTACTTGTAAAATGACAGGGAAAATGCAGACAGAAAATCATGATTTTGGAGAAAAAAATACCTACAGAGATTCAGTTTATATCAGATTCATATAACATTTGCAATACTCGCATTAACAATCTTCTAATAAAGTCCAGATAAAATACTAGAGCTATTTTCCTAAATTGAAGAATAGCTTTCCTCAAAAGACACACCTCCTGTTATTTAAATAAAATTTAAAATCCACATGAATAGAAATGGATCGGTTTGCCAGGGTTTATCATTAGAGAAATGCACTGTGTACCTTGCTTGCTGAAAAGCAAGTAAGCAGACTGAGCATCCTTGCATATTAATCTTTTCTATTTGCTAAGTGACACAATTTGTGAGAGTACTTGAAATAGAAAAAGCTGTCACATTCCTTTACACAATGAACATTTACCAAATGATTCTGGCAGTTATACCTTTAAAAGGAGACTCAAGCAATGGGGCAGGTTTCTGTGCCAGAAATATTTTTTTGGCATATTTGCTCAAAGCTCCACTCTTCTCATTCGGAACAATAAGCTGCCTAATAAATCTTGTACGGTCTCTGATGTCGTAGCTTTGATCATACTTGCCGAGATTTAATACGTACTGGGTAAGCAATTTTGTCTGTGGAAAAAAACAGGACAAGAACAGAATACAAGTTATTTATGATTATTGATAACTCTGGATAAACATATTTAAAGAGGTAATAAAAATGAATGGTTATGTCAAACAAATGTTGCTCCACAGGGAATATGCATTTCTAAAGCTGCAAATGGAATTCTGCAGCCAAAGCACATGTCCTCTTCTGTATTGGGGAGGTGAATGCTGAGTACTGAGAAGCAGCCATGTGCTAGATTATTAAACTGCTGAAGTGGAAAGAAAGGCATCATTAAAAAAATAATCATATATGGCAAACCTGCTGAAGGGTCTACGTGAGGATAATGAATGTGGAAATACAACTAAAAACATGGCACTCAAAACTTAATCGGAAAAATATGCAGGACATCAAAACATCAGAGGGTATTAGGGGGCTGGCAAACTGCTTCTGCTGAGGTGTGTTTTATGAAGAGATACTGTCCCTGGCATAAGCAGTGTCTGCACTCTGACTGCACTCAGTTACTTTATCCTGAATTATGACCCATTAAAGCAGACACATGAATCACTGAACTGGATTACTGCAAATTATTTGCAGTGCATTTAGCTGTTACTTTTTCATAAAAGCAAGCTGCTGATGCCCTCTAAAAACCAGGATAAAAGACTTCTTCCATTTTTTTTTTTTGAAGCTTAAAGCCTACAGTAATATCGGTCATTTATTTATTTATGTTAGAGAGCAACTTATACTATCACAGGTTTTTAGAGCATAATGCAGTTTCCTAATTTGATGTCTGAGAATATTAACGTCTTAAATAATTTTAATAATTCAGTTAATTTTTTAACCTAATAAAATAATATCAGAAAGGAAGGAGACATAGAAAATTGATAATGTAGTGAAACCAGAAAACAGCACTGAATAGACTGGAATCCACTAGATATCTTTGAAACGTGTATGCCACTTTCTTTACACACACGCAGAAAGGAAAAAGAGCAGAAATAATATACCATCCTAAGGAAGTAAATTTTGGTATTTCAACTCAGAATGGATGCATAACACAGGGTTAAAAATATATCGTCATGAGAGGTTTATTTGCTTTACACGAAGAAATAACCTTGCATAAATATCTTGTTTATCATGCCATTGCTATGACAGTAACACAGTTTCAATCATGTGAGCAGAAAAATATGTCCAAAAACTCAGTCAATTTTTGCATACACTATTTGCAAAAAAGAAAGTTCAGTTTATTAATTTCCAAGTTGAGGATGCAAGTTGAAGGTTTTTTTCTAGAGATATAAAATACGTTTTCAGAACACTGAATAACTCCTGTAAGTGAAATACACAGTAAACAGAAAATGGTTTTAATTTAAACTCTATCAATGCAATATATGCAAACAGTTAAAAAATAACCTATGGTACCAAAGACTGGAAGAAATTAATCATTATACATTTGAATAATATAAAAACACAGTATAAAAAAACCTTCAATTAAATATTTTTTGTTTCTTTTTTCTCTCTTATACTCAAGAATGGCTCTATGAAAAGATATTTATTTTCCTTGAGGTACTGTCTTAGCTCTAGGAAAAGTAAAACTTTCCCATATGTATTTCACAGTTTATTGGCAGCTACTTCTGTATGAGGGTATAAAATTTTAAACAACTGCATCAGATAGAGCCTACGTAATCTGCACTCATGCAGGACTTATGTTGTTCAATCTAAATGGAATTGGAAGGGAGGGTTCCCAGGTAGCATGAATTAAACTAAATGAGGGATACCTCCTGCAGCCTTTGCCATCACTTCTCCACTGTAAAACAAGACAAGACTCCTTGCTGTCATGGCAGAAAGCTCAGGAGAATGGATCATAAAACACAATGGTCTCAGCCTGTGAATTGCTATAGGGATGGGAAAAGCTGAGGGCCTTGTCATAGTGGGCATTTTTTCAGTGAGTGTTGATGGAATTACACGAAGACAAATTAGACAGATAAAGAGGTGATCCTGAAAGACTGCATTTCCTTTAATGGGATAATTTTCTCCGTGATCCTCTCCCTTTTCTGTCCCCTGAAATATCTTTTTCGTGTTGTTCAATACAGATAAATACATAATAAATTTATATGCAAGAATGTTCTGTATCTGCAAGAAGTCCATTTTCAATTATCATATATAGTACAGTTTTCATGGAAATAGCAAGGAAATGTGATCTTTTTTTCTTACGGTAAAGCAATCAAACAAGTAGAAGAGGTTTTCTACATGGAGGTGGCCAATAGAAACAACCATTTTTAATTAAAAACAATATATAAACTAATGAATGCACGTAAGTTTTTCCAGCAAAAAAATTTTCATAAGAAGCTGAAAAACATTTCAGCAAGCACATTAATTTGGTGAAACATGATAGAATCTGCATACCATGACTACTTCATACAATAGTGACAAAGTATTCTGATCTGTGATATAATGCATTTATTATCACATGTCAATATTTCCTGATATCTGGACATGTGCATTATATAGACATAATATAATTTCTTTTATCTCCACACTGCTGAACCCATTATTACTTTTTGTACATTTTGTTTTGGCTAGAAGGTTTAGGTTTAGGTCTTTCTAGAATTCAATCATCCTCCAACAATATTTCTGGAATTTTCTAGTGACAATAGTTTTATTTAAAGATTTAATGCCTAACCATATTAGCAACAATTAATCTTCTGGTAGCTCCCCACTTAAAAATTTTACAATACAAGTTTTACCAACAGATGAGGCTTACAATGAGAGAGAAACAGTAATCTATCCACTCATTGATATCATTAGCTTTCAGTATCTTGATTCTTTAGACACACAAGATAAGGCTATTGTGGTAAACCACGACTGACATATATATTTACACCCTACGACTACTTGGGACTTTTTCTGGTGGGAGTCCTACTACATTAGAAAATAGAAACCCATCAAAATCTCTTTATTCTTTCTGCTGTATGGAAGAAACATCTTAGGCAACTAGATGACATATTTCTCTTATATGAGCTCCATTTAGACAGCTATCTAGCACACTCAAGATTTTATGACCATAAGTGTTGAAAAAACAAAGAAAACTTACCAAATAATATAAATAACCAGAGGAAAGCCTGCTTTTACTATGTATCTATCCATATCAAATTGAACCTGAAATTTCCTTAAATTAAAAACAGCATTTGGAAGTTCATTAGGTGATCAAAGGATTTAAAAATATACTTTCAATTTTTATAAGAAATTCTTATAAGAAATCCTAAATATTAAAAATCATTCCTGTGAATGTGCTTCACCAAGTGTTTCACCATATAACAAGGAAAGTACAAGCAAATAGAATACTGTATTTAGACAAAGGGAATAAAATAAGCAAGTCTTACTTCTTCTAACAGAACTTTGTGTTTTTCTCCCAACAAGACTTAACAGATGAGTTCAACCTGCCTTTCCCTCACCTGGTGAAAGAGCTCTTTTCATCTATTTGGTTGGCATTGAGTGTATCTTTGCTATTCTACCACCACTTTTAAATAAAGTGACATATTATCTTTGAGATTTCCACAACTCCTTTAACTTTGGGTGAAACTGATGAAGTATCCATAAAATTACTACGTCATGAGATATGATATGGAGGCAGACAATATGGGGTTGAGGAAAGGTGGACAGCCTGACAACTGGACAATCAAGTGTACAAGATTTGACATTAAATTTTAAAAATTAAACTGAAAAATGGCTGGACTTTTTAGGAATTGAAGTAATTCCAGGAAGTAATTTTAATACTGAGTGAGTAAAGAAGAGTTACTCCTGGGAATAATGATGTGGATATAGGATGAATATTGCCAGCCTCTACAGGGAAACCCATGGTATTCTAGTTTGAAAGGAGCTTTGAATCCCGCCAAGTCACCAAACCTATACTGTTAGAATTTTTATGTGAATACCTTGACCACTTGAGATAATAACTTATTTTTCAACAACCTAAAACTGTAAGAGGAAAACACCCTTTCATGGAATTCATCATTTAGTAGACATCTCAGGAGACAGTTTCTTCTGTTTTATCATCATTACTGTGTTTGAATAAAGGGTTATGCAGCACTTACAATGATAATTTAAAATGTACTAAGATGTGAAACAGGAAAAAATGCATGACAGAAATCACCATCTCCTTATATGCAATGGATTTTGACCAAATATGGTGTGGAAAAATTTATGTGAAAAATTACAAAAACTCTAAGGAAGATTAGTAAATATTATGGGCTACAGCTTAGAGTGTCAAACCAATCTTCACTTATCTCAGTCGGCATTTTCAGTAATATGAACTCACTCCCCTCTGAATGCATGGCAAGACAGTTCAACTCCCATATGACCTACAAAAAGGGGTCTAAGATCACATGTGTAGTTGGATATAGCTATCAAGGAACACACAGTTGCTAAGACATCACAGTTGCAGAGATGTAAGATTTTGTGCTATGCTGGCTGGTGTAAAACAAAGTCTATCAGTCCAGAGAATTATACATATCTCAGACAATGTATTTCCTCTACATTTGGGAAAAAAAATCTTTAATTCTACAATCTTTTACAGCAATAATTAGAATTACAGGGGAAAATTAGCGTCAAAATGCTACATTCCACAGCCAGTGACAGGGTTCACAATGCTGTCGCTGAGATGAGCGAGGCAGCTGGCACCTCTCATAGCTATTGTTCTCAGCTGCTTGGAGATCTAAGTTCACCTCTTTGTATTATCTGACATTTTTAGATTATCTTTACTACTAGAGATACTAAAACCCACCCACTACGTAAGGTGAAATGAAATGGTAAAAACCAAACCAAGCCAACCAACCAACCAGCCAAAAAAAAAAAACCAGAAAAAGAGAAAGTAGTTACTATCTTTAAAACAAGCACTGACAGAAAGACAAAGCGAGGCCTAGTACTGGCATCTCCTTTTAGATATCCTGAATAAAAAAATGAGCACCTTCTTCTTGTTCAAAATGTCAGTATTTTCTTGAAAAGTCTGGTTTTAGTTTGAGAAAACATTATATCACATCAGCAAAACCCCCTACCTGATATTAGTAATCCAATTTCCAAATCTTTTCTATTTATGTGAATTCAAAAATGCACAATTTCCCAAAGAAAGACACATACAAAAGAGCAATCTCATCGTCATTAATATTCATAATCACAGCACATACTTTAAGACTCATGGTTAGATTTAGTCTGTTATATTTCTTGAAAACATATGTTCAACTTTTCTTCATAGAATAACATGGACTAGGTTTGGTTCCTTATACAGAAGAAATCAATCATTACTTATCTATACAGACTGTACAAAACCTGCCACGACTCTAAATATGTACAATACTGAGTTTAGGCTTACCTGCTTTGAATTTGTTAAATAGAGTTTTGCACCCAAATTTAAGATCTGCAACTTTACAAGGTCGTCTTCACTAGTGAAGCTCTTGGCTGTCTTTCTCAGAACATCAGGTGCGATCTTTGGAACCCGTTCACAGTACTCCCCGATGAGCCAGAGAATGCTGGCTCTGGCTACTGGAACCTGAGAAAACATTGAGCACTCTAAGTTAACACATTCACGAAGACTACTTGCATACTTGTATGTGTCTGTGTTCAATAACAAGTGAAACAAAATACTATTTAAAGACAATTGCCATGCAAGAAATGCAGCATGAAATTAAGTTGAGCCACTATAGTAGACTGAATATTCATACAAATGTGAGATACTGATTCTGACCCAAAACCCATGCATTGCAGGTTGATGAGACGAACACACACAGAAGCAACATGTTGATGTTCACAGTACAAGCTGATGGGAACTGGGAACACAGTACAAGCCTTTAAGATGTGGTTGTGAATTCTTGCCACCAGGTTATGCTAAACACCATGTTGAAACAAAACAGCGCTTTATATATTTTACTATATTCATACAGAAATTGTCTCCAACAACACACCTTTCTCAAATCCTTCCTGTCTAGTTTAGAACCATATGGATTTCTCTAAGACTATTTCTAGCTTTCCTTCATTTTTATTCAGAGTTTTATGACAGTAGGATTCATATTTTTGCAGAAGTCCAAGACCAGCTGAACACAGAATTTTGGTGAGACAGAAGTTCAAAGTCACAATTCTCAATTTCTGAATAGGATCTACCATCTTAACTGAAACACTTTGGCCAAAAAGTTCACAGAAGCCTTGCCGTTTTGGAGCTACTCAACGATTTCACAGAAATAACTGACAGTAGCAGCTTTTAGATGAACTCCCAGTCTATGGTGTTGAGTTCAAAAGGACAGTAATATCAAAAACGGAGGGGAAGCAAAATGGAAAAGCATGCAAGGAAACAGAAGCTCATGCTCCATGCAGTTTAGCTAGAAGCAGTTATGATTGAAATGAAATAATATACATATACTCTTGGAAAAGGTGGGCTAGCCTACATTACCTGGTGGTCAAATTAAAAATTGAATCTCTGTTACACACATCCCTTGAAAACATTCTTCTCCTTCCTTAAGCAGAAGGGAGAAAGACTGCAGTGAAAAAGTTCAGAACCATGTCTTGCATAGTGTCTACAGACTGTGGTGCCCTAACATTCTTTACAGACTGTTGTTCAACAGATGTTGAAATATCAGGGGAAAAGTATAACTTTTCTAGCCTATCAAAAATCTGACTGTAATTTAGAAAAAAGAAAAGATTCCACTTCAATTTCACCTATTTTTTTTTTTTTCTGAAAGGATAAAAACCACTCATACTAACATTTTCCATTAGTCCTTACACTACACAATGATCTTTATTAATAAGCTTACACCTAAGGCAGTGTGAGTTTTGTCTTAGGTAATATTCACAGGATATACATGCTTTAGAAATGCAGCACTCTTGTGGTTCTCAAAGCATTAATTTTTAGTATCTTTTACATATGCTTTAATTACTTTTTCAGCATGTCTGTTATTACTATACGAATATATACTTCTCAGAATTATAATGAGAACCAATTATTAAGTATCTTACTCAGTAATCTCATAACATTAGAAAGTATTACTTATGAAAGTATATTCTTAAAGGGTAACATTGCCCACTAAGCTTACTGAAGCAATACTACTTATAGCATAGTTCACAAGAAATTTTAATGATTAAACATGCTCCAAAAAGTTTTACTGCTCCAAAAAGTTTGGAAACAACTCTGAATAAAGTCAGCTTGGCAATATTTGCCTCTGTACTTCACATGGTTGCAAATACATATGCCAACAAAAATATAAAAAGGCATGCCATGGGGAAAACAGAGGGCTGCCTCCACTGAAAGAAAAAGCAACCACATCATGGATAAACAGAATACAGAATCCAGTAACAGCAACAAAAAATTCTGTAAGATAATAGCCAAGTCCAAATATAGGGAAGAAATGTAAGGTAGAGGTAACATAATGTACTGAGAGTGGTATAACACACTGTTTTAATAGATACAGATATATGTAAATACTGATCAAGATACAGATGAATGCCTTCATGTGAGTTGACAAAAAAATTAAATAGCCTTGCAATTTACAGTGTGAGAGAGATGAACAAGCTACTGAACAACTGCTACATATAAAAACTTTAAATGCACTCAGAGTATGCTCATCTTCAAAACGGTAAGACTGATGCTATTACTGTACACGGATTTCAAAAGGGAAAGAGGTTATTTCTAATGTTCCAAAGGTTACACTGCATTAAGACCTCATACCCAATACATTATTTTAAATTGGGCTAAAGAACAGTAATTGAGTGGTACATTAAATTTTCCAGTATTGGAGCAGTTCAAGTTGCCTACTGTACAGATAGATACTTCTAAATAAGAATATATAGGCAACTTCAGATTTCAGTTATGCTAGATTTATTTTTCTAAAACATTTCATTACAGACTTGTTAAAATACTAGAATTCTACAAGAGATCACCAAGTACCATTGTTTGGGCAGCAGCCTATTAGAAACATTCCTTTTCATATTATTGTCTTTTTATGAAGCTGAAACAGCTCACAGAGTAGACCAGTTTCAGTAATACCATTAATAATGACATGCAAATATCATTATTGTGCTCTTCCTAGTCAAACCCAGGACTACAATTTAAAACCACAAGGAAATATATTTAAATATGTTTAAATAGTATGCATTTAAGCACAGTGTTTTACTCTTCAAGTTTTTTCCCAGTTTGTAAAATTAAATTATTAGAACTAGTTTTACAATGTTGAATAAATAGACTGAATAAAGTCTAATTTGAAAAAGAGCAACAATGGAAGACAGAAATTTCTTGCAAGAGTCTGCCTTTTAACCAGGTGGTTAGCTTACTATGTAAATATTGCCTATATATTAAACACAATTTTGTGCCATGAGAATCAATACCAATTAGAGACTTTTTGAATCAAACCCTGAGCAGAAGCTATTTTAATGAAAAGTGTATGTCGAACTGATGAACCCAATGTTTCTGTGTCACTGGATTCATTTGGGGTCAAAATCACACAATATTTTCAGACTTCTTTTTCCCTGTTTAAGTCTTCCAGTTCTCAGCCATGTAATATCAAGTGCATGATCCTGCAGCTGTTGTTTCCAGGGCACTCAGAACAGCAAACAAGGAATGAAGCCCCTTCTAGACCTTCACTGCCTTTTCCAGTATAGCTTAAGTAGGGACACTGAATTGACAAAAATGCAGGAAATAATACTTTCATTATTCAGCCCTGCTCTGCATTATCCTCAAAGGCAAACAGGATTGTAAATTACTTTGCCTGATGTTTTATTCCATATGGCCTGGGCAAGTGGTTAAGTGCACTTTTTAAGCCTTTAGTACCAGGAGGCATTTTCTATTGCCATTTCAACCCATTACCTGTCTCAAGGAAAATAAATAAATGATTAAAAAAGAAAAAAAAAACAACAAACCAGCCAGACACTCGCCCCAAAACAAGACTCTGGTTACTTACAGCAGTTAGAGAAAGATAGAAAGATTTTAGAGATTGCTCTAAGCACCACAATTGAAAAACTATTGAAAAGTAGTTTAGCTCTCAACATACTAATACAAAACACAAGGGTAAAGTACAACTTAAAATCACCATTGCTGGTTATTTGTGTACGTCACAAAATGAGAGATATTCAAATTGCAAATGAGGTGTAATTCTCTGCATCCAGAAGAAAATTTGCATAGCTAGCAATTTTTAAAAATTTTACTTAGAATCAGAAATGGAAAGAAGGATAAAGCTGATTTGAAATGTCAGATTGACAGTAAGAAGAAAATGTATACAGGAAAGAATAGGAGCAAAAGACAAGTATCCATTTTTAAATTTTCAAATGGTAGACCTTCAAGGACTCCTCTACTATTTGAACCTCTACATATAAAATTCCTTTAAAACAGAATTTTTACTGGTGACTGTACCTCTTAGACAGTATACAGATTTTTTCTTTAATTGTGTATTATACAAACAGAAAACTTGCTTCAAGTTCAGTGTCCCTGGACACAATGTCCTGAAGGCCACATATTCCTCTCCAATTCTAAACAATCACACAGACATTAGAGCCAGTAAAAAATTATCAAATTATGAGAATTGTTTGTTAGATCATTACTAATATAAAGGTTTAAAAATGCGTTATAAAGGGTATCCTAGGTAAAAGAATGTGGCTAAAATCTGAAGTTGGCGGAACTAAAATACATACAAACATGAATGTCATACCTTGTGATACCTTCCCAATGCTGCAAGAAAGGAGAACTAAATCAAAGAAAGCAAGCTGCCTGTTCTGTGAAGCCATATCAGAAACATAACTACAAGCAGTATTTATGTAAGACTAGGAAGACAAGTTTGTTATTAGTAGATGAATGGCCAGAACAGTGTTAACAACTACCAGTCCAGTACTCTTGTAATAAGAAGCCCAATCCAAAACAATAACACTTAATTGCATCCGTAAGTTGCATGATTTTCCTCACATATTAAGCTCTTCAAAATTACATGCCACTAGCTTATTTTTGCTCTACATTTGCATTGCCTTATCCTGTCTTTATCTCATCAAGAAGTGCTCCTCATCTCTACGTTAGAAAACACTTCAGACTTCTTTCATATTCTTGCTCATATTCTACAATAAACCATGAATAAGTCTGTAATGAAAAACAAGAATGTCAGAATTTACCAGCTATCAAAAAAAAAAACAAAAAAACCAACTGCGCCTTAGTAGTAATACAAGAGAAATATTAGCCCAGCAGTCAAGATTCCCATCACCTACATAGCAATCACATCTAGATACAATGTACCGTAATAAATTATTTTTCTAAAAAGAAAAACGCAGAAACAAATTTGGAGACTACTGGTCTTGGAACATTAAGAGCAGAACGCAAAAACATATTCTACACGTATTGGACTCCAAGATGTTTTTAGGAGAAAATAAGGAATCATGAATGTTTTCAGAGAGTTGTAGAATTGTTAAGTCAATGTTCTGCAGAAATCAAAAGGCAAACACGAGATAAAATCCCAAAATAAGCAGTATCATCATGTCATTGCACAAGATTTCTCCATCGCAGCTGACTACCGTGTACTCTTCTGGTCACCCTACTTTAAAACCCACACAATTATCAGGAAAAGACAAAGAGAAGAGGAAATGGTTGATCACAGATATGGAATATGAGGAGAAATTAGAATTTTTAGATTAGGAAGCATGATAATAATGTGGACAACAAACAGAAGCTTTCATTAAGCAGCTGAGAAGACACACTGGAGGTGTATCACACTGAACTTGCTCTTATCTTTAAAGCCCTTTCCCTAAAGTATCAGATTTAGGGGAGATGAGACTACCAATAGGAAGTTTGAACTTACCCTTGTCTAAATGGCCCTTTCCTGTAAGTATATTTTTAAAACTTCTGTCACTCCAAAAGCTGTACACACAAAACTAATTAAGCCTACCTCAGTGAATACCTAACACAAACAAAAGCTACTCAGATCTCTGGCCCACAACTTAGCAGGTTATTAAACTGTAAAGCATGACAATGTTATTAACACATTAACAGCTAAATGAAAATGTTTTTATGATTTTTAAAACTGGAAGTTTAAAGAGATCCCATTATTCTCTTGTTTAATGTCTTCAGGACACCATCAGACACGCGTTTCTCAGTTACAGCTTTTGAAGAGTGTGAGGAAGGGAGCTGGAATACAGCTAGATGAAACTATACTACGCACAGGTCTAGGTACTCAGCAAGTATCAGATACAAAAGTTTAAGGTACAAATGAAAACACACAAACGTAAAGGAACAAAAATAACCACTATCTTCAGATATGTAAGAAATAATCAATCAAAAACCAAACTGAAATAGACCTAGTCTTTACTGTAGTTTATAGTCAGTGATCTACAGGAGTTCAGTATTTTTTAAGTGAACTTCTTAATTCTTCTTACAGTTGGTCTTCCTATTTTTTTATATATGGTCTTAATATTTAGCTTCTTATTTAGTTTTTGTTCATTTTACATGAGAAAATGGTTATTTTCTAAATATTTTATATCCCATCCCCTTCTCAATGGCTTCTGTAGATGAAGAAAAAAACAAGAACAAGTAAATGTCAGTAAAGTAGACGACCTGAACAAAATATTGCTGTGAAAGATTTTCAGAGACCTCAACATTGCAAATTACAATCTCAGGCTAACACAACTGAAATATATTACAATATCAATGAGAAAAATTCAGGCATGAATCCAAAAATCTATTCCACTGAGTTTACAACAATTTTGCTTATTTTAGTGGTTGTTTACCATTGACTTAAACTAAATCATGACAGAACAATCAAAAAGATTCTTTTTCCCTTAAGTGCTTTTCAGTGCAATAGAATTTTAATTCTGTTCATGCTTTCAGTTGTGTATTACATAGTACTAAATTAATTTCAACCCTAAAAAGCAACAAAGAATTTCTTTGTTCACATTCCCCCACCCTTCAGTTTCTTTCAAGATTGTTCAAACCCACATTTGGCTGCTTTTCCTACATCCAAATGCAAGAATCCTTTAAAAATAGTCATACACTCCTGTATAGAGCTATAGGGTAGATCCTCTATGTTCCAATCCTAATACTTGACAACAACAGAAGAGAAGCCACGAAAAGGAAAACCAATAACATGTCAAAAAGTCCTGTGTAAAGTAAGTATGTACATAGGTGTGTATGTTTGTATGGATGGATGGATATTGTTTGTCAGTGTAATAGTGGTCAGGAATCTGACCATTGATCTGTGTGTCTCTCTTATTGGAGACAAAACCCAAGGCTTGTGTTATGTCAAATCACAACCACTTTTGCCATAGTAAGATCAATGTTTAAATTACAAGTGCAGATATCAGGAATTCCAGTAATACTTTATTAAATGTTGACATCTCCAACTAACATCCCCAGTAGTTAATACTCATTCCAAAATGTATAGGCTTATCCCTTACAGAGTAAGGATTTAGGGTTTGTTTGGACTAGGTGATCTTTACAGGTCCCTCCCAACCCAAACCATTCTGTAATGGAACACATCCATTTTCAGACATAATGGGGGCAGGTTATTTCAGAAAAAATTATACAGCATTCAACTTATAAATATGAACTTTGCCAAAACTTATTCTTTAGTTCAAAGTCTTAGGTATACAATGAAAGGTATGTATCTTGATGTTTTTATTAAAAAATGACATTGAAAAATGTAAAGCAATCACCGTGGAGAACCTACAGCTGCTTGTAGGTTTATGACTATATGACTGTAATTCTTGACCACTGTGACTTCTTTATTCTTGAATAAGAGACATGATTCAGAATCAGATTTTGATTTTCACTTTTTTCCTATGACTGCTCTATTCCACAGACTGTTCTCCTACTACTTAACATTTTCTGATATTCTGCACAACCTCATATTGGAAAACCTGAGAACGTTGAAGTAGTTAAGTACAGCATGTCTTCCCCTCACCCCCCTTATTTGACTTAAAGAAGGAATTTCTTTTCCACAAAACCTAAAGTACTTACTTGAAAGAATTAATTGTGTAAAGTAGCTACAAAGCTCTTCTAAGTTTTAAACAGAACATTTAGAAGAGTAACTATTTTCTTTTGTAGAATACATGGAAATAAGACAAAATACTTGTCAAATGTTTTTGAAATATGACAAATTCATTTGGTGAAGTGCCAGAAGATTTTTTTTTAAATAATCCATCAAAATATTGCACAAATTTCCTGAAAATACAGGTGATTATTATACAATAGGCATTACTTATTTTGATATGTAAATAGCAACAGTATCTTATTTTGATAGGAGCAATTCAGTAGAATTTATTTTCTTTATAACAGTTACAAAGTGATCATCAGCTCTTAGCAGCCAAGTATGGATCAAGTAACCATTCAGTAAGTATGAACCAAGAATACCATGTTTCCTTTTTCTTTTAATAACTCCAAACTTTGCTAAATTCAACTACAGAAAAACAAAGGCTGACTGAGTTAGAAACTTCTCCATTGTCAAAAAATGTGTAATTTTATGAAGCTAAACAGTTCTATTTATAGTCTCTACAGAAAAGTAATTGTTGGCAGATCAAAATCTGACCTTTGGTTTATGATATAATAGACAGCTACTGGTCATCAGCCCTATACTCTAAATTAGGATAAACCACTAAATGTCTCATCAGTTACTGGGCCTGTGAGGAGCATTTGGGAACTAAATATTTGCATACCTAAATCTAAAGACAGATAATAGGAAATAATTAAAATTTTAATGTTAAGTATCACAGAATCTAAAATACCCAGAAGATAAAAATGCAACTTCAAGACTCACTTCAACACACTCACAGCAGCATATCTGATTACTATGAAAAGGTCAGGTGGTTGGTTTGGGGAAAAAGGTTTAAAATAAAACTTTTAAACTCCACTCCAGATCATGAAGACAACAGGCTAATAATACTTAAATTGACTAGTTATTTTCATTTCAATTTACCCACTCCATATTCTAAACCTGTTACTCATCCTGGAGTAATACGACTAGAAATACTTAACATTTCCAGGGATCTCTTTCAAAACAGCTTCCCAGACCTAAGTCGCAAATTGAAGCCATCTGATAGCTTCTGTTTCCTTTCCATTAAAGTAATAGACCTGTATTTACACTAAAAAAAAAAAAAAAAAAAATTTTGTATTTCTCTAATATACCTACTTCCATTTACAGCACAAATTCAAAGGAGATAAAAATCTCATTATCAGTCAACATGGAAAATAAGACAATGAGAACAAATACTCACTGTAATGTTATCCAAGAGTTTGGCCATATGCTTAATAATTTCACCATGGTGTGCCGGCTGGGTTTGCAGCAGTTTCTTAATGACAACAACACTTTCAGCAACTACAATTTCTGTTTTAGACAAAACAAATTGTTAATTTCAAGAGCATTTATGCAAAAGAAAAAGCCATAAATAATTGATTGTAAAAAATGCAACAGCTTTCAAAATAAGCTTTGTGGAAATGAATATTCATTTGGTAACAGGGAGGTAAACCGTTCTACTAAGTAACGTAAATTCAGCTTCCTGAATCAAGTTGTACTCAGCAAAAATAGGACGTGGAAACATTCTAAATGTAAAAATACCAACCTACTACAAACTTGTGTGAAACTGCTTTGTACTAAACCTGCACTTCGTATTTTTCCCATAAAATTGAGAAACAGCATGAACAAAAATCTGATTTTCATTAAAATTACGCATATTCAAAAGTAATTTGCAGTCTGCAATAAAAATAAAAACATTTGCATTAAAAGCAACAGCTCATTCATATGCTAGAGAAATAGCTAAACATCTCCTTTGCCATTTTTTCACCATCTAAACTGCCTCTCTCAGGTCTATAACCTAATCTGTAACCTAATCTCTAGTACATTCAAATGGAGCTTCTAAATAGCAAGATGTTGTAAGATTCATGCCAAAGTCATGCACTGGAGTGCTTAACTACTGCGACAAGTAACATTCACACCCTGATCAACTTGTATGAAATGTACAATTTTTGAAGCTGGAAAGACCCCACAGGTGCACAGGTACTCTTCTGTGCAAGAGTAAACTCGTAAAGGAAGATGAAGAAGCCTAACCACCATTTTTTAAACAGAGGTACTCCTGCATTTCTGAATTAATCTGACACATAGACCATAAATTCAGCAATCACGCATGCTCAAGTTTCAATAGAACAGTATGGGGAAGAGATGTCTAAATTCTGGGTGTTTGGGAGGTTTTGGGGGAGTTTTTTTTGAGAAAGCAAACTTCTTTATAGAAAAAGGCTTTTCAAAACCTCTGAGTATATCATTAAGCCATATGCCTCTGAAATGTTTATATTTTAGTTTGTAGCTTTTTGTGTCATCCTTTATTTGATGTGACATCTGCCATTGTTCTAGACTAATTTCTTGAAGCAAGGTTAGCATCTCAAGGTCTTGTACAATCCTACAGATGAATTTAATTTACATTGTATTTTACCAGATACTAAAACAGGAAGACAATTCTTGAAACTCGAAAATCATAATCTGGAGTATTTACAGAGGTGGAACTTTTTAATAGCAACCTCTATCATTCAGTATTTCGTGACACACTGAACTGTTAAGAAAAATAAAACTGAACCCAAAAATTAAGTGGACATGAAGTCATTATTAAAAATACTTGTTGACAATGAGGAACTGATTACGATAGTATCAACTGCAGTAGATAAAATGTCACCATAGGAACTACTTTAATGCAATCTGTGGGAGCAAATTTCAAGAAAATCAATTGTAAACAAGTAAACTGGTATGGTTCTTTTATACAAGTCTAGATACCAGGGAAAAAAAGCAAAAACAAAACCAAAATGCATTTTTATTAGAATAAGGACTGGCATAGTCCAAAAACAACACTGTTAGGCTTGCCTTGTGCACACAAAGGATTCCAAAAATGAACATGAAATAAAAGACAAACATTTAGACTCAAAGCCATAACAAACTCGAACAAAACACTAGAAGGGGAGATAAAACTGGCCTTCTGAATAAGCAGCAAGAAAATTTTAAAATGTAACTCCTACTAGAATTATCAAAGAGAAAGTGCATAAAAGGTAAGGAAAAATAAACATAAGAATTTTGATACAGGGTGAATCATATATAAAGGATTATAAAAAGTAAATTAAATTCTTAAAATAAAGACTGAAATCACAGAAAATCTGATCAGGAATGCCTTTATCAATAAAGAAGATTACATGAGCTATCAGAAGTTTCAATTTTCAAATCATAGTAAAAATCTTAGCTTCTTCAAATAGTTTTGAAGCAATGTGGAAATGACTAAGTAGGAAAATCTCTGAAGACTGTGGAGCCTGACAACTTCTCAAAAACTTAAAATATACTCATTCATACACTGCTCCATTTTGTCAAATAATGATATATGCAAAAAAATTAACAATGCAACAGACAGTAAATTGTCAGGACCAAATTAAAGACTTTTTCCATAATTGAGAATTTGGCTGCATTATAACAGAACCTCAGAAAATGACCTTGGCATAGAGTGTATAAGCAGAGAACGGTCAAAAGCTGCATTCTGAAATCCAACATTTGAAATCATTCATGTTGCATCAATTTTTCTTTCATTCACATTAACCCATACCTGCAAGCAACTAAAACACACAAGTGAAGACTAATGTATTCACAGTCTACAACTTGTATAAAGCACTTTTATACAAAAGTGCTTTTATACTACACTTTTTCCAAAAGCAGAAAAACTGCATCAGCTGTCTTTGGACAGGATGCCAAGATAAGTGGTGGATACCCCATCCCTGAAAACGTTCAAGGTCAGGTTAGATGGAATTCTGAGCCACCTCGTCTAGTGCCAGGAGTCCCTGCCCATGGAAGGGAGATTGGACAAGATGAAATTTAAAAGTTCCTTCTAACTCAAACAATCCTACGATTGCTGGGGTTAGTAAAAGATTATGCAAATTATTAAAAACAATGCTAAAATGTAAAACTACTAATTACCCAGACAGACCTTCCTGCTTTTCAGAATGAGCCAAAATTTAAGGTTTTATGTGGTTAACTTTTCCATCTTTGTAACATAAACAACAGATTGCAGAAACCCTATTAAACATATAAATTGAATGCTACAAGTTGCTTTTCTTTTATGTCATTCTAACAGTAATTAGAAGAGCTATGTAGTAGTTACCCGACGTATTAACAGTTCCAGTGATTTTATGACTTGCCTGGTTCTGTAAAGATTGGTAAGGCAAAAAATGTTTTAGCTATACATCTACAATCGTGTTTACATTCAACCTGCAACTTTCAACAGAAAATGGAAGTCACTCAGCTAAGAAAAACCTGCAGGATTTCTAGTATATGCAGTGCAGTCAGACAAGAGACTTCCTATAATCCCATCTGTCTCTTAGATCTAAAAAGACTTTTATGTCACAACGGGTCCAGCAGTCAGTTGAAACTATCAATACAATTGCTTAAGAGAAATGCATCAGTCAAATGTCACATTACAGAAAGAAAGTAACTTTTCTTTTTGTACTTCCTTCAGTAGATGAGGAAGGAAAATAATTCTCAGGTCTCAACACAGCTTCACAAAAAACAGGGTTAGTCAAGTCCAGCTTACGATAATTATTCACCAAGGTTTCGGTGTGTCTAATCACTGAAATTTCTAGTTTCTGTTGTGCTTCTGTAGTTCAAATGTTGTTGGGTTTTTCCCCCCACATACCACAGCGTTCCTGAGTAGGGGAAATGTGACTTTAAGTCACTTATAAGCATGCAAAGAAAATTTCAAGAGCAGTTCTTGACTTCCCCAGAGCCTTGTTTCTGGAACAATATCCTGCCTCTCATCACCCAAGCTGCAGAATGATTAACAGCTCTTATGCCAGACACAGCCAGGACATCTTGAGTGTTGAGTTGTATCTACAGTTACAGCCTCTTCAGAACACACCCATGAAATAAGAAGGCACTTTTCCCATGGGGTTGCTCTTCAGGATTCTATTTTGGTTTAGTAGAATTAGTATGTCCTCCTTTCTTCTGCACTCAAGTAAATTCTTCATAATAAGATAACAGTACAGAGAAAGCAGAGTTGACTCTGCTTTCACAGTCCTAAGAACCTTCTGGACCTGCTAGCTTGTGCTTCATGCCACACAATGCAGCAGGACTACTTCCAGGCTTCAAATGACCACGAAAGAAGCAGCAGAGCAGATTGCTTGCATACTTCAAGGGTGAGAGTTGAGGGAAAGCAAGATTAACCAAGACTTTTAAATCTATCCTCCTACACATGCTAAATCTCTTTTTTATTCCCTTACCATGGCAAAACTCTTATGTTCAGTAAGCTGTGACTATCGGTAATTTCCTGCCACCTGGGGAAAGGTACCACGTAAATTATGCCATTCTACTCAGTCTTTGAAAGAAGGAATAAAGACACTGCAGCTATGGTAAAGCAATTTGCCAGCTGCCAGGTTTAAAAGATTCTCAATATATCCTTTGCAGTCTTTCAGAACAGTAAGCACAAGAAGATAATTTTATTTGCTAGACAACTACTTAGGAACAGACAAGAAAACTAATCATGTTGAGACACACCTTTGTATACATGCACATGCATATGTGGGTGTATATACATACACATATATACATATTGAATCATGCTGGAGAAAATATTAAATTGGGAATCTATGATAAAAGCTTCTTCCTCTTATGTTGGTTCCTTCTTAGCAAATAAAAAACAAAGAAAGAAAACAGAAAGAAGGATTGTTAAGTAACAAAATCGGTATTCTGAAGTGACTTTTATTATTTCATTTAAAACAGAAGAAATATGGGGATTTGTACATGCTGAAGGAAGCCTCCTCAGAGGAAGATTGCTAGAAGAATGAGGCAGAATCAAGAACAACCTTTGAAGCTTGTCTTTTTACTATGGTTGTTACTGAATATAATACAAAAAGGTGCCCTGTGCAGACACGGCTTTGTAACATGATATGGGAATATATTTTAAACACAGTTGATAATCAGAAAGGCTTAAACAGAAATAAGGTTTACAGCACTGAGAAATGAAAGTCACATATATTAAAAATACAAAGCTATACACTGAGGTCACTCAGGAATTTCTGATACAAACTGAGGTGGTTGAGAATGACAACTCAGTTCATAAACCAAATAAGAGAAAGCTCTATGTGTATTAGTGGGTCACTGGCCAAATATGTGCTGCCAAAGTGATGTCCCTAATAAAGGCTGTCTTAGGATTACCAAGAAAAATACGTCCCCAAGATATGGAGAGGCATTAATGCTGCTTTTCAAAGCTTAGAGCAATGTCACCTATGTTCTTTGAACAATTCAAATTACTCCAGGACACTCCAAAAATCACGTATTGATATACATTACTTCCTGAAATTACTTATTACTGTCTTCTCATGGAATAAGAATCTGCCATATTCATTGTTAACTAGTAAGAATATATAGTATTATCAGGTATTGACTTATCGTGCTGCAATATCCTATTTATCTGCTCCTTGTTCCTTAGTGATTTGCAACTTTGTTTCACTATCTAAAAATAAAAGAAGGCTAGCGTACAAAATCAAGCCAAATTTGGGGCCATTTATACTAAAACTATTTAATATGTGTTTTCAGTTAGGCTTTGATGCACTAAAAAAAAAATTCCAAGCTTTCAGCACCCTCTACAGGCTAACTGCTTTGATGCAACTAAAACATGTAACAGTAACTAACTATTGCTACGTATGGTAATCAAAACAGAACACTTTAATCATCACAGCACTTTCAGAAAAAGTAGGTAAATGTAATTGCGGACCACATGGAATTAATTTCCCTAACAGAAGAGAAAATAAGCACTCACTGAATGAATATCAGAGACTTTGGAAGTGCAGAATTTTTATCCAGTTGTGTCAGCCAAATTCTTAAAAAAGTCAACTTTCACCTGCTTTGTTAAAGTGATCTGAAGCTTTGTGTGGTTCTCTCTAAGAAAACGTTTCACGCCATCAGCTACTGATAAAACAAAAAGAACTTTAGCTTACCATCCCTGTTGGACAGCAAACAGACGAGGCCATTAAGGCACGTGTCAGTCACTTCAGTGATGTTAGTTGCGCATCTGCCGATAGCCTGAATTGTAGCCGCAGCAAACTGTTTATCTTGACTTTTCACATAAGTCTAAGGAAAAAGGATTTTCATTAGACACTACATAACTCTAGTTAACCAAAGACTTAACATATTATTCTCATGAGACAGACATACTGTACAATAAATTAAACTTAGAAAGCTATATTGCACACTAGAAGCTATAGTTTTCTCATCTCATTGTCACTTTTAGAAGACATTTTCTTGCCAGCTTTCGTCACTCATGGCCATGCAAACCTCTGATTTCAAGAAAGCTTGGGGCAGGGGGCAATTACCCAAAAACAGCCATTAGTTTGTGTGCAAGGCTGGAGGAGTTGATGAGCTCTCTCTTCAGAGAGGTTTCAGTTCATTTAACTAGGAGCATCTGTGAAACTATGAATAACCTACCTGCCTGAGAACCAGTACTTTTTCACAGAAATCCAGCCAGAGAACTGAAGCAATGCAAATAGATGTCACAAGCAAAGAGAAAAGAAAGAAGGACAGACACTGTTTCACAATATAAGCAGAAGATATTGCTGATACAGATAAAGATACTGCAGACAATACTATTTCATCAAATGACTTATGAAAATAAGGTTTGGCAATAAATGCTAATAGCCAAATATTGCTAAAATTAAGACCCTATCATACAGTGACTTACAGTGTCAGTCAAGTTTCTGGAATTTGTCTCTAAGAATACAGATTGATTGATTTTTTCTCATCACTTTTTTTTTTGGTAGCTGGAAGGAGATGGAGAAACAAAACATTTGAACTCCTTTCCATATACAAATATGTCCCTTATCCATTATGATATGAGATAGTTTAATTTCCATTTTGAGAATATTTTATCCTGGAAAACACTTTTAACTTGAAAAATTTAACCCTAAGAATCTAAAAGAAACATCCAACAATGGAAAAAGAGAGCATAAGTATAAAAAGAATACACTTTTGCACAAACCTGAAATTCTCGAAGCAGAGTTGATATGTTGGTTTCATTTGCTAAATTTGTCAAGATTTCAAGCTACAAGAAAAAATATCCAGATTTGTTATCAAAAGTTAAAATAAAATATTATATACAGTATCATGTGCACTATACTTTTATTGAATATAAAATATATTTTATTGTATACACTAAAAATACCATTCAGAATTCTACAGAGTATACCAGATACCAGTACAAACTGGTACCAGCATTGCACTCAGGAGGCATATTTTCCTTGCAAGTACTTGCAAAGTTTACAAAGCACGATTCTAGGGTTCAGTGATGCATTTTTTATGAGCTCTAGCTTTAGGCATTGCACTGCATATCAAATGGGCTTGAAATACTTCTGTCAGCAGGCTTTCCAATGGGATACAGCAGGCCTCAGCATGCAAGAACCATATGACAGTGAAAGAAGAAATAACGGAAGTCACAACTGCATCAGGGGAGAAATAAATTGCCCATTATATTCGGATGAATGGTAATAAAAGACCTTTAAACCCAGGAAAGAAACAGTTGCATCAATGAGATTCCTCAGATCTTAATCAATATCAACAACATCAGACCCCAAAAGCCCTCTTCTTTGTTCCTGGTGAACAAAAGGATGAAATACAACACTTGGCATATATTGTTAAGATGCTACACTTCCAGGCTGTTTTAACTTCAAATGAAGTAAACTGAAAACACAACCCCGTCTCTCCAAAGGGAAGTCATGCCTCAGAAATACGTTGGTATTTTTTGCCTTGGAGGCAAAAAAGTATCCAGAAAAGGATACTCAATTGATACAGTACCCCTGTACTTCAAAACAATTTCATAAGATATATCACTGGAGGCTCTTAAAGATACAGATCTAGAATAGCATAGAAAGAAAGAGGATAAATGAAAAGGAGGAATAGGTAGGAGAAAAGGAGACTATTTAATAGTACAGGGTGGCTATCAATGGAATATCACAAATGTCTTTGATGGCCTTTTTCACATATGAACTATGAAAGTAATGAGAAGACAGGAGACAAAGTTTTCACCTGATGCTACAGTTTCAGGGAACTGAAGACACAGGTTGACTAAGACAAGCTGTTTAAAAACTCCAAATAGTAGAAGAATGGTTAATAAAACAGAAAAAAAAAAAAATCAATACATATATCTGCAAAGTAATGTTCGTAACTGGGAAAAAACCTTAACTGTACAGAAAATTATAGGCTCTGAGATGATGACAACTAACTATAATGGAGAATTTGTGATTAGAATAGGTAACTGTGAAAATACAAGCCCAATGCTAACCAGTGATCAAAAAAGCAAACTTAACGTTGGAAAACAAACAAACCAGAAATCCAAACAGCACAGCATATGAATTTAAGGGTGCTTGTACATATTAATTACTGCCATGGGTCTCATCACGCTATCTTAAAGCACACAGGCTAGAACTACAGAGGTAGGAGTGGGAGAAATGCACAAGATTTTCTTATGTATGTAAAAGTTTAGGGTTTCCTAAATTTTTCAGCCACCATGAAACAAATGAGACAATAAAAGAAAAAAACATAATTTTTACTACTCTGCCTCTTCTCCATTATATTATTAATTAATATTGAAATTTAAATATATCAACTTTATATTATTTTGGGACTGACTCTTCTTGGATAACTGTAAGGCATTCCTCACAATAGTCCTAAAATGTAGAGAATATCTTTTTGCTTTCAACTGCTTCAAATTTACTTAAGTCCTTTTGCTGGTATAAAATGCAAAAATATATTTAGTTTGTATAAAAACATTATAGTTTTGGCATAGCCATCATGGACTCTACCACTCTTGCACGTATAATGAAGATGCAAAATGCATATGAAACAAAGATAAGAAAAAAATTCATGTTTCTTTCAGAAAACTGTACCTTCCACTGGTAAGCAAAAGAGTCTATGACAATCTAAAGAAAAAATAAGAGAAAAGGCACATAATAGTAGACACCTTTTTAGCTATTGTTCTGTCAAGGATTTCACATTTGTAAAAGAATACAAATAGAGAAAACAGGGCAACAGCTGAAAAGATGCATTCAGATGTGGCCTTGAGGAAAGCCTAAAGTACTTCTCATGACAAATGTTGACTTCAAAGAAAATTTAGGATTCAAACACTGTCCCATTTTGTACAGGGGAACAGATTTAAACTGGTTTTGAGCTAACAGTATTAAAGACTCTTTTCCTCCCATACAAATAGTGAAACTCCAAATGCTAGAATGTTGAATAAAAATTGTAGTGCTCTCTATCACTGAAAGGTCCTAAAAGCTGTAGTGGAAAACATAGCCAGTGTTCCGTCTGCAACATGGTAATGAGAACTTTCAGATAGCCTGACAAGATGGAAAGATACTTGTGAACTTAACTAAAAGCCGTAACTCGGTACTTCTTAGTGAGATAAAGAAACAGTACAGACTGACCTATGTCACACCAGTGAAAAACACTTTACCTTCCTGTTGCAAACTGATTAGTCCAGCAGCATATAGAAAAATTTGCCTTAAAACTCACCTTCAGTGTTTTGATCATAGTTGGATCAGTTGATCTAACATAGAAACTCTTCAGATAAGGTTCAAACATGCCCTGAAAATCAGAACATATTTAAGTAACTCTCCTGTGTTTCATATAAAATGTGATTAAAAAAATTCTAAATAGGGTATACCTTTCTCTGAATTGACATGGTGGCAATATTTTGCAGGACAATATACTGCACCTCCCTAGAATGTGAAAAGAAAAATAAGAGTCATTCCACAAAATTACTGATACATAGAATAATTCAACATGGCAAAGAAAGCCCAATTCTATTTGAAGCCCAAGTTAGTTATATGTTTGTTTTGGCAAAAATGTAGAAGGCAAAGCTTATTGCCAACTGCTAAGTTCATAGTTTGCTTCACAGGAAGACAGGTGCATGATAACACCAGACTCTCTTCTTTTAAAACTGTAAAATGCAAAAACATTCACCAACACCAGTGCAATGCTTCCTCTTGTGGGCCTTAGGTATTTATTTAAACCAGAATTCTGTTAATCTTTTTAATATAATGGAAGTAGTTTAAAAAAGCTTTACATTTCATTCACCTTCTTGAAATAAATATTTCAGGATGACATAGCTGAGAACAAAACCACATGGGCTTTACCTGCATGGTTGAAATGATTGCATTAATTACAAGAACAGTTAATCCTTGCACAATTAGCAAGAATTGCTACACCTTTTTCTCCCCTTATAATTTTTAAAAAGGGCCGGGGTTTCCTGTGACTCAGGGGTATACAGTGGAGGCAAACACATCTATCAAAAAGTAACATTTTTACGTAATAGACTTTGCAAGATATAGACAACAGATTTATGTAATATTCTACAAAAAACACTGAACATATTTGGAGAGGGCATTCTCACCATTAACATATTAGTTTAAATGCCCCACAGGAGTGAGCAAAAAGAAATCTGCATACTAGTCCAAAGCTCTTAAAGTGCAGATTTTGTGCCTCCAATTGCTTAAAAACTAAGTAATAATTTACACACAATTTTTCTGAACATGAGCGCTGCAAATCTCATCCTAATAAAAAAATCATCATACCCATTTATCTCCTCTTACTCAAAACTGTCTAATAGCCCTAAGGTAATTACTGCTGTTGCTTACAAAGAAAAGTAATAATGGAAGAAGTACTTAAAATCTTTTAAACCCATTTTATGTATTTTTTACATAGGTGCATGACAATAGTCAGCTGCACATGATGAAACAAGACTGGAAATTGCTATGAAATGCTCTTTCAGGCACTCTCACCCTAACTAGATTATAGCTTAGTTGACATTAATTTAAAGGCCACAGGAAAATAACTTCAAGGGCAAACAGCAAAAGCTTATTTCAAAGTGGCTCTAATAGCAAAAGTATTTCACCCAGAATGGTAACAGAGAACAAACAAGCCATTCAACACAGAAAAATCAGAAGACTAGTGCCATTTAAGGTACTAGGTTGAGATACGGGGAAGAAGTGACTTTTAATGAAATCTGAGTATAAAATGCAAATAATCGTTTCAGCTTGTGAGTATGAGTTTAACTCTGTACATTATCTGCCAAATTGCTTTAGTCATTTTATTCATCTTTGTATACACAGAATGTGAAGCATACTGTACTATAAAGCCAAACACAAAACCAAGAGTGATTCATTCTTTTCAGAAATAAAAGCATGAATACTCTACCTAGCCCCGTTTTACTTCTTTACTGACTTTTAAATAATAGAGCTATTGAGCTGGAGAAGTTTACAGAGAAACAGCTCTACGATGACAGGATTTCCAGAAGTTAAAGTACGTCTAAGATGTGTAATCTTGCCAGACACAACGAAAAGTGAGTTGTTTTTTTTTAAAAGAAACCTTTCTGTCTGTTTGATGTAACTAATTTAAAAAGAAAATTATTTTCACAGTGAAATTCTGGCCAAAAATCTCACATTTAGTTAAAAAGTTATTCTAAAACCAATATTGTCTCATGTAACTCCTTCAAGGCTTTTCATACAAACACATTAAAGTTCAAAATCTAAAAACTGAGCCAGGAAGAAAAACACTTCTGTGCAGCAAGTATTAGCACACTATGCCAAAATTATGAAATACAAATAAAAAAAGAGCACTAACAATCTTATGAAATGTGGCTGAGAAGACCTTTCATAGAAAATAAGACAAAGTAATACTGAAGAGGACGACACTAAAACTGAATGTCCTGAATTAAATATAAACTTGTTGTTTAAAAACAGTCCAAAGATTATGGAAACACAGGAGATGCAGCAGGATCAAGTGGTAATATCAATTTTAACACATACATTGTCTCCTTCCCTTAAGATATTCAAAAGTTGACTGGAAACAGTCCTGAGTGCTCCAGGGGACACTGCATGAGTAGGGGAGTTGGACTAGATAGCATCCAGTGATCCCTTCCAAACTCACCCATTTTGGGATTTGTGTTGAAGTGCAGGAAAATAAAATATACATCAGAAGGCTTCTTTAGTGCTTAGCAAGACAGTAAGGAACTCAACAAAACTAAATTTCCAATTATTAAAAAAAAATTAAGATACTAAACAAACCAATTAGTACTGACTTTAAATACTAACTAGGTAGCCATGATTCTTGTCAGAACAAAAATGATAGGAAAGAAAGGCAATAATGAATGATCCCTGGATGGGATACTAAAAATGATGGAATTACTATTAATGATGCTTATTTGTTGAGTGAAAGTGAGTATTACAGGACAATTTTAAAATTAAATGAATTGTGAAATAGTTATGTTCTTACAGGTACAGCTAAACAAGTATGCACAAACACTCTCACAAAAAAGTACACACAGTGATATTAAGTACAGACTTGACCTACCTGTTACTGCGGAGCAAACGCACCAATGACTTAGAAACAATACCAGCTTCAGATTTTGGTGCCAAATGCCAGTAAAGCTGTGCAACTGCCATTACCACCTAAAGGAAGAACATTGAGAGCAGCATGTTAAATTCAACCATCATATATATCTATCACATTTGTTTTAGACCTGCAGAACTACCAGCTCACTCTTCTTCAGAAAGTAAAGCGCATACCTGCGGTCTGCAAAATCAGCAAAGCAGACTGAGGAAGATCATTGGAATAAGTACATTTTTAGTAATTAAGTACCTTTACTTCCCCCCAGTATTTACTGTTTGCTATAATAAATAGAAGGTCATAGGAATAGGGACAAAGAGAGAAAAAGCAGTAGGTAATTTAAATTAGGAACATACTGATATCTTTAATAAATCAGTATTGCTAACATCAGCTGTACAAATTAATGAAGAAATGTTCTTTAAATTTTTTTCTAATGTGCTTTTCCTTTATTACTACAGGTTCAATATCACCTTTTATCTAGTCACCACTTAAAATCTTTCATTCCATTATTCTATTACACAGTTTATAAAACAACAGCTGCTTTTACTGGCAACTTTTGAAGTATCAAACCCAAAAGAAAGTAAAAGCTACAGGGTTGTATATCAATATCCTCACTAACAAAATGCAGAAGACAGACATAAGCAATTTAAAATAATTTTTTTTCTTTTCAAATTTTCTCATGAAAGACAAAATATGAACTTTATGCTACTGTCATGTCATAATCTTTCCTGTATAGTGTCACGATCAACATTCTGTTTCAAACGAAACAAATCACAGAAAGGAGACTCCAAGTAAAGCCCTCATGGTAACACTTCACTTGGTATCTTAAATCTTAGTACCAGTAAAACAAAAAGTACTATTAAACAACTAAAGGGATTAAAAATATCTAAAACCAGGAAACAACTTTAAGATTTTTAGCAATATACTACAAGGATCTTTTACTGCTGACAAAAAACACAAGGTCATAGGGAAAGCCATTAATTAATTTACTATCAGAAAGTTAAAGATCATAAATGTGAGAATCAATAACATATTTAATATATATAAAGAAAATTATTTATGGAATGAGGGCAATAACTAACTGAACCTCTCAGTGAAGTGGGATGGCAAATATATCAAACACATTTGTTCTTTGCACGAAATTAGGAAATATCACAGACATTGTGCAGTGATTTTTAGCAGAAAGTTGTAAAAATTTAATCAATTTGTTTCCAAAGTCTGCTGAGCTGGCAGATATAAGTGAAAAGAGTAAGACATTGGTTGGAATCTCAAAATATGTTTCAATGGAGAACTATAACCTCAGCTGTTTAGCTTATTAAGAACATGTTGCAAGGTTACTTAATCATGGTGCAGTAAATGCTTTTGCAGTGAAATGAATATCCATTATCACTGGAAGGCTTTACCCAAAAGACATCTAGTCCTGATTAACAGGACAAGCTGAGCTTAGAAGTAACATTCTGTGATTCTGACTAACATCACAATGATTCACCATCAGCATGGCTTTTCTGCCATTCTAAAAAGTTACCTGTATTTTAAAATCTCATGGAAATAATGCAGAGCATACTACACTCATAATGTCATATGTATCCTGGAACCCTGCCAAGGCAACAAAACTAGAAATCTGGTGTATAATTGTCTACTTTTAAAATGTGAGACTCAGAAGAAACAACAAATTAATGAATCAATAACAACTATGATTTTCTTTGTAGATCTGTACCAGTAAGCTGTACCAGTCTGTGCAATCCTAGTTGTTGAGAGTTTTAGCATTAAGAGCTACCTATGGTATAGTCATCACATGGTATAAAAGTTGGATTCAAATGCTCTCATACTTTTTTCTAGTATTTTGTTTGTCCATATTATTTGGAGCACATATCACAATCAGTTTAGGTGTTTTACTTACAAGCTAAGTTAAATTCAAAATAGATCCGTCATACTTCTCCTACTGTTACTAAAGAGCATTTTCACCAGTTTTAAAGTGGTGCAGATTTTACTCTCCAACCTTTTAAATTTTCTAAACACAAGTATTTGTAGTTTAACATTTTAATCAAAAAGGAATTTGTCATACAGCAGCATTTCGGCTCTGAAGTAGGGGCTTTGTGTTTCGTAACAGTAGTCTGTGATCTGGGTCCATAGTATAGGTGGTTTTCAATTTCTGATCCTTCTTTTTCTGTTCTTCATCAGATTCATAGAAGTTATTTTCACTATATTCATCCACCACTTCATCAACCTACCAAAGACAAAATGACAAGGACAGACATAGAATATTTGAATCAACAGCTTTTATTCATTAAGGAAGTGACATACAACACCACAGTTTCATGCAAGATTTATATATGTTTTTTAAAATTAGCCTTTGGCTTTTCTACCTATTTGCTCAAAGCAGCAGATGTACTGACATGATAAAGAGATTAACAATATATACAGAACTTCCTTAGAAATAAGTTGTAATGCCAAAAGAAATATCTTTACTTTTACTCAGTAAACTATTTTAGGTATATATATTGGTCTTTTTTGGATTTAAAGCCTATGATCCAAAATGGGCATTTCTGAAAAATAGCTGGAAACGAAAATACGACATAGGTCATCAGAAACCCAGGTAAGGCTGCATGACTTGGTCAAAACCCAGGTATAGTGAAAGAATCCATAAAAATGCCTTCAGCAGAGGTGGGAGGACGGAAGGAGGGAGGAAAAAAGTGGCAATGAATTAAAACTGTCATTTTTTTCTGACTTTTATTACAATTTGAAAGGACGCTGAAAATTAAAAAAAAAAAAAAAAAGAAGAAATGTGAAGGGAACTTTAATTATCTGATGCCAATTTTGCTCTCAGTGTTTCCCAGGATGCCTAGCAAAGTCTTAGACTTTTTATGCAATAGCAGCTGAAGTACTTTAATTTCCTTACTTCTCTTCCCACAAATCTTTTGGGGCAGTCACAGTTCTAAACTAAAAATTCAGGATGTTAGATCAAGACCACTGGTAACTGAATTCCTCCCTTGCCTACAGGACAGAAGGCAACCTGAAAGAAAATTTCCTGATCCCAGTGCATCACAGCCTGCACTGACGAAGCTTCCTCTAACAGGAGGAGGATAATTCAATCGTCATTGATTCAGTCTTCAATATCCTTGCCTTGACTGCTAACAGACATGCAGATCAGTACCATTGAATTGAACAGGAATACAAAGTTGGAAACAGTATTTAACTCATTAATAACCGTTGCAAAGAAACAGCCTGAGCGCTCACAATTCTTACTTTTTTTTGTAAGAATTGTTTGCTAGGAACATGGAGCAGCAGACCTCCAATATAAAGCAGCATATGCCTCATATAAAAACATTTTAAATTTAAATCTGATTAAGGTCCTTCTTCATAGCCCAATAGTAGAAGTATTAATATGGTCTTCTCACAGTCATGTATGTTATTGCAATTTCAAATTATTCTTCTCAGATCTGTTAAGGTCTGGTAGGAAATAATTATGGTCCAGACAAAGGATGATGACAACATGCAGGGAAATTATTTTAATGATCTGAAATTCATCAAAATCAAGTCAATGAAGTCTTAATTACTTAGAATTTGTAGTCACAATGACCTACTAAGGCAAAAAGGACATGTAATACTGCAAGATTTGAACATTGTGATGGAAAGAAAAGCCAAGTATTATGTAAAAGAGACAGAAAACCAAGATAAAAAACCTGCAGCTCCCTGGTGTACAAGAACTGTTGTTTCAAATTCTATTAATCATTCCACACATGGAGAACAGTTACCAGGCAATGTGAAAACATTCAATCACTCGCAAGCCCTTTAGCCTCAAGCTGAACTACTGGCTATATTCAATGCCAGAGAGAGGTAAGTTTAAGTTTAGAATCATAGAATTATTTATGTTGGAAAAGACCCTTCATATCATCTATTTCAACTGTTAATCCAGCACTGCCAAGTCCACTACTAAACCATGTCCTGAAGTGCCACATCTACAAGTCCTTTAAATATCTCTAGGGATGGTGACTCTATCCCTTTCCCTGGGCAGCCCATTCCAGTGCTTAACAACCCTCACTGAAAGAATTCTTTCTAATATCCAATATAAACCTCCCCTGGTGCAACTTGAGGCCATCTCCTCTTGTCATGTTGCTTAACTATGATCTGGCTACATCCTCCTTTCAGGTTGTTGTAAAAAAAGATAAGGTCACCCTTGAGTCTCCTTTCCTCCAGGATAAACAACACCAGCACCCTCCGCCAATCCTCACAGGACTAGTGCTCCAGACCCTTCACCAGCTCCACTGCCCTTCTCTGGACTTGTTCCAGGACTTCAATGTCTTTTATATCGTGAGGGGCTCAGAGCTGGACACAGGATTCGAGATGTGGCCTCACCAGTGCTGAGAACAAGGGGACAATCCCTGCCCTGGTCCTGCTGGCCACATCATTGCTGATCCAGGCCAGGATGCCATTGGCCCTCTTGGCCACCTGAGCACACCCTGCCTCATGTTCAGCTGCTGTCACCAGCACCCCCAGCTCCTTTTCCACTGGGCAGCTTTCCAGCCTGTGCTACTGCCTGGGGTTGTTGTGACCCAAGGGCAGGACCCAGTCCTGGGCCTCGTTGAACTTTACACCGTTGGCCTCAGTCCCTGATCCAGATCCCTCTGCAGAGCCTTCCTCCCCTCCAGCACATCAGCACTCCCACCCAGCTTGGTGTCACCTTCAAACTGACTGAGGTTGCACTCAATCCACTTGTTCAGGTCATCAGTGAAGGCATTAAACAGGACTGGCCCTAATACTGAGCCTGGGGAACAGCACTGGTGACTGATCACCAGCTGGATGTAACTCCACTCACCACCACTGTTCTCTGGGTTCGGCCATCCAGTGACTTAATTTTAACCAGCAAAGCATACATGTATCCAAGCCACGGATGCCAGTTTCTTCAGGATAATGCAGTGGAAAACACTGTCAAAGGCTTTACTAAAGTCCAGTTAGACAACATTCACAGCCCTTCCCTCATCTAACAAATGGGAGGAAAAGTTTGTTAAGCAGGACCCGCCTTTCACAAACCCATGCTGGCTGGGCTAGATCCTCAGGTTGTCCTGCATGTGCCATGCAATAGCACTTAGGATGACCTACTCCATATCCTTCCTCAGCACTGAGGTCAGGCTGACAAACTTGACAGCTCCCCAGATCCTCCTTCAGACCCTCTGTGTAGATGGGTGTCATATTTGCCAACCTCCAATGGACTGGGACCTTCATAGTTAACCAGGACTCTTCCTAAATGATGGCAAGTGGCTGAGGCTCTGGCTCCTTCAGTACATTTGGGTGGATGCCATCTGCCCCCACAGACTTGTGCGTATATAAGTGCTGTAGCACACTATTTCCCCTTGGATCATGAGGGCTTCATTCTGCTCCTCCTCCTCTCTGTCTTAGAGATCAGGAGCTGGATACCCCAAGAACAATTGATTTTACCATTATTGCCCTCTTTGCCTCAGAAAAGGCACCCCAGTCTTTTCCTCATCATTAGTACTTTTATTTCCCCCCACATCCAATAAAGGATAGAGATTCTCCTTAGCCCACCCTTTGTTGTTAAAGTATTTACAGAAACATATTTTCTTGTCTTTTTGGCAGTAGCCAGACTAAACTGCAGTTGGGTTTTAGCCCTTCTGATTTTCTCCCTACGTAACTTCATGACAATATTTGTAGTCCTCCTGAATTGTCTGTATGTTCTTTCAAAAGTAATAAACTCTCTCGTTTTTTTTTTTTTTTTTTTCCCTGAGTTCCATAAAAGCTGTCTGGTTATCCAGGCTGGTTGTGTTCCTCACCAGATTGCCTTTCCGCACATTGGGATATCCTCCTCCTGCAGGATAAAACTTTTAAAACTTTCTTCTCTAGGAATGTCTAGTGTTCCTGGACTCATTTGTCCTTTTCATTTCTGCATTCCAAGGGACACTGTCAGCCAGGCTTCTGAACAGGCCAAAGTCTGCCCTCCAGAAGCCTAAGGTGGCAGTTTTGCTGGTGCACCTTCTTACTTCTCCAACAATGAAAAGCTCTGTCATTTTGTGATCGTAGTAGCCCAGAGAGCCTCCAATAATCATTTCACATCATCCACCAGTCCTTCTCTGCTCACAAACAACAGGGGCAGCAAGGTGCCCTCCCTTGTTGATGTCCTGACTAGCTGTGTCAGGGCGTTATCTTCCACACACTCCAGGAACCTCCGGGACTGGTTCCTCTCCACTGTTTTGTATTTTCAACAGACATCTGGTAAATTGAGAATGAAGACTTATCAGCTGTGAGATGTCTCTCACTTGCCCATAGAATATTCCATCTGCCTCTTCAACATTTTATCTGTTTCTTCCAACTGGCTCACAAGTCTGCATTTACATGAGTAAGCAAGTCTGTTTTGGTATGCACTAGGTTACTCTTATAATTTCTGCTATCACGCCCCAACTTATTTCTTATAGAACACAGTTCCAGGATTCTCTTCACTCATTTCAAGACTAAAAAGAAAACCTGAAACAGAACTGAGACACAATAACTTACAGCCAAAAATTCAGACCATCAAGCCAAAACCTTATCTCAGACACCTAGCTGAGTAGTTGCTCTGTCCCCAGATAAATTTTGTAGTACAAGTACGATAGCCTGTACAAAAGAAAGAAACTGGGACAAGCAGTAATTCTCTTCTGAAGTGGCACAGAACTAGCTTCAAGGGGGGAAAGCACAACCAAAGCCTCTTGGTTCTAACAAAAGGGGAAAACCTTGTGCAGAGATCTAGGAAAGGGCCTCCATGCTCAACAATATTGCTACGGTGTTCAGAAGAAAAGCAAGCAGAACAGTATGACACTGATATTAGGTCTACATCCTGAACTTCAATCAGAAAAGAAGGTATGAGTGTGGTATAGTGGAGATGTAAGTACTTTTAACACTAATATTTTTCCTGTCAGCAGAGGACTGAAAGTAAGACTCTTACACTGGGAAATGAAAATATTTCTGGTTTAACTATTAATGCTGAAACAACAACTGACAGATGATTTCCTACATCTTTATTCTCCGATCTTCACTATCTATAGTACACCTGCACTACACTGTGGAATATGCTTCTTCACACATCCCCAAAGAAATGCTAAATATGGGTGACACTCAAATTTTACTTTCACAGATTTCTAAATAGAACTCAAAATGATAATAATCAGTACATATTAGCAACTTTATCAGAAATAAAACCAATCCGCTGATCCTTTTTGACAAGGGAGACATAGCATGACAGTTATGGAAGCAGATTCAAATGTTCCGATGCTTTCTGTTGTCCTTTCAATCCCTTTAAGATGCAGTTTCACAGCTGATTTAAGACTAATCAGTCCAACAGAAGCTTGTTGTTTTGTTTGCTTTTTTAAAAGGATGTTTTATTTTCACCAGGATCAGTAGAATGATCTGTCTCACTCTGTGGTCATAGGATCACTAGAACTACTGGATTTTCAAAAGCAGTAGGTGGTAAAGGGAGATGAACAGAAGAGTGGCAGTTGTTAGTTAAACTGCATTAAATACACCTAACAGTTTGTAGTAGCATGATTTAATCGTGCAGTTAATAGCTTATCTAAATTGCAAAATGACTAAAAAGTTCAGAACCCTGGGATAACGAAATTATTAAAAACTGAGACTACTATTATTCCAGAGTACAAACTGCAAATAGACTATGTGCATTCCCCATCTACTATGATTTATTCACAGCAGAGAAAAGAGCATTTTAGTGTAGAACATACATAATTTTTTTTTTTTTTAACATTATTCCAGACATACAATTTAGGGACATCTTCATAAAGTATTAACAGCTTAAACGAAGAAAATGACAGATAGCAGATTCCGTTAGCCTGTTTTTAAAGTCACTAAGTAAATGAGCTAATATTTAACTGAGTGTCCTAGGTTGCAATATAGATGTATTCTATTGCCACCACCACAAGCTATTAAAGCAGGTGGGGCACTGTTTGTTATCTATGACTCATTCCTGATAACTCCCTCCGAGGGCTATCTCTGTTAATGGGCTATCAAGAATCCACCACATGACTCATGAATTATCTCACCGCATTGTAAGATGTTCCGCCCAGTGGGGAGGAGCCAAGCATTCCCATCTGGATATAACATGGTTTCTGGAAATCCTGGGGGCGGTGCCTACTGGATTCCCAGAGGACCAGAACCTACCACTGGACGTTCAGGTGGAGACCAGATTTTCTACTGGATCACCACTTCAACAGAATCATTTTCACTTGGACTGCTACCACCACCCTGACTAAAAGGGTGTCAGGAGAGGGTTTGCTTCTCTTTGCTGCTGCCGCGGGGCCCCAGATCGGGACTACCTCGTTTTTCTCCCCTGCCAGTCGTGACAGTAACTGCACCAAAGGTGGGGAGGTGGTGTCAGGTAGCCCAGAGGAAGCTGCCACAGGGTTTCTGGTTTGTCTGTTATTGTCACTATTGTTGCTTGTTTTCCTTGTAATAGATACTAGTAAAGAACTGATATTCCTTTTCCCCATATCTTTGCCTGAGAGCCCTTGATTTCAAAGTTATAACAATTTGGAGGGAAGGGGGGATTATATCCTCTATTCTAAGGCGGGTTTCCACCTTCCTTAGCAGACACCTGTCTTTCAAACCAAGACACTGAGATTTTGCTAGGAGTTACATTTAATATGGCATAAAAGTTGAGAATGTGACTTCCATTTAGGGTAAAACACATTGTGTGAATGGTACAATTACCTCCAAACACAGCTTCACACACTCACAAACTGAATTAAAGCGAAGCTCCAATGACATCCATAGCATGAACACACAGTATTTACCCACTTTGCCAGCCTTAACTCCATCTTTTACTGAAAAAGTGATTCAAACATCTGTATTCCTTGGTGAGGTACAAACTATTTGAAGTCAAAAATTTCAGTTTCTCTTCTCAGATTCATAAGGAAATACACTTACAGCTTTATTTTGATGCCCGTAGCAAATCTTTGGCAAATAATATTCTCACTATCTTCCAGAGACCTTTTTAATGTTTCCAAGAACTGGTCTCAGAAGAGTTTTAGATAAGCTAGGTTTTGAAGGTAAGAAAAATTTTGGTATTATTCACTTCTCGGTGAACCTGACTGCAATACCAAAAACTACTACAGCCCACCAAGATCACAACTCACCTGCAGCAAGATGAACAGCTTCCTTGAAAAGGCAAAATGGTGGACCATGTATAGAACAGTTTGCTACTTAAAGCATTAAAGAATTATGCAAGATACATCTGAAATTTGGATGTTGCATGTGAACATGCCTACCTAAATCCTTCCATGTGCCTTATAGATGGGTTTCAGAATGTCAGAACAGACCTATCTTTATTCAGTAGATTAGCTTTTAGAAGTTTCTAACAGACGAGGAGACCTCAACCAATCTCACTTGTTAAGAGTCACATGCTAGTAGACGCATCCATCTTCACCATAACAGGAAGTCCTTGAATATGATTCAGGTTTGTCAGTATAGGTAACGCTTGACAAGAAGAATTGTAAGTGGTCTAAAAAAGGGCACAATCTCACATGATAAAAACATTTGAGATATTAAAGTGTAACTGACATAATTTGCAGCCTGGGTGGAGAGAGGCTTAAGAAGGCACAAGCGAAGTTTGACACAAGTTTGCCTTATTAAGCCACAAGGATGTGAAGAGTCAAAGAGTAAGTGGACCAGATCATCCACCCCTAAATAATAGGTTCCTTTCAAGTACTAAATAGCCAGCAAAGTTCTGGCCTACTCTTTCTAAGGTAAGCTGTAATTTATAATCAGATGTGTGTTAAAGACTTGTGCTACTGTGAATGGACTGATGGGACCTAGTAATGATCAGATTAAATACCTTGATGGCCCCATACAAGTAGAGGAGTATTTCAAGCGCCTAAGTGTAAGTACCTAGTGCCATTTCATGCTCTCTCAAGTATGAAATAAATCTGCATAGATCTGGCAGATTCTTAAGGTATAGAGCCTACAGGAGACCCACAAGTGAAGACTAGGAAGGGCATCTTGTTGCATTTTGAACAACACTGGGCACTCAGACAGATCACAGAATTATCATATCCTAGTCTTTCTGAAGGTTAAAATTTTCAGATACTTATACTTCCATAGGACAAAATTATCCAGTAAATCATCAAACTATTTTCCTGTTTAAAATAGTTATTGAAACACTTTTTTGTTACACTGAAAGAAAACAATTTTCAGCACCTAACAAACTCCGATCCTCATGTGTTGAGAATCATTGAAAAGGAACGGGCTGGGGATTACAACACAGATGAGAAATACACTGGGTCACAGTACCAGGAGGCACATTCCAGAAATTATTACAAACCATAGCTATTCCTGAATGGTCAGAAAGCCGATGTCTTTGCTTTCACCACACCAAAACACTGTGTTCTGTGGGGTCTTGGACACAATGTATTTACAGCTTTCAGCAATCTAGTTATTTAAAAGTGAATGAGAATTTCAGAAACTTAATTTACCCCTTCTACCCCACAAATATAAATAGGTTCAGGTCATGAAGCAGTGGTCTGGGATAGGACATGTCTTTTATCATGAAAGAATCTGTAAGAAGGCTTCCTGAACAAACATGCAAACACAGGACCTCCAGAATGCAATTATTAAGTAGTACACTATATAAGTAATAATAGTCTATATAATTTATATAAAACATCAATACAACATTATCACACTACCAAACATTGCACTCTGTCAGTCCTGCAAGGATCGGACCCATTGCTCCTGTGCAAGTCTAAAAGTCCATACACATTTTCAGTCATGTGAACAACAATGGAATGAAGAATCAATACAGATTGCAAGATCATAAAGATATTACTCTGATTTGCTTATATATCATTATTTTTACTTCAATTATAACCACAGTCTATTCATTACCATTTGAATAAAGAGGTCAGAGAGAAAACCTACGGTTTTGGTTGGAATTGAAGAATTATACAGATCTGAAGCCACTGAAACAGACTTGGACTCATACAGCGCCCTCTTTCAAGGACCACTTTTCAGATTACAACTCTATTCAAATGATTGCAATGGAATTGTACTGAAAATGTAATATATTAATATAATTACATAGAAGATACAATATAATTCCAATAAATTACAATGGAAACTGGTACTTTAGTTTTGAGGTTTTGATAAGAGATTTGCACACAATTATATTTGTGGATTTTAAGAGTTTAACTATTTGAAGAGATAAACATGCTTTCAGTTAACAAAAATTGAAGTATTAATGGAAATGGTAGGTGTGATAAACTGAAGAAATATTTTGGTCACACTATGAATTATATTTCCTGACTCTAATCCTCAGTCTATAACCTTCATATTGGGCTAACAGCCACACAGTGTTGAAAACCAATCTATTTTTCAAATGCAGACATCTGCCAGGAAACTATATAACCTGCAAAAGGATTTACAATGTGAGTGCCGATGAAATTTCACACCAAACTTCCTGTAATTCAACAGCCAATAGTCTTAACCATCCTTTAATACAAAAAGCTAAGAGGCACAAGAAAGAGACAGGCTGAGAATGATGATCTAAAAATGCAGAATGCCAGAAGAAGAAAACTCCTTCCTTCTTTTCTGCATTCATACAAGTAGATGCTCTTTCCTGTTTTTGCAGTATTGACCAAAACCAGAGCATTGTCACACAAAAGGCATCACTCTCAGGAATAATCATTTTCTTACACATTTCATCTCACTGAGTTACACAAGTTTTGATGTGGTTATGAGCTCAATTAATCCCTTCACTCAAAAAACTTGAAATTTTATCACCAGGTTGTTTCAAAGAGGTTTAATGGTTGAGGGCAAGGAGGAAAGTTTTATTTCACAAGGGTTAAAGGTTGTGGCAATGTTCTCATGGTCTAAAGATCAGTTGCACAGTTCCACCACTGAAATAATTTGGAGCTTATTATCATCCAAACACAGATATCCCAAGACACTTACGCATTATCAGTAAGAAAGGATTGTATCAGAATTCTCCAGTACTGTCTCGGTACTCTTAGCAGTTTACTGACCATGATGTTGTAACATCCCTGTGAACAGCTATGCCAGGGCAACTTTGAGGCATTTGTAAGTAAAAGGACTTGTATTTCAAGTCCTTGTGATATTAACCTCCGGAGTTGCATGTTTCATATCCAGCAAAACATTTTTACATTTCTTGAGAAAAGCTAGATTTTAATGCAGCTAAGGAACACACAAAATTTGACTAGTTTGAGGAGATTTCATTTGCAAGTCAAAAAAAGCTTTCTCTGTAATACACTTCCATATTTTAAAAATACTGAGCATTGATACTTAAGCTACACAAAGGAACTGGGACACCTACTCAATCTTGAGAATCTGACTGTGGCAGGTGATATGTAACATTAAGGCATTTTTACTTACATCATTATTAGCTTACTTCAGTGTATATAAAAGTTACATGATAAACAATATCTAAATCAAGTTTGGTTTGTAGCTTATTACAATATTATTATCTATACAATAGCATGTATAATCGCAGTTCAGATGTATGTTTATTTCATTCTAAAAAAAGCCCCATAATTTTTCCAAACAATGAGTATGTAAACTAATTTATTACATGAAAGACTCTTTAAACCCTTCAATTCAGCCTTACATCCTTTTAAAAATTCACTTAATGAATAACATACTTTCTAAACACATACTTGAAAAGGTAATGAAATAAAAGCTTAACAAAACCTAAAAAAAAAAATCCCAACCAAACCTAAAACCCTAGAACATTCTTCAGAAAATCCGTATTTGTGAAAGTTTTATAGTACAGCTATGAGACAAGAGCATCACATGGGTGGAAGAAGGCTCTGAGGACCACTGAACATCAATTTTTTGCCAATATATCACAACAATAGTAATACTTCTGCTAAGTAACTTCATAGTAAATGAATGTGAAAATGGAAGAAGTGTTCATTCCCATTTCTCTAAGAGGCAGCAATTAAGTCTAGGACTGGTGTCTAAATATAGGGCCTAAGACTTAAGTATGCTGCAATAATGAACATCTTTCTGCAGCAACCCCAAAAGCACAATTATTGTTGTAATAAAGTCTTGTGACACTTGCAGATAGAATGAAAACAATCCATTACAATTTTTAGATCACTTTCACTTATTCAAAACAGTTTCATTCTACTCAAAACAGAAGTGAGGCATAAAACAGCTTTGTCTTACCAAGGAAAAACTCCTCATTTCAATAGTGTGGGGAAAAGGCACAATGATAGTGCAAAGACTAACAGATACAAAGCAAAGGACTGAAAAAACATTCAAAGCATAAGAAAAGAGAAAGAAAGCATAAGGAAGAACAGGAAGGGATAAATTAAACACTGCAAAATAAAATCAGGAAGGAGCAAACAAGAAGGGATAAATTAAAGAAAAAAAGATACCATTTGCTTCTAGCTAAAATTTCATCCTTTTTTTACAATCAAATCCAAAAATTAAAGTGGAATTTGGAATTTGTATTCAGATTTTTGGTTAAATGTTTGACCAGTTTTCAGATTAAAATTTTGTATCAGTTTACCTATCTGAAGAGGCAGTATAAGCCATCAAGATAGCAGATAAATATAAACCAACTGCCAAGCAAGAATATTCTTCCACAGGGTTGCACAGTGAGCAAATCATGAAGAAAACCAGTTAATTCTTAGTTAATTTGGGACTGCAACTAAGAGAAGAGTACTACATGCTCTAGAATTAGTAGTTACCACCTCTCATGACTTATAGACAAGATATGCAGGGATAGGGACCTCACAGATCTTCAGAAGTGCACATCACTCACAGTGCAGTTCTCTACAGAACTGCAGGTGCTCACAGTGCTCCTCCTGTTCTAGAATTCCGACTACATGCTCCAGTTACACCAAATCATGTATATGTCTTAGAGAAACTCAACTTCCTTCTCTCTGGGAAAAAAATAGATGCTTTTAAAAGGCAAATTCAAAGAGAGTATTTCCCATAATTGGAAACAGACTCATACATTTATTTTCATTTTCATGGAGCTTTAGGATTGTTTGCAGCTACTAAAATGTTTATCCAATATTTAAACCATATTTGGACTACAGCCATAGCTCAAGATGCTAATTAGGAAAATCAAATTTTTAAAGCACCAAATTACTTTAAATCTTTGAATAATAACCATACCTGTACTCAGACTGGCAGTCTGAAAGGCGGAAGTTTGCTACCCTTACCAGAGAGTCCGACATATTCATTTAAACATCATCAATGGCCATTAAATCCTACATTACATGATTGTTTTCTCCTCCACTGCAATGCCTAAGTAGGCAAAGGAGCTGAAAGCATCTTAAAACATCTGCTGATTCCCATTAGTGGTATTCTCACAGTAACAACTAAGGGTATATTTATTTTAATGATAAAAGTACATATTGTTACAATTCAGGCCTAAGTTATCCCCAGTATTCTTGTCTGGTATTTTTCCAGCCATAAGCTGCAACAAACTTGAGCATACACTGTCGAAGAGATGAATGATCCAAATAATTTGAAATTTTTTAAATTTAGTCTTCCCCATGGACCTTTAGAGAGCTGCCACAACCAATCAAGAATTCTACCGATATTACAAACAGAAGCAGTGTACAGGCTCAAACTCAGCATTCTAAAGCTTTCTCAGAGCAGAGGTCTGACCTCACACAGGTGTTCCTCACACAGCAGAAAAAATTAAATTAATAAAAGTTAAAATTAAATTTAAAAATTAAATAACAAAAATTAAATAAAGGTTTACTTTTGCATAGTAGCTAAAGAAGCATATTTTACAACTCTTCTAATTATCCAGAGAAAATCCTGGTACAATAATGAAAAAGCAACACAAGTTACTAGACAGAGAGTAATATTCTACAGACAGATGCCTAGAACAAAATTAATGAGTACTTTGGCATCCAGGAAGGCTTCAAAGTAGTTTAACACACCGTTCATTTCATGCAGCTTACACAATTTTCTATGACCAAACAGCATTCAAATGGCCAAAATTAAAGCTAGAAACTTTAGGGGCTTGTGGGATGATGGGGATCTGCAACATCCCGTATTTAAATTAAAAATGATGAGCAGTTAGATAGCTGATACTTAGATTTCTATACAAATATTTATTTCCTTCCAATTAAATTTTGTCTCTGTGAGACCATGATCTAGACAGTGACAAAACCAGTATTAATAACTTAATTTGCAACAGATGCCTAGAATGCCTCTTATTCTATATATAGACAATAAAAAGAAACTAATCTAGAGTCAAGAAGACGGGACTACAGCATTGCATGGTAACATGGAAACTTTGTTGGTCAAATTTGTGGGATAGCAAAGGGTTGCTTTCTTAGAAGTGATAACGCATGTCCTAGAGAAACTGCCTACACAGATTCTACTCACTGCTGTTGTTCTACTGCAACTCTGTCATGGGACTAACAGAAACCACAGCAATACATTCTGTTGCAAAGACAAATGTCATTCTTATCTACAGACTGTATTTCTCTTACACCAACAGTAAGTGCTTAGCAGCCACAAAGTAAAACAAATAAGGAAATTCATGTGCCCAAAATTTATCCCTCTTTTCAGTTTTTTTTCTGTTGGATTAATTCTTTTATCCAAAATTTCCAGAATCAGCTTGAGGTAACTTTTTTGTTATAAATCTATACTCTAAGTTATTCTCATCTTATAAAGTAGTATACACAATAGGAAAAAATAAAACTGACATTATATACTAGCCAGTCCATTTTACATCCCAAATGCTTCACTAAATATCTTCAAATAAGTGAATCTTATATTAAATATTAACTCCACGTCACGTGTATCTAAAAGAACCTGGTCAGAGAGTACTCCCCTCTGATAAAAAGGAAAACAGTAACTGAATCCATACTGCCTCAATTCAGACTGAAGATTCCAATGGATGTACTAAGAACGGTAGAAGTAGGTAGAAGTAAGTAGCATAAAACAACTTCACTGTAAACTAGTTTTACTAAATGTAATATTTTGCTGATATCAGCCAAATCAGGGTCAAGAAAATTCTTTGGTGTCACAATCTTTTAGGGCAGAGCAAAAAATTCAATAAAACTGAAAAATCAGCAAAGACATTATCTGGTATATCTACAAAGAAACTTCACTGAGATGATACGTTAAGTAAGTCATACATACTGTATCATGATTAGTTTTATCCTTAAAGATTGAATGCTATTCTGAATATTTCTTAAATATGTGTCTATGTCTCCTTACTCACCTCCTTACTGCAGGAGAGCATAATAAAACCTGTAGATCCTCTACCGAGTAGGAAAACAACAGAAGGGAAAAGGTGTATTTAGGCTGATTAATTAGTAAATTAATGATTTACATACAAAATACACCCTTACCTTCTGTTCTCAGCCTCTAAGAAGAGGATTTATAAGTTGTATTAGGCTCTGCAGTAAACCAGTAGAACTGATTCAGGATGCTCATTACACTGTTAACAAATTCTATAAAAGTAAAGGATAGACACTATTTTCTGTGTGCTGTGCTTGAAGCTTTATCATTCACAATTACAGTTCCCTCAATGCACACCCCAACATAGGCAACAACAAAAAACCAAAATATCTAAAGCAGTTTTAGATACTGCTATGCTGTCTTAAGCAGCCATTAAACATTGAATTCCATCACACATAACCATGACCTGTATGGTATACACTAAGAATTCATAACTAAAAGATACTAAGAAAGTACTGCAAGAGCAGGAAACAAGAGATCACAGAATAGCTGAAGTCAGAAGAGACCTCAGTATTTTGTCAGAGCTATCAATCAAAGTAAGTATTTTCAATCTGTTTCTTCCTGTAATTACTGAGAGCTGGGCTACTTTCCATGATTCATGCTTTTAGGTATACAGACATTCAAATACTTCACGTTTTTCTCATAGAAGCTCCTGCTCTTTCAGATAAATTTTTCATGCTAAATTCCACCTTCCATCCCTCCCAGCCCAACAGTTATGCCAAATCTGAGCACTTTAAACTAAGCAATACTTCAGTAACTAATCCTAAAAATGTAAGCTTGAGACATGCTTCTCGTAAGTACTTACCAGGAACTTTATAATGACTGAAGCCCATGATCAATCTGAATTCACCATTTTGTTCCAATCCTAACTGAACACCAAGAGAGTTTATTTATGTAATTTTCAATTGCCTAAAATGAAGCTGAGCAGCCCTGACAGTCACTGGTTTTTTTGCAAGACTACAGCTCCTAGCTCCATTTTGCTCTATACAAAGACCATTGAAACGTCTGATCAAGTCAGATGTTTTCAGAAGATGCCCTCCTAGATGTTACACATTTGCTGGTAAACCTGTGGACCAGGACAGCTGAAGCAGTCACTACTTCCTGCAATTGTCATCTCCTTGCGGTAACAGGGATGGCTGAACAGCTTGAAAATCAGTTCCTGAACTGCTAGACTGCAACTCAGTGCATTCATGAAAACCACCAACAACTTTATTTTAAACATCTTTATTTAATAGGCTGCAAGCTGTTATGCTTCAGGAGATATTTGCAAATAGCTTGGCAGTCCCAACAGCTTCTCCAACAAGGGCAGGACAAAACATGTAAGCTGGAATGCGTTACAGTTTTACTTGACGTCAAATATGTTGCTTCCCAGAAATCTTGAAATTCTTTTTGGCTGGTTCTAGTCCCAAGCAGGTATTTTTAGTCAAAAATATGAGCGTCTTGTTTCATTTCACCTAACGTATGTTAAAGCTGGATACACACAGTTCATATACAAAAAAGGTTCTGAAACTGCTATTTGCACTAACTACTCAAAAAGCACCTCCAAGTATTTTAAGACAAATAGGATAAACCAAAGACATTCTTCCTTACTGCATTCATGATTAGAATTAAAAATTATGCTCTTCAAAGAAGATAAAAATAGGAATAAAAAACTAAGTATTCTTGGTTAATGGGTAATTGCAACAATTTTAAGCACATTGCTTAAAAAGAGATCTTTCTTCATAACTAGTAAGTATTCAAAATTTTTCTTTAGATTTCTAAGTGCTCAAGAAATCAGTTCCAAACATTACACCATTACTTGCTAGGAATCAGCTCAACTTGAACAAAAACACGTATGTTCCTCAAAAAGTAAGGGAAAATTTTACCGAATAAAAATGCAAATATGCATTTTAGCAGCCTTGAATTTATTAATCTGATAAGTTTAATTTCCATTTTCCTGCATCAGCTTTATTTATAAAGTGTCGTGCCCTATAAATATACTGTTATTTTCTATAGTCAAGCACCCTCTTAACAAATCTTTTCATTAATATGTAAATTTAAAGTCAATCGGTCTTCTCCCTGACAGCGCCATGAATTCCTAGTGCACTGTATAATCGGCTTTGACTTGGCATCCACTATTTATCATCAAAGATGTCAGTTAGAAAAATTATGGAAAATGCACTGCAATTGATGTGACTGCAATCTACTTTGTCAAAACACTTAATTGTTCCTCAAATCATACATTTACATATAAACAGCCTAAATACTGATCCATAATGATGCAAATAAACTAAATTAAAAATCTCTTCTACTGCACAAGATGGCCTGTTGTATGATGAGTTCATTTAAGAACATATTGACAAAGGCATGCATTTCAACTAGCACCACACAAAAAATCTGCTAATTAAATTGTTGAGTAGATAGACAAACTAAATTTTACATAGAAGATCTTGAAAGTGAAAACAAAGTGTTATTAATACTATACTACTGATGACTAATTTTAGATTGACACAGGCAGTATTGTCACACAAACCTTTAACATTTGTAGAGCACACAAACCTTTAACATTCCACAGAAGCAACTGTTATCCATCCAGTTTCAGTGAAAAAAGAACATTAGAGTCTTAAAGAAACCAAATCCCATCAAGACCTCCAACCTTTCAGTCCAAGACAGGAGGTCATCTTCCCCTTCTACTCTTCCTTTATCCAATTACAGACTAAAACTGGCTGAAACAGACTGTGGAACTGTAGCTTTAGGTAAAGCAGATTATCAATTTTGATTCTTTGTAAATGTCAGAAAGAAGAATGCAAGTTCCCTTCTTCCAATAAACAACATGTAATAAACACTGCCTCAAGGACATTAGGAAAACATATAACTTAAATGTCTCATTATGTAAAAATACTTCCCTTATTTTAAGCAATTTTCTGGGAAGATATGTTCTTACAAACAATTTAATTTTCATCAGAAATGAAAAAAGATGTTTCAGAATCTAACGCGTAGTACAGAAGTATGATTCTACTTCAGACATTTTTGCTATATTCATTATAATCCCTGGATTTTTAAGAAGTGAATATAATTGTAAACTAAATCAGATTGAACTTAGCTGTTTGTCCAAATACATTTACTTATACTTATTTTCACACAATAAATTACACATGCATTTACACAGAATGGCACTGCATTTCAGTCTTGATTCCCAAGCAAAGGATAGTAAAAAACAGTTTAAAAGAACTCAGTGGTAGAGTGATAGTTGGTGTCATTCCCTATTCCAGTGCTGAAAGAAGAAATCTTAAAAAAAATGTTAATATGCTAATTATAAACTACAAAAATCTGAACTAAAACGTACATCTTTAAACATGAATGGGTTTCAGATTAAATAGTAAAAACTCAACACTACTAACATCCCCAAGCCTTTAATAAATGCAAACAACCAGAGCTGTGGAGCAATTTTATACAGTTCTCCCCAGAAGTACTCTGTCTTTTAATTTAAATTATTATTCAGAGTTAGATTTCTATTGAGACAATGTTAATAGCATCACTTTCTTGAGCTGTGCTCTTTTTTACTGTAAGAAATGACATAATTTGTGTTTTGAATAGCTCTTTTTATAATTTTTTAAGAGTATGCTCATGTTTACACAATATAAATTAAAATAACCACATCATTTTTTATATTTCACATTTCAAATACATACGTTCAAGTCTCCACATAGTACCTTAGCACATTAACAAAGCCTAAACAAATAACGTAATGTTCGTCATGCAGTGATACTGGGTATCAACAATGTAAGTAGAGCTACCCAGTTTCAGGTCAGAATGGCTAATGTTTCTAGTTTTGACTCATATAAAATTGCCTAAAGCAAAGAATGACATGGCTCAAAGAACCACAGAAAAAGGAGTCTCTCTGCTACCTATGGGATGTGTCACGGGCACCCTGGAGGAGAATTCTTAGGCTCTGAAGAAGGGTAGATGCCTTGTGTTAGCGAAGCCTTAAAGAGCCAAGACTTACGTATTCGATCTCTGTTTTTACTGAAGTGTCCACAGAAATGCATCTTAAAAGACTAAGTAAATCCAACAATTGAAATAATTCAGAATGCAGACTCACAACAGTAATTTAAAAAGTTGCAAACTTACCTTCCATGGGCTTACAAACTGTGTACGTGCATATCGAGTTAACATGTGGATTATAACAACTTGACCCCATTCCTCCACGTCAACCAGCAAGTTACAGAGCTTTCGGTAGTTCTTGTGAATCAGATCTATTCTATCTGGACACACTTCCTCAAATGCCATCACCACACTCCCAGCTACCAGCTAGAAAACAAAACACAAACCAGAAGGTCAGTATTCCCTCTACAGTTAGACCACAAGTGAAAATCAGAATTAATACTAGCAATTTGCAGCAATTTCAAATTATTTCTATTCAGCAAAAACAAACAAAACAACAACAACAAAGAATAAGCCCATAGAAATCGTATGTTATTTAAAATAGAATAGGGGTAAGATTATTAGAACAGAGAAAAGACTTGCTGTTTCTATTACACACATAAATCTTAGCTCCCAGCCCTGAAGACACAGTGCAATGTAAGCATAATTTTTTTTCTTACAGTTTTAGCTTCCAAATAAATTATCAGAGAACTTGCAATTAACTCAGAAGTAACAGGAAACAACAGGAAGTAAAATACAGTGATATGCCCAACAAAATCTTTTGGGATTCTATTACTGAACACTGCCCTGATCAAAGTGAAGAAGATCTGGGGCAAGTTCTCTGCGCATTACTGGAATTCAAACTTCTCTCTCAATATGGCAAAATTAACTGTCACAGGAAATTTTATATTTGGAGTTTCATGAATACACTCTCAAAAAAAGAAAAAGGACATAAAAATCAGCAACAGAATAGAGAGATATATTAATATTTTCTCAAAAAAATACAAAAATAATTTCTGCATGTTGTTCAACACTTTTTTAACATTTACCTATTTGCAAGAATGTATCATTTATCTCCTGCCTTGTTCTCACACAATCTTTTGCCTTCATAAGAAATATCTCTTTATTCATACATAAAGTTCCTAATGCTATGATTGTAATATAGATTTTTTTTTTTTTTAATGAGAAAATTAAATAGATTATCAACATTCTAAGACCTCATGGATTACTGAAACCTTCTGCCAGGGTATTTTCTTTTAAGACAATGGGAGGAAACATATATTGGAGTTTCAGTTAAAATTCTGTCAGCAGGTTACTTTAATTGTGAGAAAAGATCAAAAGCTGACCATGCCTTATAAGGACATATAATTTTGTGCCTGGGATTAGTGTTCTTTCTCTTCTAATTGCTTTAATTAAGATTTGTTTTGTGTCAGAGTACATGCTAAGTCAAATAACTAAAATGATGATACTTTATATGAAGCAGCTGATATGTATGCAGTTAGCATGCATGCAGTATAGCCTTCTGGCAGCAAATTAATGTCATATTCTATCTGAGCACTAGGGATCTGCATTTCAACCTCTATAATTTCCCCAATGACTTAAAGTAAGCAATTAAATAGAAGTGCAGTTTATTGAAATGGTACTTTTTGAGAAATATTAAATACAATGATATTCATATGTTACATTTTTCTCCCTGTATTTGGCTGACATGTGGTTTATTAGTATGCGCTCAACATTACAATTGAAAGAAAACAGCTCAGAATATAGTCTTGCTATTATGCTAAACAAGTCTCAGGCTCTGTGGGGATTTTATGAATTACCAATAAGAATAAACGTGAAGTTGCATTTATTGTCTCCAGCCTCATCCACATACTGGTACCTGCTGGTCCCAATAAGAATGAAACTCATTCCAGGGAGCAAAATTTGATTATTTGATAGAGCTAAATACATTTTACATCTAAAATAATTTGCTGTATCACAAAAACAAAAGCTCTTTTTATCTGTTGCTGTACTAAACTTTCTTCTTAATAATGTGCTGCAGCAGTGACCTATCTGTAATTAAAAACTGTGGCGAGTTGATGTTTAGGTGGGTGTTCAAAGCTCAGCAGAAGTGAGTGGTTAATCCCAGGCAAATCAATATCTGTCCTGAGCAGGTATTCATTTAGGCCACAGATGCTGAGAAACTTTCCCACTGGAAAAGTGAGAAGTCTCTTTATCAGGATGCATATCTTTGAACTACAGTTAAGGCCAGCTTGCAGAGGATAATATGATAGACCTAAAGTTTTAGAAGAAATAGATGATACTTTTAAGACCACACAAAAAGACTTTTCGTAGGTCACTGTTTCATCTTGGAAACAAGAGAGATTGACACACAGATCAGTTTATGACTATAGGAATAGTCAGTCTAATGGCTAAAAATACCCTTTTAGGTTCATAGGTGAAGGTCGTCACAGATTTCCAACAGTAATTCTACAGAGAGTACCCTTGTCTTTTACTGCTAGTAGTTCAGTACACACATCTTGCAATATTTCTCTTTCATTTGGATATGATTTAGTTTGAAAGCTGACATAAAACACATATAACACTAACTCAGATCATTTAAAACTGAGAATCTATCCTATAAACACTGCTGGCTTTTTAAAAGCTCAGTTACAATGAATAAAACACAACTCCTGAATACAAAGAAACAGTTGTAGTGGAATACAGGAATTCTAAATAATTACTTATTTCAAATTACATCAGTCACCCAATCAAGTTTACAATGAGAATGCTGTCACCTGTGAACACTTAAAAGATATTAGTAAAAAATTGAACATATGCTATGAAATACAAGAAGTACACTGGATAAACAACCATTTTACTCCTGTGGCAAGTCCCTAGATTTACAAGTTAATACAGGAATTGCCATTCATCATGACACTATTTAAGATCATGCCTCTCTGCCCATTATTGTATTTTCTAAAATTAGGCTTTTCATTTGAAAGTGGAAAAAGAAGTAAGAATGTGACAGACTGAAAATGCACTAGTAAGAAGAGGATTTCTCTGAGAAAATTTCCTAATGCTTTCTTAATAAGAGATTATTTTCTAGTTGACACAGTTTCCCCTATAGTATGATCCTACTATATATCTAAACATCTGTGGAACGGCTAATAATCTTTGTTTATTAAATGCTCAACATTCCATAAAAGTATTTAAAATTAAAACAAAATGATTCAATCAGAATGTAAAACAAAAAAATATCGGTTTCTAAAAAACAGTCAGTTAATTTCCATCTCGCTGTGTCAATAGTAGCTTTTTGTATAAGGAGAAAATATAAATCACTCCAACAAAACTAGCAATGAGCTCATCAAATTCAGATGCTGCTTTCCATTTATGTATTTTTTATATTAAAGCAATAAACATGGTTCATTTGTCTTCCACTAGGTGCCACATTTTTCTGTGCTGTTGCTATGAACTTCAGCCATTAGCTGTGCTCCAAGGTAAACTATATGAACCATCAACAAAAGTGACACCCAATCTATGGAGTTCATATTTTCTCTGGATTATCTATGCTAGTTGACAAGCTGGTAATGAAAAAAATCACACTAAGCAAATGGGTCCTCTAATAACAATAAATTTTCTATAAAATTATGAAGGGTACAAAACGTTTCCTTGCATCTATTTTGTCATGAATTCTAATTAACGCTGCAAAAACCTGAGAGTGCTGGGTCATCACAAGAAGTGCATCGAGGTTTGATTGATAATACAGTGCAAGTTGGCCCATGCTGCCAAGATTCTTCTCTCTTAAATTAATGGCCACCCCACCTGCCCTAATCATACAGTCCAAATGATATTCCCCTTCTTATTTCAATTTTCTGGAGGCAAGGAAAGTGGAAAAGATCAGTCATTTATCTTCTAATAGCTGGATAATAGATCTATCACAACAAAACATCTGCACAAACTCAGTAATTTTTTTCCACAAAAGTGAAGCGTTTACCAACATGAAATCAATAAGTTAAGAATACATTGTCTTACCCACACATTTGTGTTCTAAACTGAAATATTACATTATTAACTGAAGACTACAGTTGAAAAGAGAGCCCAGCTTTCTTTCCTCATTATCCCCGCATACAGTGTTTTAGTTTAAAACAGTAAGATCTTCATCGCAAAGCCATCCCCAATTCCTAGGATAATTTTTTAATCAAAGGAATATCATTGAGAAAGAATCTGCACTGCATCTAGTAGCCATGTAGTCTGCAAAAGAAATCTCTATACTCACATGTTTGCATAAGATCTTTTTACCCCCAAAACAGAGTTAATACTAAGTTGGATGTTATTATTAATAGTAAATTAGCACACCAGAACAGAATAATAAATTCATTATAACAGAGGTATGTACCCAAACAAAGTAAAACCGGATCAAAGCTACAGATGTAAATCAGCTATAAATTGGGGCATTTTTAACATACACATCATCCATACAACCACATCTCAACTACATTCTGCCTTTTCTTTATAAACACAGCTTTTGATATACTTTGGGATACTTTAACTCGGACTGTGGAATGCAAGTCACAAATTCCTTTTGCTTTACAGGTTTGGATAACAGACATGATTCCTTTTCAATGACAACATGGATTTAAATTTTCTTTTACCTGCTCTAACTCAGATATCCTTAATGAACTTGATTTTCATTGTTGTTTACACAGAGCTGTAAAATACACAGGCTGCTAACTACAGTCCTTCATAGTATGTTTTTCTTCCAAAAGAAATTTATGCAACAAATCTTGCCTTAAACCATGTGTCAAAGCTAGGTCATCAGTGAATTGAAAAAACAGAATTAGAGTGAAGTAATACAGAACAGACTAAAAAGAAAAGGGATCTAGCTTGCTCTAAACCACCCAATTATACTTTCACACATGACTAGCCATAATACTTCCAGAGAAAATCATTTTAGCATAGAATACACGCATGCTCTTATCTTTCCTTCCACATAAAATTATATCACCTGCTCAACTATTTTAAATTACTAGAAAAACAAAAGGATCTCTTGCTCATGCTCTTGTACCTGCTTATCAAAATGTGAGGTACTTGGAAAGAAAGGGTAAAAATGTAACTAGGAGTTTATAAGCCTCAATAATAAAAATACTTGTAAACATCTTTATCTGTTTAAAATTTAAATACACTTGCACAAAATCACAGATTTGCTGATAGACTCTAATTTCTAGTTAGCTAACCTTGAGGATATGTTAACAATGGCTTGCACTTGATAATTTTGCGTTTTAGATTAACTAAGGGCTTGGGTTTTAATTGGGTCTTTGTGTTAAGACACTTAAGGAGTAGAGTGATTTTTAATTTATCTCACCCGAAATTTTAATGAAGTGCTGGGTTAAAGTTAGATCTCATTTTAAGTTTTGCTTACCTCAGCTTATATTAAAATTTACTACTGATTGAGAACTAAAAAGATAAACAGATCCTGCACTATCTGATAAAAGGGCTCAATTTTACTGTAGTAGAATTTCCATCCAGATAATTTCTTGCTATTTCAAATGTAAAATGACTCTGGCTAATTGAAATACATTGTGTCTTTTCTGTGTAACAAAAACTGCATTAACAACACACAACAGCATGTTCTGTGGTTTACAGAAATTTTGAGGCATCTATACTTACTAGCTATTCTATCTCTACTTTAACATAGAGATTATGCCAGTAAATTTCAAAAATCCTGCTTGAGGTCAAATGGCTATAGAAAATAAACAGATTTTAAGTAAAAGTTTACTTTCCATTAAAGTGTAATCTCTAGTATCACCTGAATAATATTCAACTGTTATATACATAGTTAATGTTACTAATTACATGTCTAAACCAAATGGATTTTTAAGAAAATCAAATAAATTAAAAATAAATCTTAAAAAACCCAACAAAAAATAACAAAACCAAAAAAAAAATCAAAAATTATAATCAAAATATTTGATAAATAATCAAGAGGATTTTCTCAGATCCAGTGGTTAACACACAACATATTATGGCTTGTCTAAGATTACCGGCCCTTGAGGATTTCTCAATGACAGAAATGCCAAAAGTAACTTGACATTTCCATCCAGTGAAGAAAAGGTAGAAAACAACTGATATTCAACAAATCCTGAAGTCACTAGGATTCTCCCACTCTGGTAAAGACACTATTTAATGAATAAACTGAATTGCTGACATTAGATTAGAGCTACCAGGAGATGGTCACTAATGTCCATGTAAGAGAACAGCTGCTGTGCATTTAAGAGGAAGGAATCCAAAGTGTCAAGTAAACATGTGTGGTTCTAGTTCCACACTATCACCCAACAAATTTCAGGTACTTGGACTGTCAAACAGGTGACAGAAGCTGCTAAAACCCAAGACATACCATTAATCACTTATAAGCATTTCATAAGTCTATGACCACAAGCTGTTCCTTTACAGTTTGGTCCTATGTGTAGAATTCCTATGGCAGCAAATGGACTTAACTTTCTTCAGCAAGACTGCAAAATACTTTCTAAAAATGTTGGTCTCTTTTATGTATGTTGAAAGAGCTTTCTCTTTTAGGCTAAGTATATGAAGTGCAGCTTCCCTTAGAGAATATAAAAAGATGAGTCAAATTAACACAAATTTCCCCAGGATGCAGCCTCATTAAGACCTATAAAGTTGCCAGCCTAAGGCCACGTATATACACACCTGTACTTAAGGACCACCACCTATAAGAAGCTGCATCTCCTCCAATTTCAAAGGCTGCAATTAGCTATAAATGGCACTCTTGATTTCCCCACTGGGAGCAAATTGCTCATCTCCAATTAGGGGAAAAGAATAAGCTTATTCAGATTGGAGTTACCTGCTAACGAAACACTTGTGCACTATGCACGTTCTGGTTCTGTTAGTAAATGTGTAGGCTTTCCGGGAACATTCAGTGGTACGTGACAAAAGATAACTACTTAAGATAAAGCTTTGCCATGCTAGACTAGTCCTCCGAAAGCTACAAAAGATTAAAGAGAGACTGATCCATTTGAGACCACCACAAGCTGTGGAGTCTGGGGTGAAAGAGCACACTTAGATGCAGAGAGTCTTGAAGAGAAATTTGTATGCTTTCTTTTTGAAATAATTATTCTTTGTATCACTTCCCAAAAGAGTAAGACTACTGAAGCTGAGATGTCTCAGACCAGACTGGAATCAAGTCTTGCTAGGAAACAGACAAAGAGGGATCAGAGGGAGGAAGAAGTTGCAGGTGTTATCTGCATTATGTCTCCAATAAGTCCAAGAAGACCTGAATCTAGTCTATCATTCTTAGCTTCTTCAACGTGCCAACAAAACAGCTTAGCTTAAAGTATTGCTTCAGTTGGTATCTTCATAAATATGGTGTCCTATATTCTGTGTCACAGAGGCACCAAAATTGTAGCAATAGTAGGCAATGAGCATTTATCTCCTTATAAGTAATTCCACATGCCGAGGTGATAGACGATCCGTACTTACTCTATACTTTTTTGTTAAACCACATGTGTAAATGATTAGTCGTGGGATAACTTGCCATTTACCATACGGAATAAGGCCTAGGAAACAGAGTGACAACTCAGGGATCTTTTTTTGTAGGTTTTTTAGCCCTGTATTCCTCCACAGGTATTAACAGAGTGCACATACACCAATAGCATGAACCACAAAAAAAAAAAAAAAAAAATTAAGAACCACTACAGGAACAACTTCACACAAGCACAAAAGCCTCTCTTCAAGTCAAGCACAGATGCAGTCAGGAGAACTAACTAACTGATTTACTGTCTGCCGAGCCATTAGACTCTAACACCTCCCTTTTAGTAACCCTTCAGTGGAAGCTGCAGGATGTCTTTTACAGAACAGCACCATTTATGCCCTGAACACCTTTATTCTGCTAGAACAATGAAGTATACAGTCATGTGTTACAAAAACACTTGGCAAATAGGAGATGAAGCAACACACTATCTGGTACCTATTAATACTTTCATTTAGTCAAAAAGGATTATATTCATTAAATTAGTGACCTGAACAAGAAGAATAAGAGAATGTTTTAATTTACAAATCTGGTTTCTCTTTGAAATCTAACTTTCATTCTTTGCTCAATTACCTTTCTAGTTTACAAATGGGAAATTTATTTGCAAAATAAAACAAAATAAAATGTGTGACCATTGTGAGATATTCAGGAGTTCATATGGAAAACTATGTAGCTATATATGGCATGTAAAATACAACAGGAGTGTTAAATTTCCAGATATTATGTCACAACATCTCTTATTTACAGGACTGGAAGTGGAGACATTGGCAAGAATAAATAACTGCACAGCAAATACAATTTTTTAATAATTAATCACACTGCAAGATAGACAGATATCCATAGGAACACTGTGCATCATACACAAGTAATTTATTCTTACAGTACTACGAACTAATTGAAATTATCAAGCTAATTTCCCAATGAAAAAGTGTGCATGAAAATTTATAAACACTTGTACAACTGATTCATATTATTACATAACTTTAATTTTGAAAACAAATTTTGAAGAAGTATACATAAAAAACATGCTAACAAAACCATTAATTAACAGGTTCATGATACAAATAAAATTACATCTTATTAAAGGATGGTCACTATTACTGTCATACTGTAAATGTATAAATACACAATGATACTTCTACATAAAAACATATAAAACCACATTGGCAATTGTTAGGAAAGCATATTACATACTGCTGAATGACAGTTTCAGGAGTAAATATTTAAAAAACATATGCCTGTGTAATGGAAACTGTTTCTTACCGTACTTCTATCCTTCAAAAGCTTTTCTATCACTTCAATTAACATTTCCTTTTGCTCTGGGTCAAGACTAGAAGGAAAAAATAAAATTATTTTTACTCATTTGTCAGATACACCCAAAACTAGAGCAGGTTTGGTTTTTTGACCTTTAGACACAATCTAGGAACAAAGAATGGTTTGAAGAAACCACTTCCAGAAAAATCAAGTATTCCAAAGAACTCATTGTAAAAGAACTTGACTGAAAATAAGTTAGGACTATAAAATTAAATTATAAATATTATTTTATCTTACATTCTTTATGTGTGCTCTAAAGAATACTGAAAACTTGAACTCATGAACACATTCAGATGTAAGAAATATTATGACAGGCCAACTGATGTCACAGATGACTTAATTTCAGATGTTAAGTCAAAAGGATCTCACTGTTTTTGCAGAAGTGAATTTCAGCATGAATTAATTCAGTGGTGAATGAACATCAGGACAAAGAAGAATCATACTTTTACTATCTAATTATCAACATACAGCTTTGAGCAGGACATTTTAACCACTTTTAAGTTAACCACTAACTTTAGAAGTATTGGAACTCAAAAATGTGAACATTGTATTCAAGTGTTCCTATACAAAGTTAGCACAAAAGCAGATGAGAAACAGACTGCTTGAATTCCTACACAAATAGCAAATGCAGAGGAAAAACAGAAGCTGCAAGCAAGAACCTTTGTAGCAGCCTGTCCACATTACAGAAACAGAGAAAAATCTGCCAAAGACGTCCACTATTGTCAAACTTGCTTCTTAGGCAAGTAAGGACCAACTTTTCATTCCAGCTGCTTCTTCTTCAGGGATCTATACAGCATAGAAGAATTCAATAGTCAAGTCAGAAGAAAACAGAAAGTGTGTACAAAGACCCACAGAAATGTGTAGCTCTATGCCTCTAAAAAGTCATTTCAACATGGGTATAATTACAGATAAGTGAGAGAATATTTCGTCATTATTGTACACTTCAGTTTTAATGCTGAGTGATGGACTGTCCTGATGCACAGGATATCCTTCCAGATGCAAATGCACAAAGTGAGTATCTAGCTGAGTACTCACTAAGGCTCTAATACCTAGCTACACCAGAACACGTAAAATGGGTAACAAACCTTCATTAGAAGCCACCATCATCGTAAGCAATGCAACAGTACGTTGTTCCGCAAGTACTTTTATCATCACCTTTCATTCCAATTTCTATTTTTGTAAAAAGTTTTACTGGATCCTCTGACAAGAACCAAAACCTTCAGAGGAAAAGCCCAAAAGTCTTTCAAATAGGTCTCATTTCCAATTTTCAAAATTGGCAGAAAATTCAGAGAGAAAGGCGTACTTATGGCTAAGAAACTTCAGCAAAACCATTTTTTTTATGTGATCAAGAAAGTCTTCAGCAAGCGGTCCATAATTCAATTTAAATTCCTCCCCCTCCACTGTCCTGATACTTTAGACAAGGAATGGACCATCTTCAGAATGAAAATAAAAGAAGAGGCTAAAGAGCTCAGTGATTTGCTGCCATTATGGCATCTAGTACTAGTATGGAATCTATTAATACTAGTGATGGGACTTCTAAGTAGTCCTTCTCCAAACCTCACTGCATACACTGTACAGTTTTCAACTGATAGACAGAAATTACTAATATCTTTAAAATGCACTCAAGTGAAATAAGCAAAGGTCTGACATCTTCAGTGATGAAATTACTTCAACCTACCTGGCAGTGTTGATTGCATTGGACATAAATGCTGCTGTTCACAGTATGTCTGAAATATTTTCTGTTTGATATGTAAGCTTCCAGCTGTTAGGATTGATTGAACTACTAATAAACAAGTTCTTCTAGGGCAGACATCCATCCAAACACCATGACACTAAATACAAGGAAGATTGGAGTATCGAACCTGCATCCAGAAGACTGACTAGAGCACTAACTGAAATATAGAACTATCAAACAGGCAGAGAATATGGGAAACCAAAAAGCAACTGGAGCATACAGACATATTAGAATAAACCGCTACTACTACTTACTCAAATGGTTGCAGAAGATGGAGTAGCTAGATGTAGGAGAGTATATTAACTGTCCAGTGATCGTTACATCAAAAAGAGGTGAGGACAGTTTTTTCGGATTGTGCTACTGTGTTTTTTACCATGTGCTCTACCTTTTACAATAAAAAATGTCTTTTTATTGTATTTGCAAGGATGATTTCCATATGTTGCCACTGACATCATATAAGCCTAAAATAATATATGACCCCCAGACAAGAAAATATGCAAGTTACATTCAGAGATGCAATCATTTCTGGAGATTAGATGACAGATGAAAGGTCATTTTAAATCATTAGATTTAAGTATTTTCCAGTTTTGCACCAATTACCAATAAGCTCTTTAATCTGCTAGTAAAATAAACTTTGTTGTCATGAAGAGAAGAAATGGAAGCATCAATTTCAGTTAAAATTCCATTAAACTGCATGCTATCAAGATACTACTGTCCCTTGCTGTCAGTAACAGACCATTTTCTCCTGCAGAGCTCCTTCAAAGAGTTCTGATACTATCAGGAAAAAAACAATAAGAAAGCACATTCTATGTCTAGAGAATAATTCTGGCCAAAAAGTTTTTTGTGTATTGAAAACTAGTTGCCAAGAAAAAAATAACTCAAATAGCAGGAAGAGACTTTAAGTCCATTCTCTTTTGTTAGGTTACATGGTAAATGGGCATCACATGACAGCACTCAGCTTACTAAGAAAAAAGAAAAAGTCACCAGAAGGAAGGAGACCCTATTCAGGTTTGCCAAGGAGCTGGCATGAAAAAGTCATCTGCCTCATGGTCCTGAAATGAATACACCTTAAGCAAGACAGTATCTCCAGAGCACCTTTCAGACTTAGGGATATTACTAGTTATAGGGCTCTAAGACTTACTGTGCAATGGTAAGAGGTTTTGGGATCAACACTTATTATGGGATGTTTATGGGAGAAATGAAAGGCAGGGAAATGTAGGGATCTAAATGATCTTGGGAGGAACAGGAACAGGAAAACAGAGGGATAGGTGCATAAAAGGAGCCAGTTTTATGTAAATGCTTTGCTGCTCGGTACAATTACCCATGCATGCTGTGCACCACCAGATGACTACGGAGGCAGTTTCTACTCTGTGTGCATGTGTGATACAATGCTCTAAGCTCCAGCACCTGGAGTTAAACCATGGGTTATATAGGCCTGTTCAACTGCAGCGCCAGCAACCACAGCAACTATGTATGTGTTACTGCCTGAGAATATCAAACCAGACTAGGTGGCTTGGGAAGCCAAGTATTAAAGTGGGCCATATATCTAGGCTGGACACTGGCGTGTGTGTCTGAGTGCAATAACTGGAGATTTTGTCTCAGGTATCCAGGCCAACTATTGGAGAGACCGTAAGGTCTGGAGGTTTACTGAGATACCCATCTGAGTGTCTCAATCCCTCTGTTTCTCTCCCCACTTTTTCTCCACAGCAAGATGAGATGAGACGGTATATGGCCCTCTTACAGCATAGTCTTAATATCTAAAACCAGATACTCTGGGATTCATAGTGTTCAAGTGAACGGGTTGGACATGCGTGCATCTGACTGATGCAAACATCAGTCTGCAGTCTGTAGTAGGAAATGCAGAGGGTTTGCAATCATTGTGTGTTTGTGTGTGGCTTTGACTGGGAGACTGTGGATCAAAAGCCTGTTAATGAAAACACTGAGCATCTACAATTATTACTGGGGATCCCTAATGTCCAGTTCTAGGCACGCTAATAGGTCTGTATACTGATCAGCCAGAGAGTGCAAGAGAGTAAGGCTGCTGGTGCTGGTACTGTCTGCCTGACTGCCCATTTCTGTCTCTGCTGATCCGTATAGACGGCTGCATGTATGTGTATGGTGTATCTGTGTGTGTGTGTGTGCCCATTAGGAACACATGTTCAGCCTTGTGACCGGGTGGTTTGAAATGGCATGGAATTGCAGCAGCCTCAGGTTACCTGATTCAGAACCTTCAGCATCTCTCAACCTCCACTTTTTGGTATAGATGAAATAAAGGTAAAGTAAGTAGTAGAATAAATGCCTAGCGATGTTTTGCAAAGGCACAGGTTCTGCTGCTCCCACCTCTGCAAACCAATACCCACGTCTTTATAAGAACTCTTCCACAACAAGAGTTTCTGAAGAAGAAAGAGGAAGATCTGCACAGACAAAATTTCTAGAAGTTAGAATCTTTTGTCATGTGCTGCAAACTACCTTCAGGCAAATGCCTCAGGATGAAAGATACAGTCTTTAAACAGAGAAATCTTATCTGAGAATACCCATCAAAACAGTTGTTACATGGATGAAAATAACTAGCATATTAAAAAACAAAAGATAATGTATCAGTTTCTTTCTGTATCTCTTTATAGTCACCCTGTTAGTCTAGCAAGCTAGAGAATTGCTTGAATTACAACCAAACCAGCTGAGTGACAGAATCTCTATACACACCCGGGATTTTTAAAGTAATGGATCTGAGATATGACAAACTCACAGTAGTCTTTATAAATGTAGCCCACAACTCTCTTAAAACTGTTTTTCAGTAATCACTTACCTGTACAGTTTTTGGATTGCATGGGCTGCATTCTTTCTCACATAAGGAGATAAATCAGAAGAGGCTTCCTTAATAGCAAGCATCATAATAGGAACAATAATTGGGACACGTATGCTGGATAAAACTCTTAAAGCACTTGCACGGATTAACTGATTAGGATCCTAAAGAACAGGAGTGAAGGGGAGACGTAAAATTAGATAGTGCAGAAACTATCATTAAATCATTAAAACATTAAATCATTAAATTTGTTGCTGTGTTTACACTTACTAGTGACTACACACTAAAACATGTAAATCTAAGTCAGACTTGCAAGTGATAGCCATGCTAATAAGAAAACGTGCCACACTTCACACATAGAAACTTCCAAAACCAAAAAAAAGTTAAACAAATTAAGAAAGAAAACATTAAAACATTATGAAAATCTGAAAAATTTACAAAGGAAAACATTAACATCATGTACTTTCCCACACAAAACATGGGAATTATGGATAAAAAAGACTGGCATTTTATTTAATGATCTGATACATTTGCTGCAATCCAAGTGGAATTCAGATAATCTGAAAGACACACTAGCTCAATTTTATTACTTATATTAAAGAAATGTCAAATGAAAATATTGTTCGCAGTTCCCACTCAAATTCTTGACAACGAATCCATTTTATGCTTTACTGGAAGATAGATGCTGAAGTCAGTAAAAAAATAATAATTTAAAGAACATGTAAAAATATTAGGTTAAATGTTTTGAGACTTTTTCTATCCTCTCTTTTTTTTGCCCCAGTGCTTGGTAATTTTTTACAATTCTAGGGTTAGCTTGGAGATCCAACACATCTGTATGAAGAAACTGTTACATAAACTTTATCCATTAATCATGGGCTTGGAACACAAGGGAAAAATGTTGCTTAATCAAGTACTAAATCCTCCAAAATCTAGCAAAGCAGAATTGCAGCGTCTTTAATTCATTGTATTGTACAGTGTCTTTCCAGAAGGTAACTTCCAAAGAACATTTCTCCCAAGGACTGAGAGTTGGCAACACATGTTTTCAGACTGATATTACTTAAGTATCAATTAATCTAAGATCTAAAAATTCCTACATCTTGGAAGCTACTAAGTGATAAGTATCTGGATGGTGAAAGACCTTTATTTGACTGTTTTTGGAAAAATGTCTTGTTCCTACTGGTGTTTGAAAAGCTCATCTGTAGTCATATAAGTTTAAAATAAAAAGTTCTTTCCATATAGGGTGGTAAAAAAGTATCTCCACACATAAAGCCAAATTACAAGCATTACAAACTGAGAAACAAAACATTAGAAAAAATGAACAGAGACCTATCTTTCATAGCAGGCTTAGTAATTTCTTTAGTTGCTGACAATCTCCACTAGCTTTGTGTCTACCCCCTTGCCATACCATCAGTTCTTTTTTTGCTACTCAGCCACAATACTATTGCTCCTCCTTTTGTTCTCATTACCCACAGCTTCTAAAAGAGTTATGCCATGAGAAATGTTCACTGTATACATATATCACAAAAACCACAGGATACAAAGTAATTTGAATTATAGCTTTTCATGGCAGTCACAGGTAGTAAAGACAGTACATATTACATTGAGATAAAAGCTGAAGGGAAGGGGGCAGAAAACTCTCTAGTCAATGTGGGATCCTCCTATAGCTGCACAACTGGTGCTCTGATTGCAACATTTTCCAACAAGATGCAAAGTATGGGTTAAGTGACACAACAGAAATAAGCCTAGAGTACAAGAAGGGTACAAGAAAAACCTAATCTTCTCTTATTACAAAAACTGACCAAATTCAGAACCGAGACTTAATAATTCTTTTCTTTACTCCACAGTCACACTCCAAAGGCAATCCCAAACTTTGCTCTCTAATCCCGTTTCTCATTGTTATCTCATTTGACACAAAACAGCACAAAATACTATCTTCTCAGTGCTTTTAATGAAAAAGTACTATGTGTATTGAATATTCTAATTTAGGTGCTACTGTCTTCTGTATGTTTCAAATCTCTGTTGTATACAAAGGTCTTTCTTTTACATAAACTAGAAGGAACACAGGTGGTTCATGCTAATAACAGAGTCTTTTTTCCATACACATAAGTTATGTTAGAATGCGAAAAGTCATTCCAGAAATCAAATGTTTGGCATGTAGATATCAGAGCACCATTCCGCTGGTTTTCTTTAGTGAAGTAATTTTACTTCTTTCAGGCTTACTTAGCTGCTTGACAAGGTTTGAGGTAGCACAAAATAACTTGGTCAATCACATAACTTGAAACTACTCTATCAGATGTAGATGTTTACATGCTTTAGTTTACCACACCACACTTACACAGATATTTTTATTTTTGTGCTACCAGCTCAGAATTCCTATAAAATGTTACTTAGTAGTCACTCACTTTTAAAGCACGCTGGAAAGTACTGATAGACAATAATGCTAGATCTTGCTGCTCCTCTGCGTAGCGCATCAGATAAACATACACAAGCTTTTTTATCTGAAAAGAAAAAACACAGTGAACATCACTATCAGAAAGTTTTAGAATTCCATAAAATTAACTCCTAGATTTCATATTTTTATCAACATTTTCTTCTTTGAAGAAAGAGCTAACAGATCCCTGGAGCACTCACATGCTTCTCCCATGTCTTACAAAACTTCTGATGTGTTGCAATGTTATCTAAATAATGAGACAGTCACATGAAGGTTAATAAAACAAAGTACTGTCTTACATTATTGATTAGTAAATAAAGACTTGAATAATTGAAGATGTCGACACGTGGAAGCTGACCACTTCAACACATCTTATGTTTTTTCTTACAGAAAATAGGTTAAACAGCAATAGCAACGGATTTCAACTAGTCTATTTTATTTAACACTGAAACTCAAAATCAATTACTTTAATACATTTGAAAGTGAATATAACTTCCAGCTGAAGTGTGGTAACTTATACTGTTCAAATCCGATTAAAAGAGAACTTGTCTTGGATGAAAACAAGGAATGTTAGATTCACCTTTGCATGACTACAAGCATTCAAAACGTACAATACAAGCAATCAACAAAGGATGCAGTGTTCAAAGATTAAGAAAACCTCAGTATGATTTTGGGGAGGAGGGTATTCAATTTAGTTCACCTTACCCTGCCATGATCACTTTATGCCCAGGAAGCAGTAAAAACATTTTTTTACATTTGAGTTGTAAACTGACTATCAGGGTTTATAATGGAAAACTCTGAAAGACCCTCAACTACAGCTGTGCTAATAATTACTGTCACTATCAGAAGATTTACCTTTGTGCCAATTCTGGCAAAAAACCCCGTAATATTAAATCACAGAAGGTTACACCATACTAAATTATTTTTTGTTCAGCTATAGAGAAGTAGCAATCAACATTGACCACAAGAGGCCTGTGCACTGAATGACTGCAGGTGTGCAAAGAAAGCCTCCTTTCCTTGAAACCACTCTGTGACTAGAAATGGAAGCACTCAGAGCTTCGTGACTACACTATTCTTTTACCATTTACCTTCATTCAATGTTAAAATGCTCTGTTCTATAAAACTAATCATAACAGGGGCACATTAGGCTTGAGGAACACAGGCAAATTTGTTTAATTAATTTATCAATATAAGCACATCAAAATCCATGAATTATTGATGAAGACTTATTTTTGTTCTATACCACCAATTGCTTATTAGGTCACTTGTTGTATCCTTACCATCCATGACATGATGCACATAATCAAGCTGAGGTCAGCGTGTATTCACAAAAAAAAAAAAAAAACATAAGGTACGTCTGTAAACAATAAGATGCCCTTTGCTTCTCTTCAAATAAATTAACATGTTATATCACTTCTTCATCTCCATTTTTCTGCCTCAGAGCATTCTGCCCTGATTTAAAAAAAAAATAGCAGCCATTTCTGGGCAGGAAATTCAGATGGATATGAAGTCACAAATCACAGAATATTCTGAGTTGGAAGGGACCGAAAAGGATCCCTGAGTCCAACTCTTAAATGAACAGCCCATACGGGGATGGAACTCACAACTTTGGTGTGAGTATTAGCACCATGCTCCAACCAACTGAGCTAGTCTCAGTGTCACTCTGATAGATCAATGCATTTTATGTTACCACATTGCAGCACTTTGTACAGACAGATTTGGTTAAGAATTCAAAAGAATAGGAAAATTTGGCAAAACATTTTCAGAAAATAGGATCAGTGTACTAAGAATCTGATTTAAACTAATAATTACTCATAATTTCAGAAGCATCCTAAAAAATGGACCACAATAAAGGTTCCTGAAACAGAAAAGGTATAACTAGATGCCTGTAAGTACACCTGCATTATGACCTAATTAGTCATCTAATTCTACTCGATAAAGAAATTTGTCAGATTGCTTTACTGAATATCCTGATCTCTTTTCAGTTTAACGGTCTCTTCCTGCACAAATATGTTAGCACTAAGTGGTAGGAAAATGAGTAATGAGGGAACTTTAACTACAGCATAGAAGATGACGTGAATTCACATAACTGTCTATTTGTTTAAAAATAGGAGAAAAGGTCCATAAAATACAAAGAGTGCTAATTAGCTAATTAGTGTTACGTTATGTGGTAAGACCTCATCTTCACACCTACAAAGGTGCATAGATAAATCAGGGGGATAGACAGATGTGTGCACACAACACCCTGCTCTAGCTTCCCCCAAGCCCATGACAGGAACCATCAACTCATGAGATACAGACAGAGACACGGTAATATAAGGGAAACCAAATTTAGGACTTGTAGAAAGGATACCCTTCCACACTCCTCCCACAACAACCTCATGAGCGTCTAAGCTCCTATGCAGGTTTCAAAACCACCAAGAACCAAAAAACACCACAGCACCTTTCAGACTGAAGGTCTTTTACATATACAGCTATGGGACACAGATGAAAAATATTTTAGACAAGACAGGGTGTTTTGGAGAAAAACTAAAGTAAAGGAGAAGCAAGGGAAATCTATATGATCTGGAAAGGATTAAGTTAGGGCAAAACAGAGGGATAAGATGGCTGGACACATCTCAACAGTTTGATAGTTGATGCATCTATCCTTCTGTTCCCTGCACGTGAATATTAAAGGAAATTTAAAGAGTCTGTTGCACTGACTCCTTAAATTTAATTTTAAACAGTTTTCCTTGGTGAGGTACTCTTTACTCAGTGTGAAGGTGTATTTATGTGCCTCCAACTACAGTCATGCCACAGTCTGGAGCGCTGCTGTGTGCCTGGGCACCAGCAACTAGAGAGACTAGACTGAGGGGACTTGAGTAGGACTCCAGCAACTGGAATGTGACATTAAGTCATAGGGATCTCTAAGTCCAGGGTGGCCAGCATCTGGAACAAGTGAGGGTCTGGCTGCCAACACTTTGGCTGGGACAACTGGCCAGAAGGCCCACGAGTGTGTGTGCAACTGAAGAGACCAGAATATATGAAACCAAGCACAAGCCTTTGCGTCTGTGGTGCCAGGACTGGTATGGGTGCAGCTGTACAAGTGGATCAAGCTGCACTTGCTGACAAGTAGGCAAAGTGGCCTGGAAAAGGAATCAGGCATGGGTGTGAACATCTAAGGGTGAGACCACAGGAGGAGCTGGCTATGGCACTGACCAGCAAAGTCCCATCCAGTTGCCAAGGAAACCCCATGGTCTGTGGGTCTCTAGGGGCAAGAACCATGTTTTTTTGTGCATCTCTTCAAGGGCATAACCACATGGGTTTAGATAGCAGAGGAATAAGGAAGTTCTGGCCAGGTCCATTTGTATGTGTGTGTCCATAACTGCGTGTCCAACAGCAAGTCATGGGGGAGCAGCTATTGAGAAACCAGGAGAATTCTGGTTTAGAGGCATTCATATGTGTACAAATGCTTATACCAGCAAATGGAAAAGGGCTACAGCCTCAGGGGCTCATATGTCCAGGTGCCAACAACAGGAGTGACTGAGATCCATGGGCCGGACACTGGGCAGACTCCACGTGGATGGATCCCGTATATATATATATACACACATTCCCACTAGCAGACCATCTTGAACTGCCAAGTTGCTGGTGCTGTTTGTGTTCACCTGAATACCCTGTAACAATTTAGGTGGCTGCCTGTGTACATACACACTCGTTCTGTATATATGCAGATACAATATCTATGTGTATGTGCCCACCTACGAGGGATACAGTCTCAGCTTCACTACTGGTTGGGCTTAAAGCCTGAAAATGGGACAGTCTTGCTTCTTGGACTAGTGGTTCCAGCCCTAACAGTCGAAAGCACTCAAGATGACTAATACTCTTTAAGGCACTCCTCTTTGGTATGGCTTTTGGTCTACCTGAATAAAATTTGACTTAAGAGTACTCGTAACTTACAAAACACAAATTGAAGAGGAAGAGAATATTTAACTAGCCTGATTTCTCATCCCATATCCTTTTACTGCCTATTACTAAAATAACAATTAGAATTTCTACGATTATTTTAATGCAGTAAATTCCTGAAAGACTCTGAATTAACATCTTTGTATACTTATGCCTCCTTGACTTACTCAATAAGTCAAGTGCTTAGAAGATGCTCAGTATCTGGCCTTGGCCAAATAAATCCACTCTTTCAAAGAAAGAAAAAACACAAAGTTTTCAAGATAGTAACTAAAAGAAAATAATTTCTTTAAAGTTAAAATTAAACTTAAACTTGACTATTACTATTCACCCCTGCATATATAGAAGAAAACTGATGTTTCATCCATTATATCACAGCATGTTAGAGACAGAAAGGAGTTTGCTGAAGTCATTATGACAGGAATTACAATATTCAGTGCCATAAGCCAGGGAATGAATAATTTTTTGTTCCCATTAACAATAAAGGCTGAAGTATACACTTTCAGAAGATGATGGAAGAATTGAAGCATGCATTAAATTGACTTCTCTCCTTAAAATCCACTGATTCAAACAACTGTTGCCCACATTTTTCAAAAATTATAATCCTGAGCAGTAGGAAGTAACTAAAGTCATTGCATGTTCACTCTACTTTCATCAAACTGATGCTTGTTAGGCACTATGAGGTCTCAAACTATAAACTTACAGATGCTATTTTTATCTAAATCTCATTTGTCAAGTCAACTATAACTCTGACATTTCTGCAGGGAAGCTGACAGTGGATGCTCAGTAATGGTAGTGAGCATCGGAGTTACATTTTCTACATACACCCTGTGGTTGTACAACAGTAACCCTCTGGATTTAAACACATCATCATTTAACATGACCTCAATTTTATAGCATTCTGGAAATCTGAACTTTCACTAGTCCAAGACAGATCTTCTTTTTCTTGCTTTCTTATGAGAAACGAAAAAAAGATACAGAAGCAAGCCACCTTTGTATGTCTAATAACACCTGATATAGATGCAAGAACACACTTTTTTTTTACCCAGCCCTTACCTTTCGACTTTGATCTGCAACAGACATTTTAAAACACTATGTAGCACAAACCCAAGCTTTGCAAAAAGCACCACACCTCAAATAAACTACAATAACTTTTCTCAATTGCCACCATACTTCACAAACTTTCTAAAATTATGTAATTTTTTTTTAAGATGTAAAAAGCTACTATCCCTTCCTCCATATCATCCAACAAGTTTCCTTTATTTATATATAAAATTATCATAATGCTGTTATTGAAATAAAATCCCAAGAAGTTCTATTAATGATACTAGAAATTTTATGGTTTATGTTGAAGTCTGATACAATTAAATAAAATTTTCAATAAACAGATCTTCCATAACAGTATGCTTAACGAGTTAGAGGAATACCTCAATATTTTTACTGGCAACATTCTTCACAACAGCAGGAAACAGCTCAGAAGCATTTTTCCCCTTTGCAATCATCTGAAAAAAAAAAAAACAGACAAATCTCAGTAACGTAACAATATAATTTATTAAAATATGGCTTGGGTTTTGCTGATTTATTATAGATCTGTATTTCAAGTCTCATTTCTCTGACACTGAGAATAAAGATAGGTTTTTTGGTTAATTATTAGACTGTAAAGGATATAATCCATACAACAAAAACTCTTGGATGCTGGCTGGTTGTAAGTTTTCTGGAGTGGAATCAATGAACTTTAACATACCAGAGAGCAGATAACTTTTAATGCCTTAAAAATTACTAAAAACTAGGATCTTGCTAATCCAAAAAGCCCTGCAGAATTATCTCTTTGGAGTTGGAGATGAGAAAAAAGGCACCAACAAAACCCAAGAAGTTATATAAGTTTAAGTCCCGTTCCTTTACCCTGGAACAGCTGTGATTTGCAACAGAACCAAGGACAAAAAGAAAAATAAACATCACACTTTAAAAAAAAAAAAAGGCTGTTTTCCATAGCAAGTTAAACACTAAAGGCCATAAAGCATTTATACAGAACAGAAAAGAATATACAAAAGCCACATAGTAAAAGCAAGATTAATCAACGCACCGATTTTTTTTTTTTTTAAAGGAAGTTTTCATGTTTGATCATGAATAAGGCATGTCTTAAACAATAAAATTGTCACAACAAAGATCATAAACATCAAAACCCCAGTTCAGCTTCAGTTCTTGTATGAACAGCTTAAGAAGGAAGTTATTTGTATGAAACCGGCTACATAAGAAGGAATAAAGTACTTTAATATATACTATAGCTGCACAATGTTCTTCTTAGATGTAATTCCAGCAGAGCGTCTGGCAGTACTTTAAATCCAAACTGCAAACCCCAGAATTTTAGGAACATGGTACATCAAGTTACAGTGCTGCTGAATACGGACCCAGAGCATGCCCAGCTCTAAGAACCAGTGTGTCTTGCTCAAGGTCAAAATTCAGCCAGCCAGAATATCAAGTTCATCAGAAAACACAAAAGGTCAGTAAGCAAATCACAGAACAGTGACCTTTAAAAGTCATCTAGTCCAAACTCCCTGCAGCAAGCGGGAACGTCTTCAAGATGTTCATCATCAGGTTGCTCAAAGCCCCATCACTGAGTATTTCCAAGGATGGGGTATTCATTGTCTTACCGGGAAACTGTTCCAGTGTTTCTCCACCATCATCATAAAAACTTCTTCCTTGTATCTAATCTAAATTAACTGTCATTTTTCTTAAAACCATCCCCCCTTGCCCAACCATCACAGGCCCAACTGAAAAGTCCCTCTCCAGCTTTCTCCTAGGCCTCTTTACATACTGGAAGGTGCTACAAGGTGGCCCCAAAGGCTTCACTTCTCCAGGCTGAACAACTCCAACTCTCTCAGCATGTCCTCACAAGGGGAGGTGCTCCAACCCTCAGATCCTTTTTGTGGCCTGCTCTGGACCTGCTCTAACATGTCCATGCTTCTCCTATCCTGAGGACTGCAGAACCGGATGCAGTTCTTCAGGTGGGGATTCTGGTACCAGAGTGGAGTAGAAGAGCAGAATCATCTTCCTCAACCTTCTGGCCACGCTTTCAGGGCTATTGGAGAACACTGTCAACTTGCAACCACCATTTCATTCATGAACACGCCCAAGTCCTTGGCAGAGCTGCTCTCAAACCCTTCATCCACCAGCCTGTGTTGATACCAGGGGCTGCCCTGACCCAAGGGCCGGACCTTGTACTTGGCCTTGTTGAACCCCATGGCATTCCCTTGGGTCCACATCACAAGTTTGTCCAGATCCCTCTGGATGGCATCCCATCTCTCAGGCATGTCATCTGCACCACTCAGCTTTGCGCTGTTTGCAGATTTGGTGAGAGTGCACTCAATCCCACTGTGTATGTCATTAACAAAAATATTAAATAGTACTGGTCCCAGTACCGACCCCTGAGGGACGCCTCTTGTCACCAGTGCCTATTGGGGTCGAACACACATAAGCAACAACTAGTATGCAAGGATCCAACGAAGAAACAGGAGTTCTGCAATTGCAGTTACTCCTGTCCATAACCATTACATTCGAACCATTACTGAACATTACACAGGTGATTAAACTTCATATTCTCAACTTACAGGTGTGTTGGTATACTTCATTGATAAAACACATTAAAAGCATAAAGAGTTAGTATCTCATACAACAAAAGCAAGAACACACAAAACCAGGCATTACCTGGAAAACTGTATATTCTGAGAAGCTTAGAAGAAAGATGCTTGAGAAGAAGAAAGAAGGCAACTATAGTTCAAGCTATTACTCAGTCTTCCAAAACGGTGTAAGAGCAGCTGTCTGGCATGACATTTTGATCTAACTTGTTTAACATCTTAAACCATTTATTGCAGCTGTATTAAAACACACAAAGTGACAACTAAAGAGTAAGCACATTATATGGGTTTCAAGGGGATTTTAACTAAGAATCTAAAATAAACTTACTACTGTCAGGACTGGGGTGGGAGGTTTCTGTAACAAATGCCAAATTCAGAATGACCAGGTAGAACTTAGCAACAAGATGCATTGCAGAGAAGCAAGGCAAAAGGAAAAGTTGTCACCTTATCTTGATGCAACAGAAGTTACGTTAGTCAAAAATAGGGATGATCCTTAGACTTCTCTGATAGGCTGTAATAGTATGACTAGATGCATTACTTGGATTATTTAACTGATCAACCATAATAGCTCCAGTGTAGCATGTAAATATGTATTTAGGGTCTTTTAAAAGAGTGTATTTTGATTCATTACTGCATAACTATTAGTGTAAATCCTCCTTAGCTCATGGATCATTAATCTGGAAGAACATAATGGCTCTTTTCAACACTAAGGTCTATCATGTAATTTTTGTTGCTGTGCCTAGCCATTCTCCAGTTGTGTTGTCTTATACACTTGGAGTTTCTGCATAAAAACTTTCATTCTAGAATAGGTGTTGTGTAATGTCAGGATGTACTCAACTTTTTTTTTTTGACACGTGAGAGACATACAGACATGGATGATACTCTCTGAGGGAAATCAGGCACGTGACTGTTTCCTAAATTTATGCTCTGAAATCTTCAGAAGTGAAATTCCACTGATTTTTCCCCAGAAATTCAGACAGGTCTCAAGATCTGGTACTGGTTGGTGTATTATCAGTGTATGTTTTAAAAGAAATATCAGCTCTTATGTTTTCATGCATATAGTAGAATATGTATATACAAAAATTTATTTCTAAACCGGTAGTGTTGCTCATAATCTTCTGAAGATTGCAATTATTTTATTCCATGCATATAAAGAAGAAACATACAAAATAACATACTGATTCAAAGAAAAGAAGTCATTGATCGTGAAAGTCACATTTTAGCTGAAAATAAGCTTAGGTACCTTCATGTATAAGGAAGAAGTGAAAAGATCAAATCTGGACTACTCCAGGACTATGCTTGAAATAATATTAAGTCATTCTCTGGAAGACATATTTGGTTTTATTTGTAATCAACCTGGTTCTCCCTAGGAGAAAGTTCACAAACTATCTTAATGGAGGAAGCAGCAGCAGAAAGTGCTACAAGCAGTGTTCTCCTGCTACTGCTCTATCATGCCTGTATGAATAAATTAAAGTTCAGCCTCTTAAAGGCTACTAAAATACTAAAATAACTATTAGTATCATACAATTATAGTAATACATAATGGTTTAGATTGGCAGGGACCTTAAAGACTAACCCCTGTTGCACAGACAGGGATGCACACATTACTAAGCATCTCCCCTGTGACGACAGGCTGAGAGAGTTAGGGTTGTTCAGCCTGCAGAAGAGAAGGCTCTGAGGAGACCTTATAGCACCTTCCAGTATGCAAAGAGGTCTGAAAGAGTGTTGGAGAGGGTCTTCTATAAGGGTATGTAGTGGCAGGACAGAGGATAATAGCTTTAAGCTGAGAGATGGTAGGTTTACATTAGCTCTTAGAAAAAAAATCTTTATTGTGAGGGTCATGAGGCAGTGGAACAGGTTCGCCAGAGGAGCTGTGGATTCTGTGTGCATTTGTTTTTTTCAATTATCTAAAACTATTGAAAATTAGCATCCTGGTGAGGCATGTTAAACAGTACTCTGACAAGAGTTCCTTTTTCCTCTAGTAGTAAGACTAGAGGAAGCCTTTCATCTCTGTAAAACACATCTCATCCCTGAGAGATGTAAGCTCCTCCCCATATGTAAGCACAGAACCGCCTTTGTGCTCCACAAGAACGTTATCATCACTGCTACAAGGCCTCACACTCATATTGCACCATATCCCGGTCCTGCCCTGTAAAGCTCATTGTTTGAGTTCGTTATGTCAGCCAGAGGTTGGTGCCAGATATCTGGTGTGAAACGCACTTTAAACACAGCACAGGAAATAGCAAATACATTGAAGATAGGAAAGAAACTGAAAACAGAGGATCCAGTAATTCAAACAACTTGCTTGTGGTTAAGTTATGGTCAGCTTTTCAAGTTAGAAGGCTGTTTCTACTCTAAGAAGCAGCAGCTGAGCAAGGGAAAATTACCTAAGAAGCAGACGGTGCCTGCTGCCATTTGGGAAAGTAGTGCTCTTTCTGCACAGTGCTTAGGACAGGAACAGAACTCAAAGACCATGAACTTAAAAAAGGACAGAAATCTGGAACTGGAAACTGGGGAGAACTGTCAGAAATGGAAAACGGGGGAACAGAAGAAAGAAAGTGTCCCATTAGTTCTGCCTTCCCTTGCTGAAGACCTCTTGAGTCTGATTACTTCAGCCAAAGTCCATCAAGGATCACAGCTAACACTGCTAACTACACATCTCCAGCTTCGTGGTATCCCATACTTCCAGAAAACTAGAGAAGCCATTAAGAACTCTTTTGAATGTGCAGCAGCAATTGGTATTTAAAATTAGTGAATTTGCTCACTGTACACTCATTTGTAATGATGGCATTTTCTGTAGGAAAAAAGGAAAATAAAGAAATCAACCTAGTAAAGCCTTGGTTTAAAATTTAAAGTTGACTCAATTTAATGGTTCCTAATTCCACCCATATACACACATCCACGCCTACATTGAGTTTTGACAGTTTCCAAATGCAGATAAAGATCTGGCTAACTTTCCAAAAAAGAAAACCAAAGGAGCAAGAGGCAACTTGACACAATCCTCTTGCCCAAAGTAAGAGCCAGAATAAAAAGATCTTTTTTGAAGAAGGAAGAAGAACATACGTTACCATACACTGAAACCACAGCACTTCTAAAGGTCGTGGCTTTTTGCAACAGCATATCTGTACGCCAGACTCTCACTGGTCAAACTCTGAGCAATCCCATACCATGTTACAGGAGATGATAAATCCAAAAACCTTTCTCCAAAACAAGAATGATGTTATGAAACAGCAGTTGATATACAACAGTAGTTGTATGATCCAAGATCTCACAGGTAATTGATGTCTCTGGCAGGACTAGGGGATCAAAGGCAAAAAGACAACCACCCTGAGTAAAACCATGAATGGAGAAGAAGCCAGCTCTGGAGTCACAGAAAAGAACACAATCACGACACCACCTGTACCTACTCATTTTGGTACATATTTGGATAGGATTAAGCATATGCAAAAGCCAAGCAAAACAAAAAAACACATCCAGAGTTGACTGAAGAAACAATGACAGAAAACAAATACAAAAGCCCCAAAATAAAGACATGGACACTGAACAATGTTCCGTAGCACATTCTTCCAATACTTTTAAGAAGAAATAAAGGGATACTATCAACTTCATAATGTTTTGTTTATAGGATTTACATATACATTGGTGTTAAACATTATTTAACCACCTCTATGGGTACACATTCACCTGAAATCCTTAATCAAATATTCAGGCATCATGCTCAATCAAAAAAGAAAATCCTAATAAAATAAAAATAGTAAATGCAACTTGTCTTTTTATTTCTGCAAATTTCTGTTGGTTTCAGTCTGAGGTATTTGAAGCATCTCTTCAGAAGCCATATCCTATTCAAGGTCTCACTGAAAATAGTTGTTTACAGGCATATTGGCACTGTTACATAAATATTTTAAAAGAGTATGACTGCATATATCCAAATATATAAATTTCTACACATAATTCCACGTTAAGGATTTTACTATTTCTCCACCACAACTTTTAAAGATCGTTTAGAAACTTAAGTGCTAACCTGGTACAGGATCTGTAAAAGGAAAATATTATTCTCATCCAAGAAATAATAGTAACAATAAACCCCCATATCCTCTAACAAATTAAAACAATAGCAAAAAAAATCACATACCCCAACAATCCTTTTCATAGCATCCAGCTTTGCAGAATCTTTACTGCTTTCCAACATTTGTTTCAGGTCTTCATTTCTACAGTAGAAATACAGTAAAGCATCAATTAGAAAAACTAAAAAATAAAACCAGAATACCATTTTTATATTCTTGCATCAGTTCAGTAACTTACAGTGAAACACTGCTCCCTCTTGCCCACTTTTAAATTGCGTTTACTAACATGCTGTCCAAGCATAATGAAGTGTTTAGTAAAAGAATCTATCAGATTCTAACAATAATGTAAGATCATGCTCAATCTACTGTTAGCTGAAACGTGTCTTGAAGTAGAAATCTTGAGGCACAAGAAGAGCTTAGCTTAAACCAACAACTTATTCACATCTCCTTTGTCCCCTAGTGAGGGACAGATGCAATAACTAGAAGTTGACAAGTTTGTGTTAAAATATAGCTTCAGTATCAGCTTACGTAAGTCACTGGAAGGCCCAGACTTCAGTACACTCTGAATTTCACTAAGAATCAAGGATATAACCTTATGCTTCTATCTGCCTTTCCTGGATTGTAAATTACTATCTCCTCTCCTCAGGCTAAAAACCCTCAGATCCATATTATGTCTATTCTACAAACTGTAAGATTAAGACAGCTTGATGAGTAGACGCAAACAGTGACCAAGCACTTTTCACAGCTGAAATAAAACTCTCACACAAAAATACCACGTTAGTAAGAATGTTCTCTTGTGGATAGAACTTTTCAGTAGCCATCACTAATAAGAAAACTCACCTTGCTTGGCTTTTTAGAAGCAAACAAATCACAGTCTAATTGTACTTACAGACTATGAAAGTTTACCCAAAAAATTCTTTTAAGAAACAGCTTTTTTTTCCACATCTGGATTGCCTGATTACTAAAAGATACAAACAATCAGAAGCTCAAGAAGAGACACCTGCAATATTCCAAAGAACTCTGAAGACTTTCCAGGTTTACAAACCCTGTGAACTTTCACACAAGTGAAGGGCACCATGGTGAGTAGACCATGGCTGGATGCCAGGTGCACCACTCTTACCACTCCCTTCCTGAAGTAAGATGGGGGTGAGAAAATAAGATAGAAAAATCCTCGTATGGCAAGATAAAGACAGTTTAATAAAGCAAAAACAAAGGCTGCATGCAGCAGCAAATGAAGACAAAAGACTTATTCTCTACTTCACATCAGCAAGCGATGTCCAGCCACTTCCCATGAAGCAGGCCTTTAGTATACATAGCAATTGCTCTGGAAGAGCAATATTGTAAGAAAGAATGCCCACACCTTCTCATTTTTCTTAGCTTTCACTGATGACCAGTCATCATATGGTATGGAATATCCCTTTGATCAGTCTGGGTCAAAAATCCTGGCTACACATCCTTCAAGGTCTTGCCCACCCCCAGGCTATTAGTGAACAGGAATATTGGAGAGACAGTCTTGGCTGCTGTGTGTGCATTGCTCAGCAGTAGCTACAACACTGGTGTGTTATCAACATCTTTATCACTACCAATACAAGGCACAGCATGATGAAGACTACTATGGGGGGAAATAACTCCATCTCAGCCAAAATATCCAGACATGATTTCAAAAGTGAATGCAAAATTCAGATATATTCTGATTTACCACTGCCCAATGAGACAAAATGTTGTCATTCATTCAGTCAAAAATTTTTAAAGAGTATTTTTCCTACTTGCAAGGGACAGAGTCACTCTAACAGAGTTATCCTCATATTTTCAGAATCAATACTGCATCTGCTCTGCGCCTCTCCACAACAATCCACATTGCCCATGTTTCAGCATACATCCACAGAAGAACTGCCACCATATGGAAAAAAATCCCAACAAAACAATCAACATGTTTCCTACTAAGCTAAGGCATGCAAAGTTCAGGACACAGATACCTACATGCAACCTACAATTTAAGTCAAACTGCTTTTTCAAAACCAGATGTTTCATTAAATAATTGGAGAAACCTATTACATATTCCCTATGTTGTAAATTTTGGCTTTACTAGATAGCTTAATATTTAATGAGGAAGAGGAAGAGGAAGAGGAGAAAGAAGGAAGAAGGAAGAAGGAAGAAGAAAGACGAAAGAAGAAAGAAGAAAAAAGAAAGAAGAAAAAAGAAAACAGAAAACAGAAAACAGAAAACAGAAAACAGAAAACAGAAAACAGAAAACAGAAAACAGAAAACAGAAAACAGAAAACAGAAAACAGAAAACAGAAAACAGAAAACAGAAAGTACACATTCAATTTCCTTGCATGCTTTAGGACCATTTCCCAAATATCCCTGGTAACTCCCAATTTCGTCTGTGTAACACTAAAAGGTTTTTACTGGTTTTAGTTACTCCTGGACATATTCAAAGATCTATATGGTCAGTGTTCTATTGCTACATTTGTTTGGTTGTGTGTTTTGGTCATTTAAATTATACATCCCTTTCAATCTCATCCTGTAGTTTCACATACTGCTAAGATTAGCTTAGTAAGTCCATAGCAGGACACCTGCTTCATGTAAAGTGGTAACATCCAACGTAACTTCTTCTTGTAACACCGCTCCAAGATGAGAGGTCTGTTAAAAATAACTAATGCTGTCATGTCACAGGTATTTTCCTATTGTCTGCATTCCAACTCCTGGATTAAGGCACACCTTTCTATACATTAAACTCCATGGTATTCTGATTTTACTTGAAGAAGCTTGTATTCACCTCTATATGATTACACTTCTTTTAGTCACTCCATATTTTTCCCTCAGATCTATATCCTTGTTTCTGGTATCAGAAACAAAGTATTTGTTGGTTTAGAGCTGCACATAAAATACTGTTAATAATTTGGGGGTTTGAATTTCAATCTCTCTGTATATTCCACTTGCAATTAACTTTTTTAAAAGACTAGCTTTGATTTCATTTTTGGCAGCCCTCTTTACTTCCATCATTCTTGCCCACAGAAATAGCTGATTTTGCTGAATTCCTACCCTATTATTCCTCACAGAATACCAAGTAAGTCTCAGTTCTTTTTGATCAGCTTGAGGTACCTTTCCTGAGGCTTTTCTCTAGCTGCATACAGAAATTCATAAACCTCCAGTTCCTTCTGCTTAAGTATTAATCCTTACCTGTGCAAGAATCTGTATGTCACAGTAAGCAAAATTACATAGCAAAAGACTGGACTTGGTTTAAAAAGTTAACTTGGGTTAGAAAGTCCTATGCTTCTGCTTCCAGTTACCTACTGTTGTTGCAAAATGTGGAAAATGTAAAAATTTTCTTAAGAAAGGATGTTCTTTAATGTTTGATCTTTATATACTTTCAAGCCTAACCAACAAATGAGATTCAGTCTGTGAAACAGATAGCATCCAACAAGCAAGCCCCAAGTGTTAGAAAGATAAATTACTTGTCTATAGAATTGCCTTGCTAGGGTTTAAGGCTTGATATGTTTCAAAGATCTCAGACCCCAGGTGAACTTAGCAAAGCTTGGGAAAAAGGATGCAACCCTGAGAATGGACAAAGAATGTAGAATTAATGGCCCATAAGGACATTTTGCAGAACTCCCAAGACAAGGAAGAAACTAATAAAGACAACTCAGTAACAGCATGGAATCATCTCCAACTGGGTAAAAGGTACTTCTGGCAGGGGGAGATTGCGACCACAGCTCACGGACTCAAGAAACCACAAACCCAGAAGAGAAAGACTGAACATGTGGACCATGAGAAACGAGAGAATCATTAACCACGAGAAGACAGAATACTAACTAACAAAAAAAAAAAAAAAAAAAAAAAAAAAAAAAAAAAAGAAAGAAGAATATGCCAGCAAAGTAGAAAATGTGGAAATAATAATCTGAACTTGAGGATCAAGTAGCAAAAACTGAGGAAGTTACACAGAACAAGATCGAAGTACATGCTGAAGACTGTCTCCCAGAAAGTAACAAATAACAAGAAAAAATGAAAAGGTGAATTTAAGATGTGAAGACACAAGAAAGATATTTTGAATGATGAACTGTACTTCTAACTGCTTATAGACAATATTCTATCATTTCCTTCAAAGGAAAACATTTTGAGCTATTAGCTGGGAAGATATAAATCACAGAAATTTACATGTGAAGACCTGTTTTCAGCCAGCTTTGTTTCCATAAGAGAAAAGCAGTAGGGAAAAAAAAGAAAGAAAAATAGAAAAGAAACAACAAGTTCTTGAAAAATCCATTTGGAAATTGTTACTTGAATTGATCAGTTGTTTGTTTTTTAAAAAAATCTTTTTTTACAAATTATAATCCAGGATTAACAACCATTAGATACTTACAGAGTAAAATATTGCTCCATACATCCATGTGGGTCACCAGCAGCAGCAAGCCTTTTTTCTTCTACAGTTAGATACGGTTTCAGTGTAACCTCAAAGTTTCGCACTTTGAGAGCAGACTTAATAGTGCAAGACACCTCAATTATTTTGCCCAGTATTGTGGGGTTTTGTTCCATTCTTTTAAGTGAAGTATGTAAAAAACCAATAAAAAAAAATTACCGCACTCAACCAAGCTTGCCTGCCAAGAGTGAGGTCTACTCAAAAACCAGAAAATCTTACAAAGTAACAGGATACCCACTCCCTTGCTATTTTAACTTCAAGAAACAAATATCCTATGCGGATTTCAAAGGTCGTTTCCCTCCAAAAACAACTCTTATCAGCAGGCTCAATGAAGAATGGGAAAAGCAAATGCATTTCAGACTTTTGTAGTACAGTCTATTGTACAGTAAAAATATTTTCACCTCTGATCATTATGAAGATTTAAGGGAATTTCAACCCTTAAGTAAAATCCCTCAAAACAGAAAGCATAAATGTAAGCTTTACCGTCACATTAAGGTTCATGTTTCCATACTCATTAGTTATTCTGAGGTGACAGTTCTTCAGTACACAATCTTAAGACAAATAATTCCTTTATCACTTATCTCCACTTGCCAGGGGCTCAGGAAAATGCAAGCAAACCCTCAGCTGCATTAATACCTTTGTCTCTCCCTGCTACAACTTTGAGAGTAATTCTAACCTTAGAGAGTTAGCTACATATTACGGATGACTGAAATACAAACTTTATTACTTCAGGGGCAACACCAACTTAAAGAAGCATAATCTGATAGTTGATAAATAATGTGGAGCTATACAAAGCAGGACAGTAATGGTCCCAACAATAGCAGATGTAAAAATCACCAAACTTTTGCAAGATATATAAATAAATATACAGTCTCAGCCATTTTCCTAACAGTAAGAAGAGGTAAAACGACTTTCCAATAGTAAAAAAAAACAGAAAAATGAGAAGATTCCCACCTGTTTACCCAATGATGCATCTAAGAATACAAGATTTCTCTTGAGTTCACGAGTCATAATCTAGTGTCTTCACATCTATTACAATACAGGACCACTGTCCTCAAAAGTTGCAAGTAGAAAGCGCTGGTATAGACTTTAATCAGAAATATTATATACAACAGTGATATGAAATATGATCTTTACTACTTGTATAGCATCTACTATAAAAGGCCATGATTCAATTATTAATATATTAAGAAATCAGTTCCCAGCTGCCTAATCTTTACCACCACAGGCTTGTATTCCTCAGTATTAGAACTTGAAAGCTAAAGGAATATAAATTAGAAATGCAAATCAATCACCTCACTTTCATGGCAAGCATTACACATGACAGATCTGCAATGACACAACACGATGGGCATCGCACATCCAGAATAATACGTTCTCCTTGAAACACTGGTTGAATGTTAAGTGGAGGTAGTAGACTTCTAACTTTCTTCTATGTTTTTATATTTTACGCTTGTAGCATTTAAGATTTACGTTACATTTTCTTTCTACATGGAAACACTGCTTTCTTCATACCTTTGCACCACTTGTAGATAAGACAGGGGCATGGATATGATAGGATCTGGATTAATCTTACAAAGGTTACTATCAGAAAGTAAACAAAAAACAGCAGTTAATTTTTTCTAGTTCTCACATTCTTTCTTGCGCCCTCTATTCCCCTGCCATTAAAAAAGAAATAAGCCACAAACCTTGTAACTGCCCCAAGGTAAGAGAGGATGGTGGGGATGTGGGCATGGTAAGTGTGTGGAGTGCAGGGAACAAAAGCAAAAAAAGACAAAATGCAACCTTCGATCTTGACAGTCCCATGATTATACTGCCAAACAGTTTTAGCAGCCTGGAGTCATGTGCCAGAAAGCACCTTGATCACCTTATTCTGTACATTGATTATGGGAAACAGCATCTAAAGAACAATTCTGAATATGCCATACTACTGTCACCGCACACTTGGTCACTAAACTGGCGTATTGCTGAGGTTAAGCCTAGGATTACAGAGACCATTGAGCAATGTTACATGCTTCTACAGAAAAAAATGGTAGGCATAACTATACATCACTGGGGTTTAAACAGCTATGTCAGTGAAAAATCTGGGCCTCTCTCTCAGTTACTTTGTCTTCCCATAGGAACTATGAAAAACTTATAGTCACACAAAAATATTGACCCAGAATCTGCAGCATGTCATTTGCCACTGCATCGACATACTCTGAGCAACTCTTATTAAGACAACACTGGCTCCACTCTGGTAAAATACACATTTATTTTCTATTCTTTTTAGCAACACCATAAGATGAAACCCATAAACTTTCAGGTTTTGCTATAGTTCTGATGTGCCAATTACTGAAAGAAAACACCTGCTAATCATAAGGCTTCTCTGTAATAAAGCAGAAGGTTCAGGAGTATCAAAACTGCAACTGAAGCCCAACTTGCAATGCAACAATAACCTTGGGAACAGTTTTACTCTCGTCTTAAGAAAGGAGAATGAATTCTAAATAAATCATGGTGAGACAGAATGCTTCACCTCATATAAGAACAGCACTATAGCACTGCAAGGTTAAGATATACGAAATGGCAAACAAATCCACCACTGGGAAGGAAGCAAGCTTCATCAGTTTTGGTAGTATGAAGAAGCTGTCAAAGAACAGAAGTTTAAAAAGTCCCACTCAGTTGAGTTTTCACAATGCATTTCTTATTTTACATTTTCCATCCACTGCATATTTTCAGTCACACAATTCGAATTGCACTGTTCTTGCATGCAAAACCTTTAGGAGGCCTCAGTTGGCAGGATGTACTTCTAACAACAGCATGCTTTTTTTTTTTTTTTTTTGCCTTCCAACATAAACTTCAAAACACTTTGAATGTTACCAAGTTTGAAGTGAAAAATACACACTGACAGAGCAGTGCAACCTTGACGCTGGACACCTAAGTAGAGATGAAGTCCTATGGAACATCCTTGTTTCCAAAAAAATTAATTCTTTTTTCTTGACATTTTACTGGCACTGCAAAATTCATAAAATAAATTGGCTTGTTCTAGGTGATGTCATTGTGTAAAATCTAAACAAGCCTGAATTTAACATTTAAAGAGGAACTGCAAATTAATTTCAGAGCCATAAAACATGGAAGCTAAATTGGCAGCAAATAGATGCTGCAATTTACGTGAATTTTTGCTGTTGATTTAGGGTTTTTCTTCTAGCAGGAGATTAAGAAATCTGAGTTTCACTGTGTTTTAGTCTATGCCACAAACCGTTTGAATGACATCTTGTGGTGCTGTTCAGTACTACCATCCTCTTCCATTATAACACTGTATTTACTGGTAATTTACAACATAGAATTCACCTATTACTTCAAGGAAGACTTGAATCACATGGCTATGAGTGTAGCTGTTCTACGATTTAAACAGACATTGAGATAAGAAGTAATTTCTTCCTTTTTACAGCCACCTTTCATTTTTCAATCTGAAAAAGAAGCATACCACCCAAAAAGCAAATTTGATAGTTGTAAAGGATAGACTGGAGATATGAGGGAAACCATGACAACTATAGCATCCTGCAAGGCCGAGAGCCACAGAGAACAAAACCAGTTATAGTCTGACCAGAAACATAATTTAACTCAATTAGTACTTTGCTACTAATTTCTCAAAGCACTTGCAATCTGGATGGTTTAGGTATAGTCTCATCCTTCTCATCAAGGGAACAGGAAAGAGTAAAGTTAAAAACTAAATGAAGCATATTCCCAGTTCTCTGTTGTGAATAGATAGTACCCGAACAATGCTTGAGCAATTCAGTGCAACACCTAAGTTTCTGCTGCTACTACTACCCTCAATGTAGACATGTAAACTACCTACATTTCAAAAGCTCTAACCAGATGGCAGCTAGTATGATAAAGCAGTTTGGAACCCCTTCTGGTTTAGACTGTGATTTAATCTAAGATTATCTGTTGTCAGTAGAGTAGTTACAGACACTATTTCACCCAGTAACAAGAAAGGCTGTCTGAAAGGATGAAAAAATTCCATCTTGCAATTCCACTGCATATGACCTCTTCTGATAGTGCCCACACCACCATTACTGCAGGGAAACTTCTGCCAGAGAGATATCTTCCTCAGTGGAACACAGCAGTTTTCTGAAGGCTGAAAAAGTGCCATCGAGTGTAGCGCCGCCACTGAAGTACTTGTGTCAACTTAAGAGCCTGTGCTGAGGCTAGCGCTCAGAATTTGCAGACATTTGTAGATCACTTTGCAGTAATTTGATAGTTGTGAAGGGATTACATAGTTGTGAAGGAGAGTGAGAAGCAGTATCCCAGAAATTGGAAGGGATCCACAAGGATCATTGAGTCCAACTCCTAGTGCTTGCAGCTTTCCCAAAAACAGTGAGAAAACGCTTATTTTAAAGATATCACCACAGAAGTGGTGTTGTTGCAGCCAGAACCTACTCAGTGTTAATATATTTACATATACGTCCACTGAAACGCTGTTAAAAAGCATTACAATGCTGTTCATTTTCTGGCAGAATGCCAAAAGAATTCTGGTTTCCTCCAAGTATTAAAACTATCAAGGAGTGGAACAGACAAGAAATAGTCTTCAAAAAAGCAGAACTAAAAATATGTGGAATTTCTTGCAAGTGTCAGCCTTATAACAGTTGTAGATATATCTATTTAAGACTATTCAGGATACAGATCAAAGCAAATGTCTAAAGCAAATATGTGACAACACAACAAATATGGAGAAATCTCAGTGAACACCCTAAACTATAAAACTTACCTTTCTGAGGAAATAAAAAAACCCCAAAAACGTAATGACTACATTACAGACAACCACAGCCAATAAGCAGTTCATAGCTTGCATCCTCGTATGTGTCAAGTGCATGGCAATAAGAATATATTCACTGTGTGTCACTTCCCATCAGATCTGACAGATTTCAGCTGGAGAAGTGCTCTGCAATAGTATGCCCACATTTGTACACTGCATTTAGTTCCTAACCTTGTACTGACTAGAGCATTCAGATTTTATCTTGTAGACTCATCAGTTCATGCAAGCCATTCATCTTTGCTGTGTTGAACATCCTACCAAAACCGGCATAACACCATATTGGTGGGCATAGGGCCATTTTAACAGATGGAGAAAGAAAGTAGTTGTGCCAATGAGCTAGCGAATGCATCAAGTTTGAATATTAGAGCTCGAGTCTCCTCCAAGAATTTCACAAATCGCAATCTATGTACAATCTCTCCATGACTGGTCAAACAGAATATGCCAAGACAAAACTAGATCAATTTAAGATTCCAAGAACACCTCTGGCAGCTGTTGAAAGCAAGTTTTTAGCTCCGATGAGTTTGGAAAAGTCTTCTGCACAGAGAATTGGGGAATGAGTATCTTAATGAAATCACCACCTTCAGCTCTCTGCAAAACAGGCTTGCAAATCTCAAAATGAGTTTGCAGCACTGCCGAGTTTTCTGATGACTGGCTCAACAAAACACGTAAGCCAGATCTGCAATAAAAAAATCTAATAAATTACAAATGTATTTTGCTTGGCAGGAATACAGTTTAAAGATGCAAATCAGTAAAGCTGAGAATGTGTGTTATAAATTTTGCCATCTGCTTCAATACTGTACTTAGCAATTGACATCTACTGATGTTACTCCTATGGTTCACCTCTAAGTTTTTATATTTTATCAGATAAAGCAATAGCTAGTTTTATTGCTGAAATTTGACCATCTCCAAGAAGCAATCGTTATTATATTTTAGTTCTGCATGCAGGTGAATTTTGTTTAAAATGCAGTAACATAGATGAAAATCCTCTGTCCACCTCCAATTTACTGTAGGCAGCTATAGCTGCACCCTAATATATGCAATTAACAGGGATTCTGTGTTACTAATTAGCTCTCCAGGTACTCTTAGATGTTGGAAGGTGGTTAGTGTTCATTCCTCCACTTACACCAATAATGTAGTAAAGCACAATGTAACTATAATAATATTCTATTAACTTAGGTGATGTGTATCACATAGTATTTCTCTACACTATACAGCAGATTTTGAGATGTAAACTAGGCAGTGCTTATTGCATGGAGTCCATCAATCTAGAACAGAGCAAAATAGCTCAAGGCCTGAACATTGAATTCAGCTTGTCCATAAGATTTACATAATCCATTAGCTCTTACAAATTTTCTGCTGAAAACTCCTGTTACAGGCAAAGACTTCTCGGCAGACTGTTTCCATGACTCTAGGGCCAGAACCTGACCCTTTTTCTTCTTTTTGAAACATGCGGGACATGTGAATATCTAGAATATAACCAGTTCAAAGACAAGCGTCACACTACCAACCCGGACACATGAACACACTCTTAAAATGAAAATATACAAGTTGTATAAAGGAATACCATACGTGTCAGTTCATGTGACAAGTGTGAAAGAGGAAGAGGGGAAGGAGAGCAACCTCCAGTCATGCAATGTGGAACCTTTCCACACAAGAACGTTCAGACTGATTCATCTCAGGTATACAAGATCTTTCAATTATTCAGTTATTGAGATGCTTAGCAGAATGAACACAAAAATTCCATTCTCTGAACACCAGATCCACTTCAGACATCTAACTAACCTTTAAAAGTAATACATACCACATACGCAAGTTGTATTTGCCTCTTTAGTCAGGATTAAATACTCACAGAAAAAGCTACCACCAGTTACATATATTTGTTGTGAAATCTCTTATTGAAGAACAGTTTCAGTTTAGTCAAAACCACTAAGAAATCAGTTTCTTATGTACCTGTTGTAATAATATAGAGAGAATAGAAAAACTTCTTCCTTTCCTCATGTCTTTTGTCACAAACAGGTACAGTTTCTTCACAGAAGCAGATCAAAGCTGTATTTTTATATTTTCTATTTCTTTTCACTGTAGTGGATACATACAGTGTATTAGCTAACGATAAACGTTTGCACATGGTATGTGCAACCTACTGCACCTTGCTTATATAAAAAGACCACTAAATAAACAGCTACCTTTATTAATCTTCTAACAGTAAAATTTTCTACTCAGTCAGGACTAAGATATCACCAGGATAGAAATTTTGAGGAACCAAGGTATTTTCAATATTGATAGCATGTGTTTCAACCAAACCACAATATTCGCATGTACTGAAAATACTATGCTCACTAATAGAATTGAAGTTATATTTGCAATTGAAAGTTAGTGGATAAATCATTGAATACTAAAGGTAAAAAAGGTGGCTTTAGCAGGAGAATAAGACACGTAGGCTTTTACACCAAGGAATAGTCAGAGTGTTTGGAGGAGATGAACTTCAGCAGAGTATTCCCACTCAAATGTGATAAGCAAAACAGGACAAATAATGCATATTAGGCCAACTTTGGATTTTATATTCAAGTCTACCAATATTGATTTGTGTTTCCATGTGTAATTTATCATGGGCCCTTCAGTCGCAAGATCAAAGACAGCTTATCCTAACAAGTTTGTTAATTTCATAACCATTTTTGCTTACTTGTTCATGACAAACAGGAGAAGACAGACAACACAAAGAAAAGAGACTGGACGTTTTTGCAAGAAAGTGTTTACATTAGTATCTTGATACTTATACATTATCTGCATGATATTGTTCTGATTTACTGGCAACAGGCAAGTGCAGGTTTCTGGTCCAACTGTTACTGCAGTAATGTTCTGGGCTATATATTATACACATAACCCTTTGCTGAGAAGGAGTATTTCTTGAATGATCAGGAGGCCTAACAAAGAATCCCCCTTCCTCAGCAACAACAAAAGTTTGCCAAGCACTGAAACACCACAGTGATATCAGACACAAGCATATCAGCAGTGATGAGAAACAATGTAGAGAGATCAGCAAACAACCTTTGAAAAGCCCTAACACTAATTTTCATTCCACCAGTGGAATACTTCACTATCCCCACACCCTCCCAGGCAAGATGCAAGGACACATCTTGCACTTCTCTATATGCTCTTGTATTGTCTTCTGATGAGCAGGTTTTAAGCTATTACTAGAGTGAACTAGAAATACAATGTACATATTTGATGAATGACAACTGCATTTTCCAAACAGAGCACCATACAGTCTGCTTTTCTAATAATAACCCTCATTTGCAGTCCAGAGGCTTTTTCATACTTTCAGACAAATTTTCATAGTACACAAATCACCTTCCCTGCACAGTGTCTGTTCCTGAACTACCCAATCCATACTCAGAGCTTAAGCACACAAATGAAAACCGTGGATAACACCCTACGCAAGCATTTCTTGTCAGCTACAAAAGACCACAGAAAGCAATGCCTGTTCTCCTCTCAAACCATTCCTTTAAAGGATTACACTCCTGTAAGTGGAAAAGCAAGTTTGGAGAAGCAATTAGTTAATATGGCATGCTCACGTATCACAAGCTGTTCTGGTTTTTCCATACTAAAGGACATCCATATACATAGACATGTGCAAAACACCTAAGGACCTGAGAGCTGTATTTCCCTGTGATCACTGGGGAGTGTTGGGTAGAATCAGTCACTTCAGCTTCTGCATCTAATAAAACAGAGAGCTATACTTCACCTGCAAAACAATCTGAGTTATGCAGAAAATTATGGCCATGATCAATGTTCAGGACATCCCCCATCAACCTCCCCAACGTGGAAATAAGGAAGTAGCAAAATAATGGTTAAGAAATAAACTGAAAAGTTTTTTCTATGGAAGGGGACAAGAAAAGAAGGATGCAAACAACATAAATCAGCCAAAATACACAGGTCCACAAAGCGCGTTTATACTAGAGCAGTGAAAACTTTAATTGGATTAGAATGCAAAAGCAAAGTGCTTAGCTAAACAGAAGGGAAAGAAGAAATGAGACTCATCTGGCAAACTGAGCAGGCCCATTAGGTACTGTCTCACAAAGCTAAGCCTTAGAGTGACAGTAACTTCATGTTTCTGTGATTTACTTTGGAGTGGCTCACAAATAAACACATCAGTCGAGGTTTCTAGAGCATAGCTGTTCTCTTTGTGCAAAACAATCAAACTGAAGAAGCAGGAATTGATTTTCTAATGTACATGGGACCTTAGTTTATGGTGCTTTTTATTGCTTTCTCTTGGAATAGATTTCCAATTTGTTGTAGAATACAATTCCAGCTTAGCAAACCTTTTGATCCTTTCATTTGGACATTCTTCCTCTCCAATCCACTTCTGCTTTAAGGAGCTGAAGGCTTTCTGTGCCAGTACACTTGGCCGGGGTTTTTCCCTTCTCCATTTCCTCATTTTGACTTCTGACCAAGACACTGTTAACACTGTTAACACCCACTTCGAGCTGGCCACCTCGCCCTGATCCACGACATTTCCTACCATAACTCCCACAAATACTTTTCTTAACAAGCACTTTATATATATATGCATTCGAAGATAAAATTTAGACAATTCCAGCGTGCTTAGCTGTCGAAACAGAGGAAAAAATTATAAGCAGTTTTTCAAACAAACCAAAAGAAACACTTTAGAGATAACCCACTCCCTACGCACACTTTAAACGTAAGCATGCGAACTTTTCCGCGGAGTCACAAGTGGGAAACGCGACTTCCCCGCCACGGCCCCTGGAGCTGTCCCTGCCCGTGGGATGCCCCGCCAATCCGGCACCGCCTGCCCGAGAGCCCAGCGAGCTCCCTTACTTCTTGGTGTCGCTGCTGAAGAGCCCGAAGGCCGCGGGAGCCGAGGGGGTCACGGTGGGCGCCGCCTCCTGCGCCAGCTCGGGCGCCGCCTCTCCTCCCTGCTCGCTGTAAGTGAGCCCGTTGCCGGACATCGTGCTGATGGTGCTGATGGTGCTGATGGTGCTGCCGCCGCTGCC
>VZRN01006749.1:809333-1017900 GCA_013397935.1 Dasyornis broadbenti | reverse complement strand
CCGGGCCCGGACGTGCGGCCGGAGTGGGGCCCCGGGCCCGGTGGGGAAGGGTTACTCGGGCTGTGATTCACAGCGCTCCGCTGTCCCCGCGAATTACAAGGGGTGGCCTAGAACAGCAGCTCGTGTGTTGCTCCTTGTGACCATGTTAGGAATGCCGGTAGTCCACGGTCACGGCAGAAGTAGGGTAACCCCGGCTAGAAGCAGCTGTTCACGTATGATAGGCCTGAAATATAAAAGGATCGTTAGAAGCCTTCTGAGAAAAGTTTCTCCTAAGTCGTTTTTACAATCTTGTTTTTCTACGTGCGTCTTTACCCTCTCCGTCTAGTCTCTGAGGAATAATCTGTGCTCATTAAAACTCTTTCAGTCAGTCTCCCGACGTATATTAGCGGAGTGCAACCTTTTCATCCTTAGAACTGATCTCATTTCCAAAAGGTTACCTATTCACAATCAATACTTTTTATCTTGCAGAGAAGAAAAAGAAAAAGGGGGGAGGGGAAGAATGGATTGTCATAATGTTTTTCTGAAGCAGCTTTTTAACTTGTACTTTTCTGATTGAAAGTGAGACAATACCAAGCATATAAACTTTTTACAAAAGGATTTACCAATAACAGATTTATTAAGAGTATGGGGCTGCTGTAAGGGTGGTTGTCCTCAATGATTGCCTTCTATGAACGCCAACATTATAATTTTTTTTTTATGATCTCTCACAGCTTTTTTCCATATAGCATTGTCTTTGGAAAGTCATGGTTTAGAGTTTAAAAGTGCCAGTGTGAATATTCTTTACCATCTCCATTTTACTTATTCATTCTTTATACTTCCATTTTTGTTCTGCTTTTTGTGTTTTTTACAGTAACAGCCACATTGGTTTTCTTTCCCCATAGAGTGAAATATCTGATTATTACTACCGTAAACAGTCACAGGAACTGTTGATACTAATCCAACAATGTGATTTGAGGCAGACACCTCTCAATCATACGGAGTCAGAGAGGATTCTACATCCTGATTTTTAAAGGATCAAAAACCAGAGTAGGCTTCTGGAGAGCTGGGTCTGAACCAGACAAAAATGGACACCCATTTCTCTCTACAGAAAGATGTGAGACTTCCTGTCAGCAGTCCTTAGAAATTGTCTCTGTTTTTCAAACCATGCCTTAATTTCAAATTGTAGCAGAGACAGCACTTGAACTTTGATTCCAAACATGGTCATGTTTACATGAAGAGTTCTTTAGCTATGCCTTTTATTTGTGTACAAGGCACATATAATGTTGAAAGGGGTAATCTATACTAGGCCAAGTCCATAATTTTAGGGTAGATCTGTTCTAATTTCTTTTATGACTGTCTGCTTGTTCTCTGAGGCAAGAGGTTTAAACTGCTTGCTTCTTTATATAAATCTATAACATAAGTATATATTAGCACTAAGAAATACCTTAAATACAAGAAACTAACTCTTTTTTCACTACTTATATGTACTACGTGTTTTCTTTGTGTACTTAAGTAATCTTAGAGTAAATGGAAAAAGAGAACAATAGACTCATAGAATATGTCAGAGTAATTTGTGGGAGTACAAATGACTATTGAGGTGGATGATCATGGGGACTGTCATTTGAGAAGAGAAGGAAATAGTATCAGTGATACAGAGCTTGGGAGGGCCCTTGAAAATGAGAAAAGAAAGCAAATATTATCTGAAGGTTTAGTAAGTATAATTGAAAATTCCTATCAGGAAGGTTAGCTATAAGATTCTGCTATCAGTTTTTGGTCTAGTTTTAGCCTGAAATATACCGCAATTGTTCAGTTAAGAGCCTTTTCCTGTCTAAATTATGTCTTCAAAATCACCATGCAGTGATAAGGTACTTGCACATTGAATTTATACCTATATGCAGTTATGTCAAAATTACAGAATCATGAAACACAAAATACTCCAAATCTAAATTCTCCACTTACATTCATTGATTACTGCATTCTATATTTCAAGGTTTTGTGCAGCATAAGAAAATTAACAGACAGGGGTTAAAAGAGAGACCATAAAAGGCTTTTGCTTCTCAGTTTTCCGCTTATGTTTCTTTCTGAAACCATTTCACCTCCATTATTCATACCATCTTCACAACTCTACTTCTCTAGTATCTAGTAAATTACATGGTTTCTTACTTTTCCATTCAAAGATATAAACAACCATACAACGTGCTGTGTATGGACACAGCTTTTAAAGGTTAATTGCACTGAGAAATAACTTCCAGGACTCAGTGGAAGGGAAGACATATTTGTCTGCATAAATACATACGCATTTTCATCAAAACTCATGCATAGTGGTATATACATATGCATTTCAGGGGTAAAAGATTTAAATTGCTCAACAAGCTGCAATTTTGTGATTCCAACAAGCATTAACTTAGCTAGGCTTTCTGATACATTTACAGAAGATACTTTGCAGTATTTTGACAAAATTCTATGTGTTTTGTGGCTTCTGGGCTGCCAAATGCTTATTGGCTGCCCTCTTGTGGCTTAGATTATTAGTATGTTATTTGTCATGAAAAAGACATGCATTGGAAAGGAAATTAATTTTTAATGGAAGTCAAGCTCTGTATAAGAGAAATGTCAAGCTATTAAAAGCCTTGCTCATATTTTATATGTTGTTGATAGTCTCTCATATGTGCAAAATGTGTTGGTATTGCAGATTCTACACAAATATGTAAGAGTTTTGACTTGTAAATGTCACTCATAAAGGATAAGTAGTGATACAATACAAACTTCTTGTAATATGATTTTTCATTCAATAAGGATTTAGAAATCTGATGTATAATAAGTTACTTTAAAATTAAGCACCAAAAACTCATTCCCTAACCTAGAATAATGGATTTTCAGTCTGAGGCATGAACTCAGCTTCCAGAAGTCCTGAGCCTGAAAACCACTTTAATCTACCCATCTCCAAGTGAATCAAGATTTGGGACTGTAAGGAAAGCAAATAAGTATTCTTAGAAAAGTACCAGTTCTCTGTTCCTTCTTAGCAGAACTGGCTACCATGTTGTCCACAGGAGTGGAGCTCACATATCAGCTCTTGAAATCAGGAGACTCCAAATTCTCTTTTATTCCTACAACTCTTCTGTAATCTCGAAAATTACACAATACATATATTTTATTTTCATCAATTAATATTCTTTCAAATTATTATGATGATTTTAGCTACATAATGAATAGAAAACTTGAAGGCAAAAAGCAAAAACATAGAACACAAACCAGAAATAATTGAAAAATGAAACAATTCTTCAATTGCATGAGTTCCTTGTAATTTCTTCAAGCATGAACATGCAAAAATAGTATTAGTAGAATTGGAAACATAACTTCCATGCATATACAATATTGGATATTACTTTTGCATAGAAAATATCTTGGAATTTAAAAATTTTGGATTATATTAAAAACAGTTACAGAAATATGAATATCTCCGAAGGAAAAAGTGCTGTTATACTCTTATACTGATATCAGACCTGATGTGTTTAATGGTAATTAAAATCCATGTAAAATGGAAGGTCAACCAGTCTTCAGAACTTCCACTGTAATTGAAAATACTGTTTGTTATTTTTTCATTATTTAATCTTCCCAGATATTTAAATACAATACCATAAAATATGATATCAAGGCAGGAAACCTGAATTAACTGCCAAAAATTTCCCATTACTCCCATGAGAGGAATTCTCACAGACGTCAAGTAATGGGTTTAAAATGTTGAATATTGTGTTCAGATGTTTATTGCATTGTATCCTAATTTTTAAAAACACATACTCCTGAAGAATGAAAAAAATACTTTTTTTTTCAGGTTTAATTTAAATATGATAAGAAATTCAGGGTGTGTTGGATTGCCTCAAGTACGCCAGCTAGTCGTAGCTTTCTGAGGAAGTCACCACTTACAGCTTCAGTGTTGATCGGCCTTTTTTATGTGAATTTTAGGTTTCCTCCTAGATCTATTAGAGTACCAACTATAGGCTTGAGTTTGCCCATTTATCTTGGCCTTTTCTTTATATAGAGAAGCAAAGACTCTTCAACAAAATATTTAACAGGCTTAAGTAATGAAGCTGAAATAACTCTTTGGAACTTTGTGCCTATATAAACAATTTATACTGTAACATAGCTGCCTTAATTAGTGCTTTAGTTTGATAGTTGTAGTTTGTGAGGTACATTTATTTAAAGATCTTTCTAAGCTAGTCTAGATTAAAGGCTTTAAGAAGAAGGTACATGTACATGGTTCATGTGTTTATTAAAACATCTCTTCTTTATTATGCTGCCATTATCTAGAAGCTCCACTGAGTTAGGCTGCTCTTGAAATACATGCCTTGACCGTTGGAATACTGCAAGTGTCTTAGTGGATCCTAAGTTTTTTAAGCAAGTTGAGCCACACTTACTGAGGACTTTGTTTTGCTTGTTTACCTGCACATCCTTCACATTCTACCTTTCAAATGTCTGAGTGCAGGTGATAAACATTTGTGTTCATGTTTGATTTCTAAAGGTACTGCTTGTGAGTCGTTTGGCAGAAATAAAGGGATAAATATTCATAGAAAGAACAGCAGGTTTATAAGATCTCAGAGTGTTTCTGTATCTTCCAGTCATCTTACATCTGTCCTAAACAATCTCTATTCAGTTCTTGAGTTTGTAATTCAGTTTACTGCTGGATAAACAGCAATTACAATATGTGCAATAATAAAAAGAGAAAATAGGCAATTTTGAGCAACTGGCCTTAAGCAGAGAGAAGGCTAACATATTGTAAGCGCACTGTAAGCACATTGTGTTTTCCTTGGCATGGAGTCAACTATGCATTAGTCCTGGTATAGATTACAGTGGTATCAGAACAGGTTTTACTGATGTTGAATGAATACAACATAATCCTTTCCTTTGTAGCTGGAGCACAATGCCCTTCAAAAATACCATCTTCTTATTTCTACACCATGCAGCATGTGTCATGTTCCATGGAGCAAAAGAAAGATTATTCAAAAAAAGTGCGTGTTTAAGGAAATCACAGAATCAAAAAGAATCATGGGATCAAAAAGAATGATTGAATGGCTAAGGTTGGAATAGGCCATTCAAGGTCATCTAGTCCAGCCTCCTTACTCAAGCAGGGTTCCCTAGACCAACAGTACTTAGATGTGTGCAGAAAGCTTTTGAATACCTCTGGAGAAACAGACTCCACACCCTCTCTGGGCAATCTATTCCAGGTCTCAGCCACCCTCACAGTAGAGAAGTTCTTCCTCATGTTCAGGTGGAACTTCCTGTGTTCCAGTTTCTGCTCATTCCAACTCATTCTATTATTTGGCATCTCTGAGAAGAGCCTGGCTCCATCCTGTTGACATTCTCACTTCAGATACTTGCACATTGTGATAAGATTGCCTTCTCCAGACTAAACAAAGCCAGCTCCCTCTGCCTTTCCTCATAAGCGAGGTGCTGCAGTCCCCTCATCATTTTTGTAGCCTCTGCTGGACCTGCTCCAGGAGCTCCATGTCTCTGTGTTCCTGAGGAGCCCAGAACATCTGGAGTGCTCTATCCTCACCAGGGCTGAGTAGAGGGGCAGGATCACCTCCCTCAACCTGCTGGCAATGCTCTTTCTAATGCCCCCCAGGATACCATTGGCCTTGGCCACCAGGACACGCTGCTGTCCCATGGACAGTTTGTTGTCCAGCAGGACCCCCAGGTCCTTCTCTGCAGAGCTGCTCTCCAGTAGATCAGCCCCAGCCGGTGCTGGTGCCTGGAGTTCTTCCCCAAGTACAGGATCCTGCACTTGCCTGTCATTAGAGACAGTGACAAAACACTTGCTGAAGTCCAGGTAGACTAAATCCCCTACTTTCCCCTCATCCATCCAGGTACTTGTCTCATTGCAGAAGGCAATCAGGCTAAGCAAGTGATTTCACCACACTGACTACTCCTGATCGCCTTCTTGTAATACATGTGGATAGAGATGGTCTCCAGAATGAAGTGCTCCATCACATTCCTAGGGATCAAGGTGAGGCTGACTGGCTGGTAGTTTCCTGGGTCCTCCTCTCTTGCCCCTTTTGAAGACCAGGAAGACATTTGCTTTCTTCCAGTCCTTAGCACATCTCCTGATCTCCATGACTTTTCAAAGACGGTGTCTGTCAACTCTCTCAGCACTCATGGATGCATACCATCAGGACCCATGGACTTGAGGATGTCAAGTTTGACTCAATGGTCTCTTACCCAGTCCTCAGCCAAAGGAAAGTCTTTCTCCAGACCTTCTTGCTGATCTCCTGGGTTAGAATTCCTGAGGGGTGGCCTTGGCAGTGAAGACTGAAGCAAAAATGTTCAGTAATTCTGCCTTCTCTACAATCTCTGTCACTAGGGTCCCTGTTCCATTCCATAGCAGGCTCACATTATTCCTAATATTCATTTTATTACTGATTTATTAATGTATGGATGTATTTGAAATTAAAATACAAAGTTGAACATGGAATTAAATAAGAGAAAAGCAGAGAGTTGTTTTTAGAAACTGGAATGAGCAAAAAGGAAAAATGAAGTCTCGGAAAACCATGGTGCCTGTTTCAGATAGCGATCCCAGAAAATACAATTCTTAACAAGAATGTAACAGGATTTGTGTGAGAAACATAGGAGATTCTCTTACTGGAAGAGAAACAAAATGAGAACTTAAAGGCATAATGCCCCCAAAATGGTTATTCTTCACATTTTCCTAAGGGTGAAACACTTGCATTACTTATCCTAACAGATTTTTTCTTAATGTATGATCATTTATAAATAGTTTCTGGAAAGAGCATAATGAACTGGCTGAGAATAAGGTCTGTAAGCAATTGCTATACTCAAGTGCGCTTTTATATTAAAGAGGTGAAAAGGTCAATAAATTGTTTTCCTGGCAGATCAAGAATGAGAAAGTTGAAATAATATCTTGGAAGATACAAAGAAGATCATTTCAGATGAGGGAAAAAAGAAAACAAACCAGCGTGGTTTTTTGCCAGAGACTTCCATTTCAGTCACATCTGAATAGCAACTATTCCTAAACTGGAACTTCAAAAGTTGTGCAAATGTGTGTTCTGTTGAACAGTATCTCTGGTTTGTCTTGGAATGAGATAAGGACTTCTCAGGACCCTACAACTGTGATTTGAAAGCTAACTCACTTATTTAGTTAACTAAATATGAGGGTTTTTTTCCATTATTAAGAGTTACGACTCAGACAAGATGTCCTGTTTTTAAAAAACAAGCAGGAAATTCAAACTAAAGAGAATTTGTAGTAATTTATATGAAAATTTTCCTTTTAAAATGTATTATTTTACTAAAATTTCCAATAATAAATTATGATTAAGTTGATAATTATATTTCTTTTAATTGCATTTACTATTAAAATGTAATGGTATTTATAGAAATATCCATGTAACTATAAGAAAGCTTAAATTTTTAATGTATCAATTAAGACAAAAGAAATAGTTTTACAGTAAATTTTTCAGTGATAATATCACACTGTGTCTCTGATACTTAATCTTTTTACTCTCACTGAATCACTATATATACATATTTTTCCATACTTCTAGAAGGAAACTTGCTTAGAATATACGAGAGAAGTAGATTTCTTTCATTTATTATTTTAAAGGCTAAAATAAAGAAAGTATAATGCACATTTGTAAACTCTTACTGTGAAAGCTATTTTGAATATGTATTTGCAACACTTTTTTATAACACAGGCTTCATTTAAATAAACAGCATTTGTAGTCAGTCCTGTTCAGTATATCTCAGGATGTATTTATCAAAACGTGAAGTGATACAGAGAGATCAAGATAAAGAATGACTTATATATGAGAGGAAAAAATCTGAATAGACTTGAACTCTGTGGCCTAGAAAATAGACACTTGATAGAGATCATCACGGTTTATGATCTATATCTATAAAGTCATGAATTGCACAGAGAATGTGACTCATTATCCCATCTGCTAGGAGGCATCAAATAAAACTGGTTGATTGTATGTCCAAAATAAAGGGATATTTTTTCTACAGCACAACTGAATATATACTTTAATAGTTCCTGTGAGATACTGTTGATGCAAAAGTTTCCATGAGTTCAAAGAACAACAAGACAAAATCATGAAAGAAAAGGTTATTGAACACAAAGATAGCATCACTGGCTCAGGAAGTTCCTGAATCACAAGTTTATTACAGAGAAATACCATTATATAGTCTCTTTGTTCTGATACTCTTCCATAAGAATCTGATACTGGTAATACTTCTGAGTATCTAGGGCTAGATAGACATTTGGACATCTGTTCTTAACAGATGTATTTCAATTCACTATTCCTGTTGCGGCTAGTTAAATCTGTAGATATTCCTCTTATAAGACAGTTCAGCAGCTGAAAAATGAGAAATTTTGTGGCGCACAGAAGAAATTAGCACATACGTTATCTAATGGAATGAGTCAATTTCTACCAAACACTTGTAGTCTGGTAGAATGGGAACTAACGTCATGCTATATTTCTATTTCTGCTTTCTCTTCCAAAGGACACATCAGTCTACTTCATCTGTATATGAAGAATGCCACATATGATATGAGTCAGGCTACACATCCCCTTCTGATCACAAAAGCTGAAACTTTATTAAGGCTTCCTGGTTTATTTGAGAGAGAAACTGAAACATTCTTTGTTTTCAGTCTTATTTATCCCTCTAGGCCTTGTTTGATATTTCTGCTTTTGAAATGGTAAAAAAAAAATTTTTGTTTGCTCCTGCCAGACCATTGTGATGAGTTTATAAAAAAAGGTTAAGATGTTTACAGGGCTATCATGGCTATTTTTACTATGCACCTGAGTTGATACAGCTAGGATGACCCCTTCTGTTCTGCTCTTAGGGACAGCAAGTTCCAGCTGGCTGATTGTCTAATCCTTCAATTATAATGCTTTGGTGCTGCATGGTTATTGGATCCAGTGCTCCATAAAGCAGTTCACTCCTTCTAATTACTTGACTCAAAACAGCAAGTATCACGTACACAAAAATTCCTTTTTCTCTGAAGCAGTGAACTACAATCCAGGTTTTTGTTTCTGGATTACAAAGTACTTCAGTAATTAATTTTCCTATGAAAGAAATATGCAATAAGATGATGGCACTGAGGAGACAAAATCCTATTTGGCCTTCTATACCTGTTTGTTCCATAACCAAACTTAAATGAGGAAAGCTCTTCTATGAAAGCTCATTGGAAAGTATCAAACTGACAAAGACCAAATTGAAATAGTGTTTTTAGAGACAGGAGTATTATTCAAATATCAGACAAGCAACTAGCAACTAAGAGTAGCAGAGGTCCTAGATATGCTTCCTTTTAAACTTTAGTAAAGCATTTAAAGATTTGCCAATGTGTCATGCAAACCTTCTGACACCATTCTCATCAGAAGATTCTGTTTCCATGGCCTTTGATGTCTGCATTTCTTCCTTCTTTTTATCATTGGTGACTGAGCCATGAAATGCTAGTGAAAGAAGACAGCTGCATTTCCATTACCCTCTTTTACTGGGTAGAGAAAAATGTTTTTACAGAGAAAGAACATTGCTTGTTGCTGGTCTGGGTTGCTTCACAACAAGCAGGGCTTGTCATGATTATTCTATTCTAGAAGAAAAAATGGATGGGATAGGCAAAATCAAAGTAATGGTCAGTGTTGTATAAAAGGAGCAAGTCTATCAGGACATTCAAAAGGAGTGTGAACTACTTTGAAACTGCAGAACTGGGTATGTAGCATGGACAAGCCTGACACACTAGTCCAGATAGTGGGAGTATGGGAGCGGGATGAGGAATCCAGTTGGGACAGCAGATAATATACTTACACAATGACTGGGGTGGTCTGCATCTGGCTCTCCTCAGCAGAACTTTGTGTATTGGACTTTGCCTCTAGGGCAGAAGATAACACTGAGTGTTGGAGAGCACAACCCCACCCACACACATGTCCACTTAGATGTGGGATTGGGGGAACTAAAGAAAGTTAAAGCATTTGAGATTTCACCCTTGATGCCAAACACCTTCCTTCTGCTTTGACAAAAGTATTTCTTCAATACAGTTTAGTATACAATGTCCAATGCCTTGAAAACAGGGAGACAAAGACCAAATTGCAGTTTCCTTCTGCAATTTCCAAGCACTTTTTTAGCATTCTGGGCCTCAATTCTGTCTCTGCAGAGGAGAAGTTCCACCAAGTGGCTGAGAGCATTGAGTCTAAACACTTCTTGAATTCTGCAGTTTGGGGGCCTATGAGCAGGTGATCTGCTAAGTAGATGAGGGGAAAACTGTGGATGTATTCTACCTGGACTTCGGTAAAGTTTTGATACTCTCTCCCACAGCATTCTCCTGGGAGAAGCTGACAGTCCGTGGCTTGGATGGGTGCACTCTTTTCTGAGTAAAAAACCGTCCGGATGAGCCAGAGACTAGTAGTGGTCAGTGGAGTTATATCCAGCTGGTGATCAGTCACCAGTGCTGTTCCCCAGGGCTCAGTACAGGGGCCAGTCCTGTTTAATGCCTTCACTGATGACCTGAACAAGGGGATAGAGTGCACTCTCAGTCAGTTTGCAGGTGACAGCAAGCTGGGTGGGAGTGCTGATCTCCTGAAGGGCAGGAAGGCTCTGCAGAGGGATCTGGACAGGCTGGACCATGGACTGAGGCCAGTGGTGTGAGGTTCAACAAGGCCCAGGACTGGGTCCTGCCCTTGGGTCACAACAATCCCAGGCAGTGCCACAGGCTGGGACAGAGTGGCTGGAAAGCTGCCCACAGGAAAAGGACCTGGGGGTGCTGGTGACAGCAGCTGAACATGAGCCAGGGTGTGCCCAGGTGGCCAAGAAGGCCAATGGCATCCTGGCCTGGATCAGCAAAAGGGTGGCCAGCAGGACCAGGGCAGGGATTATGCCCTGTACTGGGCACTGGTGAGGCCACATCTTGAATCCTATGTCCAGCTCTGGGCCTCTCACAATAGAAAATACATGGAAATCCTGGAACAAGTCCAGAGAAGGGTAGTGGAGCTGATGAAGGGTCACGTCCTGTGAGGAGCAGCTGAGGGAGATGGGGATATTTATCCTGGAGAAAAGGAAGCTCAGGGGAGACCATATGACTCTCTACAACTTCGTGACAGGAGGGTGTAGCCAGGCAGAGGTTGGTATCTTTTCCCGGGCAACAAGAGACAGGGCAAGATGACATTGCCTCAAGCTGCACCAGGGGAGGTTCAAACTGGACATCAGGAGGAGTTTCTTCACTGAAAGAGTAGCTTAGCATTGGAAGGGCTGCCCAGGGTAGTGGTGAAGTCACCATCCCTGGAGATGTTCAAGAGATGAGTGGATGTGGCACTTAGTGATATGGTTTAGTTGGCATGGTGGTGATTGGTCAAAGGTTGGATTCAATGAACTTGGAGGTCTTTTCCAATCTTAATTATTCTATGATACTTGTATACTTGCTTTTCAAAATAATTGAGGACATATATTTTTCAGCGAAAATTAATTTATGCAGTTAGCAATTAGAGGAGCAGGCTACTTTTACCCAAGTTCTTGCAAATGAATCGAAGTGTGTCTAAATTCAGGCACTCTTATTTAAACAGGTAGGCAGTTACAAACAACAGAACAAAGTATACCAGCAAAACACTTCTAAAAGGAGATGAATTTTCAGGTTTTATGAAACAAGAGTAGGTGTAAATTTAAAGCTATATAGAAACTCAATAGTATGGCTACCTGGGTGCATCCTTTTTCCAATACTTTGAACTTACATCAATATTGCTCTTTATTTCTTTCTCTATGTTGTTTTCCCCTTTTTAGTTTCTCTGAGTGGCAGTCAAATTCCCATATGCCAGAAATTTGATACCAAATGCAAAGTAAGTCTGGGAAAAATCTCAAATCTTTCCTCTTCGAAGGCAGGAGACTAAGAGATGACCTCTTGTTCTGGCACACTCTGGCCTTTCTGATGTTCTTTCAATTGACACTGCAACATGGAAGCAGTACAGAAAATCCCTTCTAAAGTATTAAGGGGGAAAAAAAGTGTGAAAATTGCATGGAACAGAAAATGCTAAATCAGAAATAAATGACCTATAAAATGAAGTTTTAGAAGACAGGTTGGAGAAATACAGAATAGAAAACCTTTCCATCATCTCCACAACACAAGGTTAAAGGCACCAAATCTGATTTTCTAAAGATTTTGATACCACTCATTTCTACACACATTAAATAAATCAAAATTCTAAGCCTCCTAGCAGCAAAATAAAAATTCATATTCATCAGGTACACTTGAAGTTACTCAGAGATTTTTGATGTAAACTGAACTTCAGAATCTAATTTAACTTAGTTGCATTAGAAATCAGTGCTTTTGAAGCTTTTTTTACATGGTGATTTCCTGACATGGCCTTCTTCCATGGGAGACCCTGTCCCTCTCTGAGACCTGATTTGTGAGTCCATAGAGCAAAAGGACTGTGCAAAACTCCACATTATCCTTAGAGTATGAAGAGCTGTATTATTAGTATGAGTCAGAATCAAAGGGAAATAATAATAATAATAATAATAATGATAATAATGTATTAAGTTTTATTCTGTATTGGTTAATGAAAATTGTCTGTGGCAGTTCCAGCTTTGGGCACAAGAGGTAGATGTTTTCACATGGAACTTCCATCAAATACTTAACATTACTAATCAGTTGTTACACATCAGGGTAAGGGGAAGTCAGCTGTTGTTAATTTCCTCTTCTATGTTTTATGTAGTAATACATTTACAATAAGTGAGATTAATTGTAAAGATGTAATGTGGGAATGGGAGTAGCCATACATTTATTTATAATGGGTTATTTATTTTACCCTGGGGATCTTGGGGCTTCAGAGATGATGCAGTGTCCAGCATTTTGCTATCTTGACAAAATATTGGTATATTCACTTACATGCACTTTTGAGATCAGAGTACACACAGTGAAACTGATTTTGTGGGAGATTGAGAGTACATGTCACTGGCATTCACCTGACCTGCACTGTATCTAGCAACTTTCTCATCAGTTGGCTCTGTTTTGTTAGTTATTTTTGCACTCTTCAACCTAAGCAGATTAAAAAGCCAACCTGATTAAAACCAAGTGCATCTGTACCCTTAAACACTGTTACATTTTAAACATATTAAGTTTACATTAAGTAGTTTGGGGATTTTTTTTAATAAGAAGTCATAGGAAAGAATTACTTGAGTCCATTAAAATATTTGAATTTTTGACATTGTGAACACTTGTCCACTCCTAAATATCATGGAGAAAAAGCCGCACACTACCTTTATTTAATTTCCATAGGGACCACAAACACATTCACTGGTTAACTGCTGCATAGAAGAAGGATTACTAGTGATGTGATTATGAAAGATTTTTGTATTAATGCAAAAAAGCATTGTTTTGCATATCGACCTAAATCAACCATTATGTTCAAAATATTATCTATATGTTAATCTTCTCATAGCTACCTAAATATGATAATTGCTTTTTTTAAAAAAGGCATCAGTGTAGGCTTCAAACATACTTTTTCACAGACCTGTATGTTACACAGACTCACAGTGTCCAATGTTAAAACTAATGGTTTTAATTCTAGGTTTCTTTTATGATGTGGGATGACCAATATAGTGGGGTCTGGTTTGTGTGTATGTTCATCAGTAGCCACATTACTTTATTGTAATTATTTACATGAGCAAGGATTGTTTGCATGAATAAAAGTTTCAGAAAGGGAACTTACTTTATCATATGTTGCAATTTGTAAAGCCTTTTCAGGAAGTGCAATCAATGACATATTTCATGGTTTTGCAAATCGCTTTTTCTACTTAATATATGAAGATTGTATTTGTTTTGTCAGTGAGAAAATTATTGTATAGAGAATTGTAGTTACTTCAAAAGAGTTTGAAATTTTAAGTCATTACGTGATATTAATTTTCTGAAATCTTATGGATAAATTGTTCTGTTTAATTAATGTGACAATTCTAATTTTTCTGTAATGGTGCCTTCCAATGGATCATCAGCTTATACTGTTATTTTGTGATAATCTGTGTTCATTGTGAAAACTGACCTATGCAGATTCCAATATCCAATACATTCACTTTCTTGAGACGTCGTTGTGCTGAATTGTATCAGGTAAATTTTGCTCAGAGGTTTGATGCTGTGTGTACATAATCACTGCTACAGCAGATGATTAATAATTGCTGTCTCATATACTGTAAAATACCAATCATGAAAAAAAAAAAAAAAAGAAAAATAGCCTTTTGTTGGTCTTTGTAACATTCATTGGTTTGTCAGCCATTCACTGTATTCCAACAGGTTGTTAAAGTTGATAGTGAAGAATAATTGATTTCAAGTAGTATATTTGACAACACCCTGAAAAATCTCTGCAATACTATTCCACATCAGCAAGCGTATGAATGTGATAACACTAGCTTATGTTAATAACTTTCTGCATGTACATACAGCATTTTCCACATAAAAGAAAACCAGTTGTGGAACAATAACTGAAGAAAACTCCAGCTAATGCAGTTTCATGCTTCCAAGTTAACTTCATTCGCAAGAAACCCTCAAGATGAACAATCCAAATAAGTTCTGTTAATGCAATGTTAATACTTCAGGAATTTAAGCAGCAAAAACCAGAATGAGACAGGTTTACACAGTAAAACACTATCCTTTTACCCTGGGGTGTTTGCAAAAACCTCCTTCAGCACAGTCTGATTTCAGATTTGGTAGGTAAAGAGTCTGTTTTAAGGAAAACAGGTCCTGCCTACAGGAGCTGAATGTGACTTTAAATGAATCCTTTTCTTAGCAGCCAGGCTGTGACAGGATGTTTCAAGTCGAGAGACTATAGACACTCTATTGTGTCCCCCAGGCAGCAAGAAGCCAAAAGGAGTGCATCTGCAGTGCTACAACAAAATGTGTTCCAGGTCACAGAGTGCTTCTGTGAGTACAGATCAGGTGCTACAGAACAGTTTTGCAGTGGTTCTCTGTTTTTTGGCTTTGCATCCTGACTGACCCACTTGACACGTTTTTAGTAACAAGGTTTGGAGTTCAGCTGGCATCCCGGTTCTCTACTACATAAAGCAAGAGCAGCTTAATAGAAGGCAGAATCATATGCTACAATACAGTTGTATGTAGAACAGTATCTAAACCACAGCTTATGAATACATAAACTAGCTTTTGAATACATGATGGTGCCTGTGATATGTGATTATTGTTTTGGAAGCGAGTAGTTTTGTAGGTATGTGATAAATATCAAATATAATGAGTTGCACCAGGGAACTGAAGTACAGTGAAATTACAGAACCAGGTAAGTTTGGACTTTTGAGCTGAATTGGGTGTCCTGTTTGAGTACTTAAAATGGACCAGGCTAGTATGTAAATGGAACTCCAGAACCACTGGAAAATAATGGGACAATTAATTGGGATCACTATTTCGAGCTGAACATTTCCTGCCTTAAAGTTAGGTGTGTAAAATGTAATGCTATGCAATTTACAGCTTTTGATGTTTTAGCATAACAATGCATGGAAAAAGCTAAACAGAGCAGAACTTAGTTGAGGGCCTGAAAAAACTCGTGGGTTATGTTTATCAGATCCAAATGTTTTGTATAGCACTGGAGAGGTTTACTCAAACTGCAGCTTTCATATAAGAAAAGGTGATGAATATGGGAAAATTACCAATAGAATAATTTGGCCATTTTGCACAGGGAGAACTGTTGGCAAAATGAGGTTTTTTAAGATTTTTCACAACAGCCCAACTGCTAATAATGATAGTTATTCAGTTCAGAGGTTAAGATCCTAAAAATATTTTATTGTTTACTGGATATCTCTTTTTTATATTAAAATGATAACTAAATTGAGGTTAAAGTTAATGAACCTGCAGTGAAAAAAAACAAAAACCACCACTTCTTTCACTTAATAGCGCAAATTTAGATTATCCCAGAAACATGATTACAGAAGCATGGATTAAGTTAGCTAAACTATTTTAGCCACTTTATCTGGGACAGTAAAAATCACCCAGAAGTTTTGGCTATTTATTTTAATTTTACAACCTCCAAACATGTGGCTGAAATGAACATTGCTCTCTTTGCTGTCAGACACCATGAAATTCAAGGAGCTGGTTGTGTTTTACTAGAACTTACGTGGTCCCATGTGCCACATATTTAAATTTATCTGTCTCTTCCATCCGACCGTTTGACTTGCACTAACCTAAAATTTTCAGATGTGTTTCTTGGAGGATGCAGCTGATTGCTTCTCTTCCAGGACTGCCTTTCTGCAATGCACTACTTCTTAATTATTCTTAAGCATGACCTTGATCTACTTGCAAAAAGATGGAATTTCAATCTTATGATACCAAGCTTTTATAATTAACTATGCACAATTCAATAAGTGGCAAGATCCCATTTAGGCAGTTGCCTAAAAAGGAGAAATAGAACATATTTTTCTCTGCTTACTTAATTGTTAAGAATTCTGTTGTTCAGATTGCCTAGTAAACTGTTCCTTTGTTTCTTGTTTTCATTTGTCTTAAAATTAACACAGATACTATAGTAATTTGCTTCATATAAATGCATAAAATAACTAATCTCTTTACGAACAAAAGCTAGCTCTGGAAAAATATATCTTTAATGAGGAGAACATCACTAGTTCTACCACCTTAACTTAGTATCTCCCTATTGCAAACCCTGGAAAGCTCATATATATCTCAGGGAAAAAATACATTAATATATTTATTAGACTACATGAATGTAATTTTCATGTTTTTATTTGAATAGCAAGGAACTAACAAACAGATAGTCTTTACTCAGCCTGGCTAAACATTTAGAAATGTACCACCTAATTTGAAATCTGGGAAGATGCTCAGTGCACACACAAGTGTGTGCCAAACGATGATGATAATGCTTTTGGAAACAATTTTGCAGCAAAATAAACAGCTATAAAATAATAAAATATTAAAAAGAAAAAAAATATTAATAAGAAAACCTATTAGTGAGAGAGCTGTAATTTTGGTTTTATTGATTATGGAACAGACCTTAGCACCAGCAAAAGGACATGAAAATTGAAGAGAACTATTATTTTTTAAATTAAGGTATATTTGCAGATTCCCTTTGCTATACCAGAAGATTTGTAAACTCTCCTAGAAAAACCCTCTCAACAATGACTCAATATTTAATATTTATAAAGAAAAAGGGCAGAGAAAGCAAAGGTATCAATGACAGTCAAGATGGAACAAAACCACAGGGAATTGAATTTATTACTAGAGACCAAAAATTTTGTTCTAAAGTAGGTATCTCTCCTTGGTAGATAGTTGTATCACACAGTATTTATAATACTTCTGTTTCTAATTCTATTTCTATTGCTTGGTGCTAACTATAAATGGTGTATTTGAGAAATAGATTAGATGTTGAGGGATACATTGTAAAAGATACGTAAGACAGGTTCATGTGGTCCAATGAATCCCATCTAAGAAGAAATCAAAAACTGGGCAAGGTTTTGGAGTTGTAAGGCAAGTTTCTGCCCACACTATATAATTAACAATTGATCTGAAAACTTGTTGGAATATACGGTCATGGTACACTTCAGAACCCTTGGAAACAAGAGGAAGAAAAGCAGGCAAATGTACTGGAAAGCATTCTAGTCCCATGATAAAGGGAAAACAGAAAACAGAGAAGTCAAATAATTTGTTACACAACTAGTATGAATTTTGTTATTTCTGTTGGGTCCTAGGCTGCATTTCAAGAAAGTAGTTAAAAGTAGTAGTAGTAACTACAGGACAAAAAATGTTCAGTTCTGCTATCTATATTAAAAAATGTGATTAAATTTTAATTAATTAATTTAAGCATTAGCAATACTTCAGCATTGCCAGCAGGTTGAGGGAGGTGATCCTGCCCCTCAACTCGGCTCTGATGTGGCCTCACCTGGAGTGCTGTGTCCAGTTCTGGGCTCCTCAGGACAAGAGAGACATGGAGCTCCTGGAGTGAGTTCAGTGGAGGGTGACAAAGATGCTGAGGGGTCTGGAGCACCTCTCTTATGAGGAAACGCTGATGGCGCTGGGCCTGTTCATCCTCTCAAGGAGATAGAACAGAGAGGGGAATCTCATCTATGTCTATCAATATCTGACAGGAGGGTGCCAAGAGGATGGACCAGGCTCTTCTCAGTGGTGCTAAGCAATAAAACAAGGCTCAAGAGGCAGAAATGGATGCACAGGAAATTCCACCTGAACGTGAGGAAGAACTTCTTTATTGTGCAGGCGACTGTGCACTGGAACAGATTTCCCAGAGAGATTGTGGAGTCTCTTTCTCCAGAGATATTCAAAAGCTGTCTGCACACATTCCTGGGTACTGTTGCTCTAGGGGACCCTGCTTGAGCAGAGATATTGGGCTAGATGACCACCAGTGGCCCCATCCAAGCTTAATTGATCTGTGTGTTTCAGTGAACAAGAAAGGGTAGAAAAGAGACAACAAAACTTTTCAACAACTTGAAGAACAAGATGAAGCTTTAGAGAAGCTTAGAATTTTATCATTTCAGTTTGACTGAGTAACCAAAAGAAAGATGAAATATGACTTTATTAGGATGTACTTGTATCTCATCGGGGGAAAATAAAAGGCAACGAAGAATGAAGTTGCCCAAGGTAAGCATTATAGTGCTGAATTGAAATTAAATCCATAAAATACAAAATAAGCTATTTATGTATCAAAATTAAAGTGGTTAGTCACTGGAACACAAAAAAAGAAATTAGAAAGCATATTCAGATGAACACTAAATATTTATTTTCTTCTACGTACTCCAGTTGTTTGGTTTAAACTCCTCACGTTTGGCTTAAAACTGGATTAACTATATAAAGCTTTGTGGTCATGGCACATGAAAAATCTAAATCATTGAACTCAGGATTTTACCTGACCTTTGACAACTGTGATTCTGTGAATTTCAGGTTTTAGAAAACATTTACTGTAAGTAGCATGGAAGAATTTGAAGAAAGCATCATACACTTTTTGTCCTATTCTCTCTGGTCTCCATCCCAAAATGAACACTGCAAAATGAAATAAACATGAATCTAACAAATCTGGAGCAGAATACGAAGCTTGTAGATATGTATGTAATGTGAGTAAAGCAGTTGTAGACATAAGTCACCATTCAAAATAACCTAGCATTTTATTACTGCATCAGTCAAGAAAATGCCTCTGTCCTTCATAACCCTAAAAATTATCCATCCTCAGATTTTTGAGTAGTTGCCACTGTCCACTCTGTCCTTCCCAGTACCATCAGTATGTTAAGGACCCAAACCTAGTCCTGGAAAGGAGTTACTGCAGGGTCTACCTCTGTAGGTGACTAATACATAATAATAAAGATACTGAGAGATGATTTAGTGAACTGATGAATGTGATGGACAGCTACTTAATTGCAGAGGAGAAAGTTAATTCCCTACTGAAGTGTCATTATTTAAGAAATGCTTGTCTGTTGAACCGGCATATACTTAACAGAGATGTTATTAAAGCTAAATTACAGCAAAGCCGTGAGACATCTCCATCTAAATAAGACAGGCAAGTCCAAATGAGTGATGAGGTACTAATTTTACAAATTTTCAGTTAAGGCATTTATTATAATTACTATATGCTATATCTTTCATTCCTTCATTTGTCACTTCATGTGTGGAGCCATCTGATTTGTATTTTTGTTATTCTGAATACATAACTCATTCAGAGGGTTTTATTTTTACTTAGAAAGTTATTTAGTTGAAGAAGTAATATGAAAACAGGAAGGGATATGAAGCAACAGATATTAGGATTTAATAGGAATTAAGTTAACTTCAAGTGTTAAATGAAAATAGGTCCATGAGAAAGTCTACCTTAAATATTCAGTCTCTCATGGCTGAAACAGAACTGCTTTAAAATATAATAAAATTCCTACCTCCAAGATACAAAATTAGAATACATATTAAAACTCCTCTCTTGCTATTATTTCAGGCTGATTGGGTTTAAGGGCAAGCTTTTGTCCAGGACCACAAACAAGGTGCATATTAATATAGAGTACATCACAGCAATAGCAATCTTGATAACAAAAATTTGTATCAAAAGCTAATACCTAATTCACCCAAAACCTTCAAAACATGGAGAATAGAAATTTGTGGGAAAGACAACTGCTTTAGGGAAATTGTACATTTAAACACTTAATGCAGAATTCCTATGTCTTTCTTCCAGCTCCCTTGAAGAAGCTAGATGTTCATCTCAAAAGACTGTGGGATTCCTTGAAGAGACTAACACTAGCAGAATTACTTTTTCACATTTAATAGCCTTCACATTTCTTTTAATACTTAAGTCCCAAATATGCCAAAACTCAGCCGGTTTCACTGCTTTCCTGCCTAATATTAGACCAAAGCAAATCTCACTTCCTTCCCAACCTGCTTGTTACACGCATGCCAGTAAACTGAGGGGGCAGTTGTAAAAAGGCCGGTTGCAAAGCAGATGCTTTGTGGACTCCAAATCCCACTTGCACTGACTCTATCAGACAATGACAAGCTTCTGGCAGCTTCTCAGAACCAGCCTGATAATCCCAGGCCTCCCTCGCCCCATCTCCATCCTCCCCAGCCCCTGCTGCCAAAACCTTGCCAGGCAATGCCATACACTAGGCTAGTTAAAGTCCAGACTTTGATGCTGCTTTGGTGCAAATACAAGCTGTGAGAAGTGTGAGGAGAATGTTCACACCCGCTCTGCTTCAGCTAAGGAGGTTTATGGAGGCCTGGAGTGGGAGGTTGCTCCTTTGAAGAGGTACTGGAACTACTGATTTCTTTGTGCTTAATGTGGCTATTAGTTTTATAGAATCAGACAGGTTGGAAAAGTTCTCAAATGTGGTCAAGTCCACCTGTCTACCAAAATGCAATAAAGCCGAGTGGCTTGGCGACAAAAAGGACTAAAAAAGTGCCTTTTATCACTCCAAGTATCATGGGACAAGACCACTCATTTAGATCCAATTCACTGAATTAAACAAAGCCTATCTTTTCACTCTCACTTGAGATTTTTAAGAATCAAAGGATAAAACCCCACCATTATTTCGGTGGCAGTATTGAGGACACACACCTTTGCAACTCCCACTGGCTGGGCGAGGGGCAGGGCCTGAAGAAGGATGCATGTGACCAGGTTCTTCTTTCAGAGCAAATGCTGTGTTTGCAACACCAAACAAGTGTCATAAATGTTGGCCGAATAATGACATAGAGAAAAAAGTCAAATAAAACACACTCCGGTGTAATGATTTAATAAAGACAAAATGGCAAAACACAGAACATAGCAAACCACACCAAACTTCTTAACATTTACTAATAAATCTAATAATAATACTAATAAATCTTTAGTAATACTAATGAATCCTTACTAATACATCAAAAAATACCTATCTAGTCGACTAAATAGAAAAAGAAACTACCCTAAAAACTTAAAAACCAATCTTATTTCCATCTAGTCCTCTTGACAGCTAACTCTTGCTTGGACAACTCTAGGGCTAATTGGATCTCTTCTGCTTGGGAAGAGGCTCTGCTCCCTTGCGTGGGCGATGTCTTCTCCTATGTGCGTTCCTTGCCTTCACCGTTTCAAAAACCCTGGAAGACAGGAAACATGACATTCGTTGTTAAGTCAATGCACACCATTATACCAAGCTTGGAGATTCCTGTTTCTATGAATTTCTGTCTTTTTGGGCTGTGACATCTTTTGAATTTGATCAGCATCATCAATCGGATCGCTCTTATTTCAACACTGTCAAATTTCTCCCTCTTTTCAGTCCATCCCATTTTTCATTTGATCATGACCATCAAACCAAGCTTTGGTGTTCCTATGACTACTTGTATGAATTGTGTCTTGGTGGGGCACGGCAAGGTTTCATTCTGAATGCTGGGGTTTAAGTAAGAAGTTTGGGTTGAAGGCAGGTTGTAATGTTGAACACGGTTGTAAGGGGTGATCCTCCAACTGCCCTCAGCTTCCCTCGTGGTGCCTTTGAAAAGGTCAGCCCGTTTTAGTCCAAAGCCCCAGGCTTTCAGTACAAAGACGAAGAACTTCCGCACCGTTTGCACTGCCCGCAGGGAAAGGGTCCTCCCGCCGAATGGGGTGCCGAGGGTGGTTGGCAGCAGGGACAGTCCGCGTTGCGGGCCCTCTTGCGGCTTCTCTTCCCTGTCTCCCCATTCTCCTGTCTGGGAGGGCTTTTGCTCCTCTTTGGTTCGTCCACAGTCTGGAAATCAAAGAATCCTTATCAATTTTTCCTTCCTCTCAGAAGGCTGGAAATCAGAGCGTCCAGCGCAAAAATGCAGCAGCCCAAGCAAATTCCTCCAAGCCATAAAGAGCTGAGAGAACGCCTGGATTTGGCTGCAGGGTGCGGAGGGGTGCAAAGACAGCACTTACAGGAAAAAACACCTCCTATCTACTGCCCAAAGTGGTGGGATAAATATGTGGATGTCTATGGATCTGCATTTCCTATATAGACCTATCTGCCTAGCATGTATTTATCCATATTTTTCCTCCACAAATGTCTAGGGAACGGGTTTCAAATTCAGTCCAATCAGTGAAGACACATGGTTACCCAGTTTCTACTACCCAAAATAATTTCTCTCTCTCTCTCTCTCTCTCTGAACCAAATTCCTGTTTGCTGGTAAGGCAAGTTTTAGCAGAGCCCCAGCACTGGCAGCTCCTTTTTGGGGACTATGCTGGGATGCTACAAAAGATCCCTGAAAATCTGCAGCATCTACATGAACTCAGCCTGGATTACTCATGTTAGCAAGCCATGCAGAACTAAGGATCTGATTGGAATCACTGAAGGTGTCAGCACTTGAGAAGCAAGTCTGTACAAAGGCCATCTTGGTGATGGTGCTGCTTTGTTGAGTCAAAGTTATACTCCAGAATTCAGTATTTCAGAGCAGCAGCGCAATGAAGCCCTGGGCAGCATCTGCTGCGCCTTTCCCAGTGCATTCGACAACGCGCTCCTGGCAGAGCGGTGTCTAGCACAGCTCCCCAGCAGATTTTTGTCCCCTTCCCCCAGCCTCTCTGCCCACCCAGAGCCATGTCTTGGTTTTCTTCCCACTCACCTGAGCAGGAGCGCTGGCAAGTTTATGTTCCTTTTTCCAGGAGTAGTAGTACTCCACACACTGTGCAATGGTCTTACTCGGAATCTGTTGTGAGAAGGGAAAAAAGAAGGAATCTAAAATGGCCATCCTGTAGTGTGCATTGGAGAAAAACTAGAGTATGGAGAAAACCAGGCAATGAAAAAAAAAAAAAGAGTAAATTGAGTAGGGAATAAAATGAAAGAAAGAGGGAATAGAGTAGGCACTATGGAACGGAGTAAGACATGTATTGTGCCATGTAGTAACGTATTTAATGCACAAGCAACAACAAATCCATCTGGCACAGTTTTTCTTTCCCCCTTCCACTCCAGTTATCCGACGGCAATGTGTCATGGAAGAGCCAGCATACATACAAGATAGAGAATAAACCTTCTCTTGCAAAACAGCTTGGAAAAAAGAGCTGGGAAGGCAGAATCACCACTTTCACACAGGCAGTGTCCCATTTCATTATTATTTTAATACTTCTGGTATTTGAGAAGAAAGAGACTGAATTCCAGTATTTGGTAGCAGAAATATTCAATTTTTCCTTCTAATTGTCCACTAGGGTAAAGAATGTCCAGTGGCTTTACCTCCTTCTGGATGAGATGAAATTCCTTGCCATAGGTGTGAATAGCCTTTTGGAAGGACTCCTTCTCCTCAGGTGTCCATCTATCAGAGCCTGGCAATAAAGAGCAGCAGGTCAGTTGGTCTCTCTATCCACTGGAAATAGATCCCTCTGCTAAAACAGATCACTGGCTGCTAAAATGAAATCAGTGCCATTCATCATTCACCTGTCTACATCTCTGATCCCTCAGAAAGCAAGGAAGACAAGAGCAGGCATTCCCCAGGGAATAAAACCGTGGAAAACAAGGAAAAATGAAGGAGTAGATACTGCTTCTTTCCCTGCCCCCAGAGAAGTTGAGACCTGGTTCTCATGTTATTTGTTTGACCACAAATGCTTGGCATTTGTGGTCAAATGAAGGGCAAGTGAAGGGCACAGCAATATCTGTCGGTGAACGAACAAGCTCCGCTTTGATTACCTGCATAATGATAATCAGCCAAGGGATGGCCTTGAGGAGTGGGAGGCCCCCCTGAGAGCAACATCTCCAGAGCCTCCTGCAAGATCAAAGGGAAAAAGGCTTTAGCTTCCCCACCACACAGCAAAGAGGCAAAACCAGTAAATTCTGCCTTTCAGCTACTTTGCCTCTTCAGGGATTCAGTCCACTGCCTCTCCTATGGGTCAAACTTTGTGATTTGCTCCCAGTCCTTTGCTTTTGTTCCCCAGCCCTTCAATCCTGCTCCCCAAGAGTGTGATTTTGCTCACCAACTCAATGATTTTGCTTGTCCTGCACCCAGAATTGCCTCAGCTCGCTGAGGCTTCTGGGAATTTCCCCGCAATCCACCCAAAATGTCTTAGAGAACACAGAGCTCCAGGAGATTTACAAGGAAGCAGCTGCAGAACCCCCCGCCGGTGCCTCAAGGTGCCTTTTGCCCACCTTGAGACATTTTGGGCCCATCCCTGCCGCAGTTGCTGGGCTGAAGAGCCTCCTGGAGGAGACAACAGCAGACAGCGAGTGCTCTGTTTCTTGTTAACTCCCTTCTTCAAGGAACTGCTAGGAAAGGCTGTCCCAGTGCCTAGGCCTTATTAATTCCCTGTTCACTCTTCTCTGCACCCAAAGAGCTGCTTCTTACCGGAACACTGCCTTGTGCCTGGTGCAGGCAGTGCAGGGCAAGCTCCAGGTTCACTGCTGCTCCACGGGAGCTGGCCATGTCCAACAGTTCTCTCACTACAAGCACAACAAAAACTCACTGAAAGTCAGGCTTGAGCCAAGAAAGGGGAAAGGTTGAGCAACAAGGGAGAAGGAAAGCACAAGGGCTAATGACGATAGTTTGGTGAGCATGGAAAGGACAGCAAAGAATGGGACAGCTGAAAGAAGGGCCCACACAGTGCTGGCTCTTCCTTCAAACACCTTCAGTAATTAGAAGTAAATGGGGACTAATGTCCCCTCTTTCAGTGACAAATGCCCCTGACTAATTCAGAGGGCAGGAAAGGAGCTCTTTATCCTGCTTGTCTACAAAAATGCAGCATTCTCCTTCCCTCTAATAACAATCCCATGCAGGAAGATGGGCGAGACAAGGAAAGAAGCAGAGCAGGCAAGAAGCTGCCTTTTTACCTAAAGAATGAGTGTTTTCCAAACCCAAGTATGTCAGGGGTGCAAGAAAAGTTTGACAGATACCTTTGTCAGGTCTTCCCATGTCAGAGTCATCATCTTCCCAGGGCTTCCAGACCAGGGTTGCAAGCTCTTCCTCTTCACTTGGTGGTGTGGTCTGCAGCTCAGGCAGCTCGGCCTGAAAGTCACTGCCAACACTGATGTGTCTAAAGGAAGAAGGAAGTGCAGGTAAGAAAGGCAAGTGATCAAGAAACGCATCCCATGGACCCACGGGCTTTAAGCAGTCCCACCCCAACTCTGAAATGGCCCTTCCCTCCTTGCCATTCCTCCAATTTGCCATTCTTTAATGCCTATGCCAAAACTCACGGCTGAATGTGGGCTCTTGATTTCCTTTTCATTGTCCCTCTCCTTTCCACCTGAAAGAGATCAAAACAATGCTCCAGATAAAGATCATTATCCCCAGATGGGCCAGTAGCCTTCCTTCTCATGCTCATCATTGCAAACCACAAAGTCTTCTCTCCCAACCACAAAGTCTTCTCTGCCAACCTCCCTCAGTTTGGTATAATTGCTGTATTTTTCGCTTGAAACTTGCAAGGCAAGGCGCTCTAGCAGTCTGCAGCTTCCTCAGAAGGGGAAGCAGAAGAGTAGCCACTGTTCCCTTCATTCTTGTGACCAGAGGCAAGAACCAAGAGGATGGCATGGAAGTCGTGCCAGGGGACATTTTGGTTGGATATTAGAGAAAGGTTCTTCACCCTGTAGAGCGTGCTTGGGCACTAAAACAGCCTCCCCAGGGAAAGGGTCACAGCACCAAGCCTACCAGCTTGAGAACTCAAGAAGCATTTGAACATTGCTCTAGGGCACGGGGTGGGATTCTTGAGGCCATCCTGTGCAGGGCCAGGAGCTGGACTCTTTGTGGGTCCCTTCCAACTCAGAAAAATCCTGAGCTACTGTGTTTCTATTCTTGAGAGGGACCATTCGAGATCGGTTTTCAAAGCTACCTTGGACCATGGGGCAGAAGCAGCCCCATAGGGATTGAAAAACAAATAAATCTATACCAATATCTCGATAGAAAAGAGATTCAATGCAGGTGAAAAATAAGAAGTATCTATAAAGATATTAAAATATAATGTATTTGTAAGTTATGAAAGTATGTAAGTCTGTAAGAATCGCTGAAACCAGACCATTTTTGTAAGTGAAAGCCAGTATTGGAGGACAAGCCCGGAAAACCGCCTACATCCCCTGAAGAACAGGGATCACAGAAGTCAAGTCCCATCATTCTGGTTTTGAAAGCTTTGGTGGAGGTGTAAGCAGAGCCAGGGCCTAACAGGATTTGTCAACACTGAACTCCTGAACTCCTCAGGCATGGATTGCTTTTGGGTCACCATGACATGGTTTAAGGACTACTTCAGTGGGTACCAAGAACTTCTAATCAGATCCTAGGTGGACGAGGACCTGAACCTGTACCGTGACAGCTCTCTATGCCCTCTGTGGAAAGGTCTGTCTTTCCACTGAAGGCATCTTTATTCCTACAGAAGGAGCACCCTGCTTTCATCTGTAACCTCTTCTGGGGAAAGTGACCACAGGCCATGTCTGCTGTGGTTTGTGGGACAGTCAGCTGGAGCCCCATGCAATTCTGTTACTGGTTTGAGAGCAATCAGGGATTTTCTTACCTTTGACAGTCCCAAAGTGTTCTGGGGATCCCTGGTGGCAGAGGAGGAGATGAGGATGTCAACCCAGAGGCCAGATGTGATGCTGAGGCCAGGGAGTTGCTGGTTAAGGACTGCACAGCAGCAGCAGATCCTGCAGCTGCTGCTCCACCGGTGCTGGTCCACCAGTGTTCCACCAACGGATGTAGGAGCAGGAGACAACGACGGTTGCTGTGGGCGCAGCCCAACATTCCATGCAGAAGCCCAAGGGACACAGGGTGTGTAAACAGGAATTGTGGTCACCTTTGCCTCTTGTACTTCTTCTGGGGCAAGTTTGCTTTGAGGAGCTTCCCATCAGAGCATTTCTCGTCAGTCCTCTGGATGGGGCAGAGCAGTGCAGGGAAGGCTGTGCGTCCTCTGTGCTTCTCTGTAAGGTGCCTCCAGCTGAACATGCACAGGATCCTGGCTCCACCAAAGGGCCCATACCACATTGCCTGAAAGGGAGACACAGAAGGATTCCTGCTGCTGGCTCTCCTGTGGCTCTGAGAGGCGCCAGAGTTTGCAAGCCATTCAGTGGAGAGCCAACTCCAAAGCTTTCTCTTGAAGTAGAGGCATTCATCTTGCTCCCTTTCTAAATTGTCTGGTGCCTAGTAACGTCACTTGCTCATTTCCCTCCTTTGGAGCACTGATCTGGTCTCTCACCTCAACACTCATTCCTTGAGCATTGGAGAAACAGGATGCCTTTTAGGGGAGTCAATGGAGATACACACATGGACACCACAACAGCAATTCCTTAGCAAATATTTACTGCAGAATTCCTACGTCTTTCTTCCCTCTCCCTTGAAGAAGCTAGACGTTCATCTCAAAAGACTGCGGGATTCCTCAAAGAGACTAACACTAGCAGAATTACTTTTTCACACTAATAGCCTTCACACTTCAATTAGTACTTAGGTCCCAAATATGCCAAAACCCAGCCAGTTTTACTGCTTTCCCGCCTAATGTTAGACCAAAGCAAATCTCACCTCCTTCCCAATCTGCATTTTACACAGACCAGCAGGCTAAGGGGGTACTCTTCTTAAAAAAGGCCTGCTGCAAAGTAGATATTTTGTGGGCTCTGCAAGTTCCACCCTTGACTTGCAGAAATCAATTGCTGAAAAAACAACAGCCTTTCATGCAGTGCAAAGCCCAGAGCTCCAGAAATAGCAAAGAACCTCCAAGGGATGAAGTGGCTTTTTCCTCTCCTATCCTCTTCCAGACAATGGAAAAATAGATGTGAAACTCTCATATTCTCTGTCTGGTAAGAAACCTGGTGAAATTAGTTTCATTTTTTACCCATCAAACCAGAGTAGGGTAAGGAGAAGTAAACCAAATCTGAATCTCTCCTCTCTTGCTTTAGTTGCACCTTTTTTGCCCCCTCTTCCTAAATACGTTATCCCAGAAGTGTTCCCAGCTCTGGTGATGGGCTCGGCCTTGGCCAGCGGTGGGTTCATCTCGAAATTGGCTGTCACCGGCTCCATCAAACATGGGCAAGCTTCTGGCAGCTTCTCACTGAAGCCACCCTTGCAGTTCCCCACATGAAGTGTGGTCAACAGACCATCAGCTCCTTTCTTTGCTCTAGGGGAGCCATGAGCCATGTTCCTGAGAGCAAGAGCCACCACAGAAAACTGTCTGCAGGTTTCTTTGTCAGAAAATGCTGAAAGAACAAAAATAATAAATTTTGACATCGTCCTTTAATTTGCTAAATTGTTGAGTAAAATCCAAAGTATTTTCCTCAGTGTTGCAGCGGTTGGTGGACTTCCCATGTCACTTTTCCTTACACAATTTACAAGTTACATATTGATATTATTATTCCAATAAATAATTGTAATAGTTATGTATTTTATTTTTTCAATTCATTACTCACATGGACCCTTGCACCCTCACCAAGCCCATTATTGCAGTAATTACAATCCTGTCACTGTTGTGTTATTTTTTAAGTATCATTTGGGGCATCTGAGAATAATTTGGGGGGGTTTAATGGAGCCATATTGTTAAGCTGTGAGATACGTGGAACTTGCAGACTGCTGATATATTAAGATACCTGAGGAACTTAATAGCCACCCACCTTGTTGCCACATGTGAGGGTGCAGCTGACACCAGCAGGGAGACAGAGATCACCAGGGGAGCCATGGTTCCATCCTCGAAAGGTACTCAAGATTGGGGGAAGGGGGGGGGGGGCAGTATTTTTCATATCCTGCTGTCTCCAGTGATAGTTCCTGAGTGTTGATATTTCTGGTGTCATGCACCATAAAACGAAAAGGGGACAAGGCAGGTCATTGGGTACCAGCCATCCAAGGTCTTCAAAGTCCTTAGTAAATTATTCTTAAGTCCTTTGGAATTGTTTCTTCATTACATAAACTGGAAATGATAATATGAGCAACTACACCAAATTTCTCTGAGCACAATGCAATTTAGAGAGAGACCAGAACAAGAATCCTTAGTGTTCCAATTCCTTGTCTTTGTTTTTACAAAATTGAGCTTGCAATTAGCTAGAACTGGTTTTCACTCCAATTTCACAGCTAAAAGCCAGTAACAAAATCCAGAAACAGTAACTTTATATGGAAGAAAAAGACATGGACATTTGTTATACTTACCACATTTTTAATTAGAAAGCCATTCTGGATAGTTGAGTGGAGACTCAGATTAAGATGGAGGGATTTACATACTGGAAGCAGAAATTAGATTTCCTTATATTCTTACGGCTTTATGGTAGTCACATACATAATAAAGTTGGGAAGGATGATAGAATATGGAGCTTTTTTCAGCAAAGAGTATATGAATTAAAACACTCTAAGCCACATATAGCATTGCTGTTTAAAACAGTAAAGGATGGCAGACATCTTTCAAAGTGTTCAAATAACAAACTCAAATATTTTGGCACTATTGTTTCAAAGGAGGACCTATTTCAATGATATATGGAAAGGCAAAAAATTTACAAATCTACTCTTTTGTAAACGTGAAAATATTACTACCAGTGAAAAAACCTGGTGAATTCCTCGACTGTAAATGTACAGTAGGACTTCGGTATTGCTTTTTCTTAAATCTCTGTTAATCCACAGAATCTTGAGTAGCTCTATAAAAGTAATTAAACAATTCCTAAATGTTAAATTGTAAGTTAGTACACCAAATACAACAACTGAAACAATGCTGTGTTAGGACAAACCAAGACAGTGCTGTCACAAAATTCCTGGAGGAAACACTTCTTCAGAAACACTGACAGAACAGAATTTACTGACCTCAATCCTGTAACGTAGCTTTGTCCAAAATATTCAGTTGATTTGCTCACCAATTCTTGCAAGCATAAAACAACCTCTGGAATTTAAAATCACAAGTGGCAGTCTATGGCACATTGGGCAATAAGGAATTAACCAATATAAATACTGTGCATAGATACATACACACATTTACATGTACAGAGAGAAAGAGAGAAGAAAGATGTTTTCACTCTGGCTTAAATTAAACATTGCACAAGTCTTGAAACAAGAGTAAGTATTTATCCATGTCATACAACCCTGAAAAACATTGTATTTTTAATAGATATATTTAAAGACAACTATCTATGATAGGAATTTTAAAAAGCAGTCACTTACAAAAAATCCCTTAGAAAGCAAGCTGATAAAGGTATTTACCTTTTGACATTTCATACAGAAATCTGCAACATGCAAAAGCAATAGAAATTGTTTTGTTATGTATTATTACAACCTTATGCTTTAAAAAGACAAAATTCAGGGTCTCTAAATTTATGAAGTATGGATTGCAAATATGAACCGACAGCAAAAAATTAGAAAGAGCTAATGCAGATTACAACTCTTATATCAAAATTAATGAAGTAGCACAAGTTTAGTACTATCTGTTTCATGGAACATTTTAATTTTTATAAAATTCGCCAGCATTGTTGTCCCGTATACCATTGAGAAATGTAAAATCACACAGGCTCTACTTTATACAGGACCTATTGGAGAAGGGACTGCTCATGTGGTGCTGTAAAACTGAAGTGGAAATTAATTTAGCAATAGCATTCTGGGAAGAGATGAGAAACAAAAATTGGATTAGTCAAGAAAAGGTTGTTACAGTAAATGAGATACAAACTGACGAAAGCCTTGCTGAGGGTTTTAAGGTGTTAGGGTGGATAAGAAAGGGGGCCACTATGATTGTGTATTGCTAACATTTTTACTTCACTTTAAGTTTCATTGCAAATACTTGACAGAATCATTATCAAGCATATCTTTTGGATGGGACATCTAGGTGAAACTAGATTGTTTTTAAACATTTCCCAGATACTTACTAAGTGGATGGAGTACTGATTCTTTTGTTGTATTTTTCATCTTAATCTGAATTAATTAAATACCAAATATATTATTTTGCTGTCTGCATTTTCTCAGCCTTTCAGCAATGCTTTAATAGATGTTCTTTCACAAAAATTGGAAGCATATTATTTGGTTGCTAAATACTACTCAAATACTGAGTGCATCTCACAGCATGGCTGTGGGTGTGAAGCAGAAAGTACACAGCTTCTTTAACTGTTATTCTGAATATTGCAAATCAAAGAAGAAATGTTTTACAATGCAATTACCCATTAGAATTAGTATTCTTGATTCAAAATTTTGCACTGTTGTGTTCTGCATCACTTTCAGTTCTTTTTTATTCATATTTTCACTGATTGTAAATATGGATTTTCTTCTAAGTTATATAGCATGAAAAAATGAGCAATTTTGAGTTATAGTCATAGTTTGTATCAGAAAAAATGAACTCTTGTGAGTCTAATAATATACTTCTTTATACTTTTCTAAGAGATATTAATAGGCTGGTACCATGTTTTAAAGTGAGTTTCTTTACACCAATTAGAGCATATAGCTTCTGGTGATTTTTTTTTAAATTGAGCTTCATAAAAGTGGCATCTCATTATGAAACCAGACACACCTACTAAAGGCTAACATAAAAAAAAAGGAAAAGAGTTTAGGGTTTTCAAGGCAAATATGCTTTGAGAACAAAAATAATAGTTTATTATACCATCTTTTCCTAGACACTTATGACTATTTAGACTATGCTGCTACATACTGATAATCTAGGACATTAATAATGCACTAGCAGATTTAATAAAAATCCTTATTTCTGCTAAAAATACCATGATACTTATCAAAGGATATTATTTAGCAATTTGTAATACCCAGTTATGAGCTGCACTCCAGCACTTTCAGTGGTTTGAGGAGTTTACAGTTATTTCAGGGTTCTATCATAGATTCATAAATCCTTAATTCATAAGTCCTTTACTATAAGAGAGATAGAATTTTCTAAGGGGAAAACTTGCTTTGCATTGATTCGCATCATTTTAGTAGTACACACATACTTCTAAATGTTTTTTATTCAATGAGAACACAAGCTGGAGCAGTGAACTCTGCATGCACTCCTGTGCCATACCACACAGAAATAATGGTGATATGATATCTGAAATGTTTTGGCAACCCAGTTTAATAGATCTGCACTCTATATACTCTATATACTCTTATCCATCATTCTTTGTCCACAAAAATGCTAATATTAATACCTGTTTCATCCTTATGGAAAGACTGAAACAAGAATATCTTTGACTGAACATTCACTTTGACTGTGGCCAGTCTTTCCATCAAGGGCCTGCATGTTTTCTCCTCAACACTTCAGATCTTTGTTTACTAAAATGATGATTTGACATTTACAACTTCTAGGTTATTCTGAGCTTTGAATTTTCAGTTATGGCATAGAGCTTGCTGCACATTTGTACTCTGGTATTTCACAGGGAATAGTGATTCCACTTTAGTGTGCTTACCAACAGCAGTTCAGAATTGGTGCCACGGCCTTGAATGTCAAGCACTTTTGTGAAGTTCTCAATTTCTTTACCTATTCATTTCAGACCATGTTAAAGTTTATCCACATATGAAAATATTCTGTGGTGTCATTTTTAATTATCTTATCATGCCCATAAAAGGCTGCATGGTCAATAAAGGCAATGTGTTGAATTGGAGACTAATGGGCATCCTTAGATAATTCTGTAATTTAATTTGAACAGCTACTTTCGAAACTATAGAAAATGCATTTATTTACTTATTTTAAATGGGAGACAAAGGGATGTGACCCTAATAAGAAAATGCATCCTTATGAATTGCAGGATGTTTTAGCATGTAACCTCCTGAATAACTTTAAACTTTTGAGCTAATAATGCAGTTTTGCTTTCTTTCTATGCAGTGCTTCAGAGAGACAGGTTTTTTCCAAAGGCAGAAAAGGTATGGAGGGTTTTTCACAACTTTTGATATGCTTCCAGTGATGTTTGTATCAACCACTGAATGAACTAACTTTTGGGAACTTAAAATTTATAAGATTTTAATTAAAATACTGTTGTAAAAAACAGACCAGGGTCACAATGCAACAACTAATCTAGTTTCTGCGTTCTGTTTCTTTCCACCAGATAAACACAGTGATAGACCTGTGTCCTTTGCTATCTCCCATCCCCATTTTTAAAACAAATCTCTCCTAATAAAGAATCAGCAGAAAATGGAATCAATGTTGGAATCCTTTCCTCTGGAGATCTGTGATGCTTTAAAGAAACAATACATTTTGTCTTGAAGGCATGCACTGGGCTACCATTGCTGAAAAGAGGGAGTAATTACTGCATTTTTAACATCAAATATACTCCTTTTCTAATTGACTTTAAATCTGAGCAGGCACAAGTTTAATAAACTCTTAATTTATGTTTCTTCTTCTTCAGAAAAAGCCTAATCTGCATGCTGAAATCTGTCATTTTTCATATCCATAATTTGCCCCTTCTGAAAAGTAGCCTCTGAAATTATTGAGTGGGTTGGGTTTTTTTAGTTCTGCCAAAATGTTTTTCCTTTTAAGTATCTGATTAATAATCAGTTATGAATGTCAAAGGGCAAATTCAGAGAAACAAGTTATTTATTAAAGAAAATATAAGTTTTTTATATGAACCTTTGTGCAATAAAGCCTTTCAAACTATGCTGTCTCTACTCCTGTGTGCATGAAGAGCTATCAGAATCTTCCAGAACTATTTTCTGTGTCCATTCCCACTGCTTGCTCAGTGTCTGCACCTTTAGCATATGCAAGTAAGATACAATTGATTTTTCAAAAGTCAGCTGTTAAATGAATGTGCTTTCTTAAACCCTACAGAAAACTCCCATGACAGCATCAACTACTGAAAAGGAGAACACAATGTCCACATTAGATATATGCCATCAGCTGATTTTGTTCACAAAAAGAAGGCTGTAGCTATAGTTCTTATGGCTTCTCTTATAAAATAGAGTTGCCATGCAATAGAATGGATACCTTCTGCTTTAGGTCATGCGCCTATTACATATGATAGAACACTGTTTCTGGTTCTGTCATTGCCCTAAAAAAATTCCAATGAATAAAGTTTGAGTAGAGAAAAACAAGAAAAATACCTTATGCTGTCATAAAAGAGAGTTCTACCCAGATAGGGATATCTGGTTACCTAACTTATGGTTTACTGTCATCTCTGTTCCTTCCACTTGCCATAATTGCTGGGAATCACTCCTTTCACTTAACCAAAATCTACCTAATTTTCCTTCAACACTGTGTCTTTCCTAATGAATGTTTAAATACTTTATTTATGTATCCTTCTGTCAGCTTCATGTCTGCTATTACAGCCTTCAGAATAACTACACCATACTGTATCTTTCCAGCGGTGTGATAATCTGCAAGATGAATTTCACCAGTAGATCCTTAGATTTAATAATGTCTTTTTTATATACATCCAAGACGCAGCTTCAAACTGTGTGTGACTGACTTAAATTTCCCTCTTTGTCTAAAGCTGTTGTGGCATGCATGCAGTTGTGTATTGTCATATTGCCTTGGAATATAGGCAGTATGACACTGTTTGAGTCTGTTCAGATGTAAGAGCACTTTTCCAACACTGTTGCTCACTTAGCAAGAGCTATTAATAGAGGTTCCTGGATGGTGAGAAGCCTGGTACTCTACAGCTTTGTGTGCAGCCATTCAGTTGTTCATCATCTTTCTCTCTCAGACTCCTTGTGGACTGCACTCTTTCGAAGACCTGGTCTTCTGTGTACCATACAAGAGTTCCCCTTCTTCACTGGCTAGAAAGAAGCCTGTCCTTAAATCATTGCCCCTGCCAGGACACCATTCAGCACTGCAAACACAATATGCTACTTTTGCTTTTGATGGAGTAGTGACTGCAGCAGCAGAAGCAGGAATTCTTGCCTGATGATAGCTGTACACATCCTGACACAGCTGTATCGAGACTCTTGGCGCCAGGTGTGAGACTTCTTGTCCACTAATGGTCATATTCAAGGAGAACAGGCAGCTGTAGAGATAAAATTACACTAGGCTACCTGAAGCCAAAAATTTGCAATTGTTGTGCTTTGTGTGAAGAAACGGCTTGCACCAGTGCACCAGAACCAGGAGAATCAAATAGTGGAGAATGCACTCTGAGCTATTTTATGCAAAATCCCATATTTGTTCTACAAAACTGTGTGGTTTTGAATTGAAACCAAAACATCATAATTCCCCATATCTTTTGTTCTCCATCTTTTGTTTTTTTCACTTGTTCAGGACTCCTGATATTTGAGGACTACAGTTTTGAATTATTTTTTAGACCCCAGAACTGCAATTCAATTGCTTGCTAATTGGTATTTAATAAGTTCATAATTACAACTTATTACACTCAATGAAGAAAATACAAGTGATTAAAAGCAACACAAAACATAAAATAACGAAAATGCAGACAACTATTTATGTTCAACTACATAAGCACAATTTTAAAGTGGAGAGGATGAGAGACACACTGAAAAGTTATTTGCCATAATCATTCGGCTAGAAGGGATCACAGCACAAGTCATGCCACTGTCTAGACAATTCCCACTAATGTCTATGTGTGTACTTCTTATTGAGGGGTGCAGGTATGAGAGAGGTTGGGGAGGTGTAAGAAAAAGGTCACAGGGGACAAGCATCTGCAGTATAATAGAACAAGAGAAAATACAGTGGTAGGAGAGACAGAGATGTGCTTACTGGCTGAAAGAGCTCTTTTATCACTTTCCTCAGCTTCTGCTCTTCCTCCCACTCTCAAGTTGGTATAGGGAACATATGCAGGCAGGACAGACTGCTAGTGCTGCTTGGCTTCACTCCAAAGCTGCTTGGAATGCTTTTCCCACTCCCAAACAGCATGGGTTTCCTTTGTCACATCTTCCCTCATGACTGTAGCTTACTATTCACTGCTCCCACGTGCTGGCTTCCATGATGGATTAGCCATCCTCTGAAAGGTAGTCTTTGTTGCAGTGTGTGGTTTCATCCACACCTGTCATGACTCTTAAGAACGGAGGTGAAAATTGCTACTGTTCTGTCCCCAGCTAGACGAATACATAGGTCTTCCTCCAGCAGAAGTAACTTTTGTTACATGGCTACATCTTGCTGTCTTGGCCCGCGCCCATGATTGCAGGGTTCGTTAAGACTACTCATCCTTACCTTTGCTGTCTGTGGAATGAGAAACAGGCAGACAAGTTCAGTCTTGAAAGAAGAATGGAGACACCTTCTTAGTGATAGCTATGATGTGCCTGCACATGCCTAAAATACAGGCAATCCCTGTCATGGGAGAAGGGCTCTGATCCTTAGATGAAGACATGCAACTGGTCCACAGGGAAAAAATAGAGAGAAGGATGATTTGCTGATGATCTACTTTTTGTAGTGTCCCAGAACAGATGGAGCAGAATAGAACTAAGGGGAATAAGAAGAGCAGTAGCAACTAGCGGCTCCCCTGGGGACAGCTTTTACTTTTCATATAACATTTGTTTCAAATAACATGACATTGAGCAATGTCATTCTAAGTCAGCAAAAGTAATTCTTTACTGAAGCCAAGAATGGCATGTTTGTTAATAGACAGAAAGGCATTACAGGATACCATTACTGGATATCAGTGAAATCAGTTACATTAAGAAGCAAGTATGAGAAGTTGGTTCTCTGTTGTAAACTAAAGTTCAGTTCTGATCCTCCTGAGGGGCATGAGGAACACTGTCAGGATGTTCTTACCTCAGTGTGGGTCTGGGGTGGTGTACAGGGCAGCAACAACCACAGCAAGAGAGTGGGGTAGAGCACAGGCATGCAGGGCATGACATCCCTAGCAGTGCTAGGCTGGCTTTTTGACAAAATGACCACAATCTGGCTGTGCACCACTTACTTGCTCTCTTCTGCAAATCAGTTATTGCCCTGGAAATCCCTATTCTCTTCACAAAGAGGTGAGCTCTCTACAGAAGAATTCCAAATATCCTGCTACAATTCTGGAACACAATGAGCAAATTTAAGAGTAGGGCTTCAGAAAGTAGTCAGGGTTCTCCTGAGAAGGGCAAGGTGCTCACCAGCCTGTGAGCATTCACTGTTGTCCTTCACTGTTAGGTGACTCCAGGGGCTTGGCTTGGTCACCCACTGCCTCCTGGAAGTCGAGTAAGCCAGTTCTACTCAGAAAAGGATGCTGTTGTAACTTCTGACAGTAGAACTGGAAAGCTGCCCCACTCACAGAAAAAGACTAATGCTACAACTTCAGACTATTAAAACACGCTTATATTAGCTCAACACTCTGTATGCTTGTTGTGGTTTGACCCTGGCCAAATGCCAGGCACCCACAACATCTGCTCCCCCGCTCTGCCCTGCCACAGCTGGGCAGAGGAGAGGGGGAAAAAAAGTTAGAACACAAAGGGCTCATAAATTCAGATAAGGAACCAGGAGAAAATGCACTGAGGGCAAAACAGAGTGAACTTAAAGTTGCAAAGTGATTTATTGCCAGGAGAGACAGAGGAGGATAATGAGAAATAAAACCCTCAAAGACACCGTTTCTCCACTCAGCCCCCTCCCTCCTTCCCAGCAGCAGCACAGGGGGGACAAGGCATGGGGGATGTAGGTCAGTTCATCTCTGAGATCTTCTTCTGCTGCTCAGTGAGAGGAGTCCTTTCCTCCACTTTGCAGTGGGGTCCCTCCCACAGGACGCAGCTCTCTGTAAACTCCTCCAGCATCAGGACCAGCAGCCCACCCGAACCTGCTGCAACGTGAGCTCCCCCCATGGGCAGACAGTCTTCCCAAAACTGCTGCGGCATGGGGTCTCTCATCCAAGGAGTGCAGGCCTCCAAGGCCAGGCTGTTCCATCTTGGAAGCAAGGCCTCTCTCTCCACTGGATCTCCCACTAGAACACAGCCTCCTCTAGGCATCCACCTGCTCCAGCGTGGGCACCTCCCCATGGGTAGCGAGTGGATCTCAGCATCCCCCATGGACCCCATGGGCTGCAGGGGCACAGCTGCATGGGGTCCTCACCATGGCCAGCAGTGGAGTCTCAGCTCTGGTTCTTGTAGTGCCTCCTCCCCCACCTTCTCCACTGATCTCGGTGTCTCCATGTCGTTTCCCTCACATGTTCTCACCTCCTCCTCCTTCTCTGGCTAAAAAGAAGTGCCAGTACCCATTGTTTTGATTTCTTCTTAAATATGTTATCACAGAGGCGTAACCAACCTCTCCAACTGGCCCAGGCTTGGCCAGCGGCATGTCCATCATCTTCAGAGCCATCAGAAATTGGCTCTGCTGGACATGGTGAAAGTTTCTAGCAGCTTCTCACAGGAGCCATCTTTGTGACTCCCCACTACCTAAAACTGGGCCAAGCAAAACCAACACAATGCTGGAAACAAAGAGATTTTCATTCAGTCATCTGCACAGTGAAACTGGAGTTACTACCTTGTAGAATCAGGGCTTCATTGATTGTAAGAAAGAGAGGTGAAATGGGAGTCTGCATGTATAGTTTTGCATATTGCTGTGATTTCTGACCTTTCTCCTATTTTCACCATGCCTTTTTCTTTTTAATTGATGTAAAAGATTTTGGGAAAAAGTGAACCTCATGATTTTCAAGTATTACAGTGAAATGCCTGTTTAGCACACTTATGTTACCTCCCCTAAAGTTAAAATCTTTCCAACATTTTGCAAGTAAATGTCTTCACTGTAAAGCCTAGAAAAATATTATATTTCAAATTGTTCCAGGAGTTACTATTGAATAACTCATCACGTAAAGTTTTACCTAACAGTCTAGATATCTTCTGCCTAAACATTTGCAAAACTTTACAATTGGTATTTGCACATGATCTAATATGAAGTTGTAACTTGCACTTACACTACTACAAAGTTCCACTCCTTGTTCCTACTACATAAGTTTCTAGCAGTTGTCCAGTCTTCCATACCAGTAATTCTGCTCAACTTCAGGAGCAGAGTCTTAGCTATGTGCTCATGTGGCACATGGACATTTGTCATCCCTGCTTTCTTCCAAACATCATGCTTGTGTTTGATGCTGGAAAGACTTCTCCACTTTATAAGAGGAAACTCTTTACAGGAGTTAAAGGTTAAAGAGTTACAGTAATTTGTTACAGCTTAGTTTTATTATTTGAAGGTCCATTTTCTGTAAAACTGTGATCTATTTATCTATTTCATTGGAGCAGAGTGCTGATCAAGACAGTCCACTTGGTTGTTCACTTAGCACTTGAACATTTCAGACTGAAAAAAACTTGATGGATTTTCTTGTCAGCTGATCTGAGCACTCCTCAGCACCACCTGTGATTGGTACAAACACTGTAAAACCAACGAGTCCTAGAAAATTGAGAGAACCAGTATTTGAAAGAATAATCCTTACACAGGATTTCTTAAACACAGTATCCAAATGCAGCACTCACAGAAGCAGTTTGAACTCCTCCTTCTGAAGAAATAGTCAATCCAAGTTAAGATAATTTTGTTTCCTAAGAAGGCATCTGGTTCAGAATTACTGAAAAGCATTGAATTAAACCAATTCCAGAAGGCTGGGGAATTTTTTGTAGAGAAAGACATTTTTATCTAAATAATTTCACTCATTCTCTACCAGAAGTTGCTTTCCCAGAAACTTACTAGCATTTTATAAATCAAATTGATGTATTTATGAGCTATACCTTGTAAGAGAATTAGAAACAGTTAGCAGCAAGTAGGTAATTCCACAAAAAACAAAAACAAAACCAAACAAAACCAAAAAAAAGATAAACTCTGCCATTTGGAAATCACAGTGTAGAAAGGGTTACTTTGAGGCTGGGCATCCTTGGCTAATCATGTCTGTTTTCTAACTCTCAAACTCTGCAAACTGTGTATAGTTGATTTGAAACTACGAAAGCCTCATTCCCCACACCTTTTGTTCTCAATCTTTTCACTTGTGGAAGATGATGAAAATGACAATGTCAACCCTCAGTGTCAAGTGATGACCATTTATATTGTCCATGTGGTATAGTACAAACAACTCAATTAGCCGGATAGATTAATTAATTCTCATTTTCTGTTAGCTTTCAGTCAGTTGGTATATCTCAAAGTTAACACCTATAGTAGAGAGGTAGCACTTAAGAGTAGAATTCAGTAGCATTTACATCCTACCAAAGTTCTACCTTTTAATCATAGAATCATAGAAAATTCTCAGTTGGAAGGGACCCACAAGGATCATCAAGCCCAGCTTTTGGCCCTATGTAGGACACCGCAAGAACTACACCACATGCCTGAGAGCATTGTCCAAACACTTCTTGAATTCTGACAAGCTTGTTACTGCGATCACTTCCCTGGGGAGACTCTTCCAGTGCCCAACCACCCTCTGGGTGAAGAACCTTCTCCCAATACCCAACCTAAACCTCCCTGACTCAGCTTCATGCCATTTCCTCCATTCCTGTCACTGGTCACAAAGGCCTGCCCCTCTACTTCCTTGCTCAAGGAAGTTGAAGACCACAATTAGGTCTTCCCTCAGACTCCTCCAGACAGAACAGACCAAGTGACCTCAGTTGCTCCTCCTAAGGCTTCCCCTCCAGATCCTGCACCATCTTTGCTGTCATCCTTCGGACTCTCTCCAATAGCTTTATGTCTTTCTTACATTGTGGCACCCACAGCTGCCCCCAGCACTCCAGGTGAGGCTGCCCCAGTGCAGAGCAGAGCAGGACAATCCCCTCCCTTGCCTGGCTGGTGGTGCTGTGCCTGATGCCCCCCAGCACACGGGTGGCTCTCCTGGCTGCCAGGGCACTGCTGACTCATGTTCAACTTGCCATCGACCAGGACCCCCAGGTCCCTTTCCTGTGGCACTGTTCTCCAGTGTCTCATTCCCCAGTCTGTCTGTACATTGAGGGTTGCCCTGTCCCAGGTGCAGAATTCAGCGCTTTCCCTTACTGTTGAACTTCAAATGGTTGGTGATTGCCCAACCCTCTAATTTGTCAAGATCTCTCTGCAGGACCTCTCTGCCTTCAAAGGAGTCAACAGATCCTCCAAATTTAATGTTGTCAGCAAACTTACCTAGTGTTCCTTCAAATCCTGTGTCCAGGTTGTTAATGAAGATGTTGAAGAGGGTAAAGCCCTGTGGAACCCCACTAGTGACTGGATGCCAGCCTGATATTTTTGTAAAATACTTATTGTTCTTTCCAAAGAAAATATCCCATTGCAGTTTCATCATTGCCTTGAAAAGCATATGAAATGAGAGATTATTCCTCTGTAACTGTGCACAAATTATTGTCAGAGACACGTCACAATGTCCATGATTTGAAGCACCAGCAGCCATACAGGAAAATACATTTTTTTCAGCCAAGCCTTCTTTCATTCAGGCATGCATGCATTCATTCATGTTCAGCTCAAAGAGAAGCAAATATACAGTTGTCAGTGCACACAGCATTTACATAATCATATCAACACAAATCATTGAGCCATGATATATTGAGCCATGGGTGAATATTGGAAAACAACATGACTTAATCTGCTATCACCATAACTGAATGATATGTATGATTGTGACTAACACTGTAATGTACTTTTGTTGATTGTGCAACAGCTGTCTTTTTATTTTTTAAAGTATTTTACACTTCATATCAACCAAAAAGTTGAAAGTATTTCACTTAAAAGACATGCTTTTATGATTTGTCCCACTTCCACACTATTTTATGTCTGACAGTCCTTCACACAAACTGAGAAACTTCTGCATAAATCAGAGCAGACCTTGAAGCAAGTATTGCTTCCTCTACTGATCCATGCAAAATCAATTCTCTTGTACATGTATGATTCTTCCTGACCTGTTGACGTAACAGCCCCATTGTAATGACCAGCAGTGTAAAGACCAGAGTAATGGTATATGTAGAGCTATTCAAAATTAGAAGTGCTAACACTAGTGTGCCTCACAGTTAGTTTAGATTATTTTGTGGGGGAAAAAAAGACACATTTGATTAGGAAAAAATGACAGGTTTACTTTAATGCCGATTTAATTTTGTCTGACCTGCCTCAAGCCTCTTTTTAATTTTTTAAAATTTAATTGAAAGTTCAAATAATTTCTTTAGAAAGCATGTAAAGAAATTCAGGATTCGCTGGTTTTGAAAGTGTTGCATCAATGTAGACTATTTTGGTATCAAGGCCACTGAAGTTCAGATTTCAACCACAGCTCTGAACAAAGGTGCTCCTTGCATTTATTTGCATCTTTTGGACCAGGTTCTTCATGCTGCACTGTCAGCATTTCTGAGGAAGTATTTAAAAACTCTTCTGAACGGTTGCAAATGGCTGACTAATCCCAAGAAGCCTTTGAAATGCTTCCTCCCACTGAAGCGCGATTTTGTGACCGTGATTCAAAGCCCTCCCTTACCTACCACCCTTGTTGAACCTTTGTGCGAGACACCTGAGCAACCACAAGCTGGGTAAACTATTTACCATGCCAGCAGGAGGCGGGAACGAGAGAATATATTCGTGTTTTACCAAGTAACGCTTTCTGACTGCCTTTGCACGGTCATTTCACTCCCCAAACCAGACCAGCTGTCCCGATCCGCTCTGACGGGTGCGGGTGCGGAGGCTGGGGAAGGCCGCACGGGCCCATCTGGCGCCAGGACACCCGAGCATACACCGGGCCGGGCCGCAGCTGCCCGCCCGCCCAGCTGCTCAGCCGGGGACTCCCGGGCCTCACGGCCCCACGGCTCCCGGCGACCGATAACTACCGAAAGGGCGGCAAACTGCCCCCACCGCCCCATTGCAGCAACTGCAAGGACGACCCCCAACCGCAAGCCCTCCCACCAACAGCTTATATCCAACCCACTGCCAGCCAGCGAGCGACTCTTCTCATGTCTCACTCCTCCCTCCTCTCCTCCCGCCCACGCCCCGGGAGCGGCTCGTCTCAGACATGGGCTCTGCCCCCGCAGCCGCTCCCCCTTTATCCCTTCATCCCTTCATCCCTTTCTCCCTTCCAGGGCCCTCCCAGGGCCATCCCACCCGGAACTTCACTTCCGGGGCGGCCATTTTGGGCGGTCCGTGGCCGGTCGGTGCGGAGGGGGCGGGTTTGGCTCGGCTCGGCTCGGCTCGGCTCGGCCCGGGCCGTGGGGCTGTGACAGGGGCTGTGACAGCGGCCGGGGGGACACCTGCGCCGGGCACTGTCAGGGCACCGCCGCAGGGCCAGAGCCGCCGCTCGGGGGCCGCAGCGCACGCCTGCCTTCGCCATGTCGGACTTCGATAGCAACCCCTTCGCCGACCCGGACCTCAACAACCCCTTCAAGGTGAGGGGGCGGCGGGCAGCCGTGAGGTTTCTTCGGTGTCCGACTGCGCCGAGCCGCCGGCATCCCGCGGGAGGAAGGAAGGAAGGAAAGGGGGGGAAGGGAATAAGGAAGCAAGGAGGGAAGGGCTCCGTGGAAACTGCGGGCCGGGGTCTCTGCCCTCAGAGGGCCGCGGACGCTCGGAGTGCGGGTGGGGGGCAGGGCACGGAGGATAAGCAGCGTTTCACAACTTCAGGGTTCTGTGTTTCCGTCTATAGCTAAAATAACACGAGTCGTATTTCAGATGCGTTATTTCGATGGAAAAAAAAGAAAAGTTTTATGTTTTTTTCTCTTATTTTGACCCTAGAATTGTGCTAGGAATAATGCTACTAAAGCCTTTTTTTCTTTCGTCTGATTGCACCAGATAGTTAAGCTTAATGAATTAGTGAATTTACCCTCTTTTTTCCTCTCTAGTCTCCTCACACCCCCTTCAAGCTTACTTGTTCCCTTACCCTGTGTCTGAAGTAATCAGGGTACCAATGGCTGGACATGAGTTCTACACTGCATCTCAAACTGCTTTGTTGTAATGTTCTGTAAAGCTTTTAGATTTTGCACTGTTGTCATATAGCTGTGAATTCTTTCTTCACTCACTGTTCTGTCTTCAGCTGTCAAAATGAACTGACCTCCCTGGATGCTTCCCTGCCTGTTCTTTTTCTTTCTTTGTTATTTGAATCCAGTTCAACTAACTTACAAAGCTACTTACTTGGATAATATTACTGAACTTTTTACAGACACTTCAAAGCACACAGATAGTATATGGCAGCAAGTTTAGAATGTTAGCTGGAATAATCAAGTTTTTCAAAAATTAAGCTGTCACATTTCAAACATACTTCTGTGCACATAGATGCTGGAAGCATAACAGTCCTTAGAGTCTGTCTGAATTATTAGTTTAGTTTTTACAGTCATAAAGCATAGATGATAGTATTCGTTAGGCTAGAATTCCTTAGGCCAAAATGTGTTTTCACTTGTTGTTGTACGCAGTACAATGACCTTCCAGATGAACACAAGTCCTGGTGTTGAGTTTGCTGCCAACAATAGTTTGGGCTGGTACCAACATCAGTGAGCACTGTTCTTTTTGGCACCAAGCACTGCAAAAGTGTTGTTCTAGAATGTGTCTTCAGCAGTAAAAATACATGATGCCTTTCCTCCTATTTCCATACGTCTTGTAATAGTTAATGAAATAACATCTAGGAAGATTTAACCCAGGGCAGTAAAGGATATTAGATGCAGTATAGCTGCCTCTGCAATGCTCATCAGCCCATGTAACTGGTCCTGTGTAGTGTTGTGAGACCTAAACCAGGCAGCTGCCTGAACCGTACTCAGTTTGAAGACATTGCTTAAAGTGGAAAAGCTCATTCCAGTTTGTCTTCAAGGAAAAACTTCTTTTGTAATTGTTGGGCAGAATCCATCCTCTGCTTCTCATCTGCAGTGCATCATGATAAAAGGACTCTATAATAGCTTCTCTATAACTTGAAGCTCAAGTTACTTCTCTGTAACTGTTCTGGATTTCTTTATTTGCAGAAGATGATTCAGGAAAGCTGTGTACTTTTCCTTTCTCAGAGGCTTTTTTCCCTTCCTTCAGTCTTTGCTAACTCCCATCACATTCTACTTCCCACAAATGGTAATCTTGTATACCTTTACTTACCTGTGCTTTTAACTTGCAGGGGTGAAAGGCCTCATATATAAGCTAAAGCTTGATGGCTGTCTTGTTGGCAAAACAACTTTGAAATTAGTGGGTATTAATGTATGTCTGTATTTAAGTTTTGTCTATATGTTTTAAAATACTTTACACGTAGAACCAGTATTTCCAGATGGACCCTGACAGCCTAAGTCATGTTGTCTGAATACTGTATTCTAAAGTACTCATATTTTTGTCTTTGCTTGATAATTTTATGTGTGTTGTGATTCGTTGTTTTCCTTGTTTTTGAAGCTGCTTCCTGTGGTAATGTAAAATCACAAAGTAGTTTAACAGAGAAAGGGTGGGAAGGCATCAGGTGGACAAGTTGCTGCCGAGGTCTAAAGATAGATTATTTTTTTTCTTAAGTATTTTGGTTTAACTGACTCACTGTGATCTACATGGGAGGTTTCCTCTTACTGTTCTTATGCCTTCTAATAAAAGGATTAGAACAGAGCTTCTTTCTTCATGTTGAATCAAATGAAAGTGTTCTCTGGAAAGATAAAAGCATGAACACCTGGTTTGCTTGGTATTTTGGGTAGTTAAGACTTACAGAAGTCTGAAATTAAATTATCTGCTGGAAAAACTGAAATTAGCTTACCTGGCTTGATCATGAAATGCTGAGGATTTTGAGACAAGTGGCTACCTAAACTCTGCTTTTTCTTTTTTTTTTCTCTTAGAAAAAGCAACAAACTGGAACTGAATCCAAAGTTAGATATGCTTTTGAAGTCATAGTATTCCTCTCTAAATAAATATCCTCTGAATGCTATACCAACAAAGTCAAAACAGGAGTTCTCTTGAAATACAGAGGTTACTGAAAAAACAGAAAGTGACATGCGAACATGTACAAGCTTTTGATCACATTAAAGTTGTGCAAAGGAAAATGCATCACTGTACCACACAGATGAAGATGCGAGAATCCTGTTATAATATGATGTAGCAGTGTGGAAGTATACAGTTGGTGTAACCTCAAGTATCATGTTTGGAAGCAGGCTAGTAATGATATCTATTTAATTTCGTTTACTAAGAGGCACTTGTCATAGCTTGTGAGTGTGAATTCACACTTTGTAAAGTTCTCACTTACAAATTTGTGCAGTCCCACAGCACCCAAACATGGTGAGCAGAGCAGATGTAGCTGCATTCAGTGCTAGGCAAGTCTGTAGAGAGGAGGCAGATCTGAACGCAAGTTGGAAGGCCAAGCCAGGATCAGGATCATGTCCAGTGAAAGTAAGCAGGGTCAGCCAATAGTCCTCTGATGACCAGGTAAGGTGTTAGTAATGAGTGGGAGTCTGATCACCTGTGAGGAGTTTGAGAATTCCTCAGGGTCTTGACAGTCTGTTGTGAATAGACTAAACCACTACACCAGCATGAAATAAATTTTGTATGACAAAACAAAGGCACATTTCTAATGTAATTTCTGCTTGTAGTCTTTTTTTTTTTTTTAATGTCATCGGATAGGTGATAGTCCTAGTCTTCTGTCTTGGGAGGTGATACAGTTACAAAGGTTCTGAAATAGCAGTCTCAAAATTCAGTGTATGTTTCATTTACTCTCAAACAATCAGCAGTTCATCTACAATAAAAGCTGTTGGTTTTGCATTCTTGGTTTTTTTTTTTTTTGCTTTTGTAAGTGAACAATCCTACTACTCAGAGAAGTTTTTTTAAGTAGAGCTATGAATTTCATAGGCCTTTGTGTCTTGGCTAACAGACTGCAGAGGGTTTTTGAGCTAATTGTTAATTATCCAAACATATGAAACAGTTATTTTTTGGTGGTAGAATGAGAGCTATAAAGACTGAGTTGTGTGATGAATTCTATTGGGTCAATTCATCTGGTGTGTTTAGCTGTGAGCAGATATATGTATTTGACACTATAGAAATTATGATAGGCCTGAAAACTAAGATACATTTCTGTTCAAATGTGAATGGTGACCTTCAGGGAAAACTCAAATCGGTATGTGATAGGAAGGTTTTTATTTTTTCTTGATCAGTTTTAGTGTGGGTACGCACAATTAGAGAACACCTCAAATACATGTAATTTTAAGTATTTGAGTTCTTTCTTTGAGTGGGACTAAGTATCCAAACTGTGGTTACTTTTAAGTTGTTGTTCCACAAAGACAGATCTTGCATTGTTCTCTCATGACTGACATTCTTGTTGGGATGGCTGAGATGCTCTAAGATACCTAAAAATGGCACTGAATTGCTCCCACTGAGATCACAGGATTACTTGAGTAACTAGAGCTAAGTACAGATATAATTCCAGTTATAACTTGGAAATTACAGTTGATCTTGACTCAAATGAACACAAATTAATCTTCTGTCTGATTTGCAGCATATACAACCTGGAGGTTTGGTACTGAAAGTAGTTCTGCAAATTACTGAAGGTAGCTTCAGTGGCAGCAGAATCTATACAGTTTATACCTTGATTGCTGAAGTGAAGCTAAACTGATAGAAACTTACAGGAAGAAAGTTTCCTGATTTTTTTTTTTTGAAGGATTGGCACCCATATTACCTGCAATGTGTTTGCAGCTTTAGAATTAAGAAATTTTGCCACATGCCAGTATGCATAACTGACTTTTAATTCTTGTGTCTGACTATAAAATACACTGATTTAAGTTGTCTGTCTTTACGTTAGTAAAGGACATGAAATACAGATATGTTTTCTGACTTTTGCTACCAGTTTCCCTTCATGTCTCCAAAAATTATGAATTCCCCTAAATCTTGCATAATTTAATGCTGAACATGGTGGTAGTGGATTGTCCTTTAGCTGTTGTACATGCTAGTTGGCTTTCAAGAGCACACTTCACCAGTGCTGTAACTGCACTGTAATCTGTTAAAACTGTGAAGCATTTTAATAGTTATTCAGTATCTGTTACAGCTGCATTTTTCCCCCCAGATTTTCACTGAAGTGTCAGCGCTTATTGCAAAGTGTTATTATTGCACTATATACTGAGATTTAACAGTACAAAGAAGAACATAACACACATCAGAGCTGGAAAAGGAGAATGATTTGAGAACAGCTGTGAGATGGAGGTGATACTTTGTTAGGCATCCAGTACTCCATTGCAAGATGAGGCTGGTGCAAACGTAAGGATAAATTTGGCCTTGTAAGCCTCTGAAATTCTTTTAGGTTTCAGGTGTAAGGACCTTGCCTTGCTCAGTAGCTCAGAACACTTCACAGTTCTGCTTTCATGTGATGAATGTGACATATAACAGGCACCATTTGAAAGCTAAGGATAAGAAATCCCAGTTGGCTACTTTTGCATTATCCTATTTAATAAGTGTGTTCTGGCAGAGTGGGAATGAAAACTATTTGAACATCATTTCATGAGGGTGATGGGAAATGGCTGATAAGTGATCAGTATGTTAAACTTTAAAAACTTGTAATTATGAAAGAGCTGCTATGTGGCTACTCAGATATCTTTTATTATTTTTATCATTTAAGTCCAGAAATAATTTTTGAGTCTGGAATTTATACCGAATGTTTATTCAACATATGTGAATTGCAATTTCAGAGGCTTTATCTGGCAGTCTTAGGGGACTGAAAAATACCCTGGAACCTGTTTATGAAAAGTGGGATGGGCAATTTTCTCTTTAGTCAAGAAGTGACAAAAGTCAGTCCAATAAAATATTTCAAGCATTTTGTGTTGCAGTTTTACTTAATTTTCTGGCCCAGTGGTGTCACCTTAGGAAGTACTCCACTGACAGCAGGAATTACAAGTGTTACTGTTACTATAACTTCCTCCCACCCCCAAAATCAAAATCTGCAAAGCCTCAGGATGAACTCTTACTTAGAAGTGTGCCATTAGTTTTGCTCCTATTTAGAAAAAAGCTGATATGAAATGGGTATAGGGAATAAGTTGTAGCAATCAATGGAGAACTTGAAATGGAAAAAAAATTATCCTATTCATGTAGCAAAGCAAAGCCTTTCAGAAAGAGTGGTAGGGTTAAGAAATCCTAGCTGATCAGGATTGACTTTGCTAGATTTGTGGAGCTAATCTCATGATTTTCCACAGTGTGGATTCACCAGTGTGGATTCAGTCTTGGTAGACCTCTGGCTTCTGTAACACAGTCAGACGTTTTTAAGGAATGACACCTTTGCTGAACATATGGAGTAGCTGGGAGTAGTTGTGTTGTGCCTCTTTTGCTTTCTAGGAGCTTCGTTCCAAGCACAAAATGCAACAGAAAAAATGTATAGCTAGGTGAAAGTGGAGTTATGAAGCAGTAAATGCCAAAGAAGTTTCAAAGTGAAGACTGGTTCATGTCAGTGACTGTTAAAGCATTATGTTGGATAACCTTATGTGTGGGAATCTTGAAAAAAAAGACAAAAATTGTAGGGTAGCAGAACTAAAGGATAGCCAGTGACTGATGAGGGAGGTTATAGGATTAATACAGTGAATTAGTATAAAGATACTATCCTCTAAGAGCTTTTGTGATGAGAACTGTTTTTTTTGTTTCCAACCATTCTAGGCATTGAGATATCATTTTTAACATAGAGTTAAGTTGTAAAAAATTAAGATTTCTACAGTCTTCTTCAGTTGCTTCTTCTTCCCTTAGCTGTAATTAAGATGTGTAACTGATGAGGTGTTTTCCATGTTTTCTTCTTTTTATTTCATTCACTTAAAATAATTAGTCCTCTTTTAAAATCCATTTTGATGTTCGTAGTATATATCGTTAATATTTTTTTCCTAGGGTTAATAAGGTATACTTCTGTCTGCTTATTTTTGGCACTGTCCTAGGAATTCCATAAAAATTTAAAAAATAAATAAAAAAGGAAAAAAATGATGTCACATTTAAGCATTTACCGTATTAATCAGTTTCCTTAGCAGTTGTCTTTGTTCCTCCTGTTCTTTTCCTTTTAAATGTATTTTATTCCTTTTCCCTGTTCCTTTTTCCAGCTATTCTTTTGGTTCTATTTAGCCTAGGTGATTTTTATTCTAAGTTGTTTTCAGTTGCTGATATGTTGTAAAAGCATTATAATCTCTATCCAAATCAGTGTTTAGTGTTTATAAACCCCATTTACTGACCTCTGCAATAAAATATTGCTTTTACTTCCCTGCTGGTCCTTTGGACTAAACTGAAAAAATGTTCTGTGCAGAGCACTGATGTAACTTGTTTAATTCAATTTATGAGTAAAGAAAGAAGGCAACACAAATTGGTTTTTTTTTCACATTCATTCCACATTAATTTGTTTATGCATATTGTGAATGCTTTTGTCTTTTTGGTAGAAGAGTGGGTATCCCTCAAAGTGAAAAGTTTTTTCAGCAGTATGAATGGCAGTTTGAAGTGGATAATTCCTAGTTCGCCATATTCTCTTCACTTAAAACAAATCAAAATCACAACTAACAATGTAAACTTAGCTGGTGGTGGTTTTCAGATTATTACTAGATTATGTATGCTATCAAAGTATTTTACTGATGGAAGAACAATTCTTGGTCTGTATCCTGTGAACAATAATACCAAGCATTGTTATGGAAGTATGTACTTCTTCATGTTTACTTCTTTGTATTTACTTATATATATACTTCTTTAATTTGCTAGTGTCTTCTCTGTTAGTGAAACTGGCAGCTGATGACTGGTTTTGATCTCCTCAACAACAGAGGTCTAGTCCCTTCAATTTTCTATTTTAAAAAGCTGTAAAAGCTCACATAGAGTGGATTATTCTTCTCCATTATAAACATTCTCTTGTAGTTAATTGTGTTTGTACACCTCTATGATAACTGGGTATTCAGTTAATTTTATCTGTAGCTGAATAATGTGAACATAATTTCTTATCTTGACACAGAATATGTTTTTAATAGTTCTATAGGTGCTCTTGCCATGTGAAATAAAAATGTGTTGGTTTTTCTGGGTTTATTTTGTTAGTGTTTGTTGGGGTGTTTTTCCTGACTTTTCCATTCTTGGTTGTCATGGTTTGGGCACTGGTCAAAAGCCATGCACCCACGACAGCTGCTCACTCGCTCTCCCTCACCACAGCTGGGCAGAGGAGAGGAAAAACTTCAATGAAGCAGTCATGAGTTGAGATAAGGACTGTGAGGAAACACTCCAAGGGCAAAACAGGCTCAACTTAAAGTTACAAAGTTAATTTATTACTAACAGAGACACAGGAGCATAATGAGAAGTAAAATATGCCCTTAAGGACACCCTTCCATCCCCCAACCCCTTCCTCCTTCCCACCGACATCTCATGGGGACACAGCATGGGGGTTTTGGTCAGTTCATCACCAAGATCTTCTTCCACTGCTCAGGGAGAGGAGTCCTTCCCCTCCTGCACTGTGGGGTCCCTCTCATGGGTGACAGTTTTCTGTGAACTTTTCCAGTGTGGGTCCATCTCACAAGCAGCAGTTCTCTCAAAACCGCTACAACATGTGCTCCCACTGTGGGCGGACAGTCCTCCCAAAGCGGCTGCACGTGAGCCCCTCGTCCGTGGGGTGCAGTCCTCCAAGGACAGGCTGCTCCAGCTTGGAAGCAGGGACCCCTGGGTCACAGCCTTCTCCAGGCATCTACCCACAGGCAACAAGCGGATCTTCGCATCCCTCATGGGCTGCAGGGGCACAGCTGCTCCACCGTGGTCTTCACCATGTCCTGCAGAGGAAACTCTGCTCCAGTGCCTGCAGCGCCTCCTCCCCGTCCTTCTCCACTGACCTTGGTGTCTGCATGTTGTTTCCCTCACATATTCTCACCTGCTCCTCTTCTCTGGCTAGAAAATACCTGCATGTGCACTTTCTTTTGATTTCTTCTTAAATATGTTATCACAGAGGCGTAATCAACATCTCTAATCAGCCCAGGCTCGGCCAGCAGCACTCGCATCCTCAGAGCCATCAGGGATTGGTTCTGCTGGATGTGGTGAAAGCTTCTAGCAGCTTCTCACAGGAACCATCTTTGTGGCCCCCCACTACCAAAAACCAGGCCAAGCAAAGCCAACACATTGGCATAAAAACCAGGTTGCTGCTTGTACCTCTCTTGTTGGTATTAAAAGAAGTGTGTTAATATTTACTTTTGAGATTGACATGATAGGAGAGAGACTGCAAGAAGCAGCTAAAATGAAAGATTAGATGGAAAATGGCTAGATTAAATTGTGCTACTTTCTTAAAACTTCAGTCTCCTAAACTAATTCAGATCTTGAAAATGTCATGTGAAATGACTATGTGTAACTTTAATGCACCAATAGCTACAGTAGCTGGATATGAAAGATAGTCTGGTTTTAATTCTGTTCTGTGGTTGTATGACTAATAGTTAAATTAAAAGATCAGAAGTTCTGGGTTGGAACTGGCAGGAGTATGGGTGAGATAAGGCTAGGTGGAATATCAGATATGAAAACTAAATTATTGCATCATAGATTCAGGTATTCCTGTGGAATATTAGTTTTTACTGCTTTTAACCACTAGAATATGCATGTCATGCAACATAGAAATTTGATAGCATTCATTTAAATGCCGCTTCTCTGGGTATGTGGTCCTGCACAACATTTATTGTTCATATTCATTATTCAAACCCTGAAAATTCTCTAAATTCAGTGGTTTTTTATTCTGCAGCAGTGAGTATGAGTTCTTCACAGTTTTCTTCACTATATTTAGATGACTTGGCATTTGCTCCATTTTTAAAAATGAGATACAGTGAGTGTAAGGTAAAAGATTCAAAACAAGTCTTTGTGTTTTGTGTGATGTAAAGTCTAATCTCTTCAGAAATATTTTAAGTGGTGTTTTGAAATATGAAGTGTAGCTCCTGTTGGTGTCAATCATTTGATGCACTGTAGGTGTTCAGAACAATTAGTATAGAGCATCTACACTTGGGCATCCTGGCTGTGAAGAGCTGAGGATAGTTCTAGCAAGGAATGAGTTATAGGAGAGATACGAATTTCCAGGCCTCCTTCAGCTGTGAGATTCCTCTTTTCCTGTGATGACTGGTATACTTTTCCTCAAGTCTTTCTCCATCACAAATTTCTATTGTAGTCTAGACTGTGTAATTCAAGTTTTCTGAATACAGAATTTGAGCGCTACTTGCAGTGGTGGTGTTCAATTTGTGTATTTCAGTACAACTGTAATTTTCTTTCTTTACTAAGGGATGAAACTTTACTTGAATAGAGCTGTTATTGAATGTCCTCTGGATCATTCAGGTCATTCTGGATCATTCTTTTAGAGCAGCTGCTGCTTTAGCAAACAATAGCAAAATTTGGCAGAGATGTAGCAATTGTTAATTCAAAATGGGAATGGACTTCTGATAGAGGGCTTCTTGCTCTACTTACTGTGTGTATTTAAGGGTTCAACTCATTTCTGACTGCTAAGACTGTTGCTGTCGTATGTTTTGTTGTGTTGGCATATGTTTCCTTTCATTTGTTGGTGTTAGAATGTCAGAGTAGATGTACAAAGAGATCTGAGGAGCTTTTTGACCCTGATCTTTTCTAAAACACTTGGAGAAAGAAAAAGGCTGTCTTTCATTAGATATTTCTTATTGTTTATATATTGTATTTAATATAGATTGCTCTTCTGAATTTGTGTTGACCACTGTTTCCTGCTTTTTTGGAAATGGCTGCTATTCAGTGGGTGTCTCATGAGTCTGACATTGTGGTTATTCAAGTAATTGAATTTACTGTCTGCAAGCACAATTGGGCTGAGTTATTTGGTTAGTAGAGCACTCTTCAAACACAAGTTCAGTGTTGGGATATACTTTTTAAGCAGTTAATTCAATCTAAAATGCTAGATGCTATTTAAGTAATAATAATTAGACCTACTGTTTCACTGTGTGGCTGGTGGTTAGCAATCACAAGTTGCACATGGGTCTGTACTTCAACATTTTTGTGTGAAAGAGGGAGAAAGGGGTATCGTACTGAAAGCATTAACAGTGAGTGTTTTATGCTCTGCTAATTCACATTAACATGTAAAGACTAGAATAAGTGTACTAGGTCTGACTAGGATGGAGTTAATTTTTTTCATAGCAGTCCCTATCCTACTGTGTTTCAGATTTGTGACCAAAGCAGTGCTGGGAAGGCACCAGTGCTTCAGCTGTTGCTGAACAGTGCTCTCACAGCACCAAGACCATCTTTGTTTCACAATTTTGGTTCCCCTCAGGAAATAGACTTGGGCAGGAGGATGGGAGGGGTCGTGGGCAGGACTGCTGACCCAGCTTACCAGAGTGATCTTGCATGTTGAATAATATCCTGTTGGCAGCAACGCCTGGTGGTGGTGGCAGTGGTGGGGGCCTGTTCCAAGCAACCATTGCTCAGAAGTTGAATGGGCGTCTGTCTGTTAGTGGGAGGTGTGAGCAATTGCCTTCACATGACTTGTGGGATTTTGTTGCCTTTTTGTTTTGCCTCTACCCTTTTCTCCCCTTTCCCCCCGTCCTTTAAACTGTCTTTTTTCTTAACAACCACAATTTTTATTTGTTTTTGCCTCTTTGGTTCTCTCCCTCATCCCACTGCAGAGAGCAGTGAATGAGCAACCAGTGTGGGGTCTTGGGTCTTTGCTGCTGGCTACGGTAGATGCACCACAACAAGACAGAAGTTTTCTGCTGTATGCAGTCTTCTACTGTTCTGTATATTGAATTACGAAATTTTCTTATTTGTATTAACTTTGTTTTAACTTCACTTTTTTGATCTTTTACTGATGAGTCTAGTCAACTAACATTAATTCAAATGTTGTGTTTAACTATTCCCTTATTTTTTATGTTCTTTTTTTATTCAATATTTCAATTGATTTTTTTTATTCAGTATTTCAGTAACTTCATGTTGAATTTTGAAAAGAAATGTGCTGGCCATTCACATGCTTTCCCTATTTTTTGTTGTTCATCTGCACAGTATTTTGTGATAGTTATTTAACCGAAGAACATGATAACAATGAATTAGTACACCAGTTTATGCAAGACCTGATGATATTTTAGTTGTAACAATGTATTTGAGTCCAGGATGGTAACTGTGGCAGACTTGGTGGGGAGATTGTCACCAGGATGGCTTTATTGAAATAACTAATTATTGTGTAAGTCAAATATAGGAAAGCTGATGTTGAATCGCATTTAACATTGTTTTGTATGCATTTTTAGAAAGAATGATTCTTTTTCAGTGACCATTAAAATACTGCTTTGCAACTAAATGTGTGCTTTAATGAAAACTAGTTTGTGACCAGAAGGGTGTTTTAAGTATACTTTTGTACATGAATTTGCTTAAAATATGTATTATATAGTTTTTAAATTTTTGAGGTAATGATTTTTCTTAAGCTTTTTTATAGTGAACTTTTAAAACTGCCTTCTACGAATAATTTTGTGGCTACAACAGCTATTGGAAAAAACAGACTTGTTCTCATTTGCTCTGTCTCTTAGGATTTTAGAGCTGATAGGTGTTCTGCCCTGTTTTTTTTTTTTCCCCTAGCTGTAAATAAGTTGACTGCAGCCATTAAGAAAGTCCTCTTCCTGCACCTGCAGATAAAGTTCCTGCTAACAAGACCAAGCTAGTGCCATAATAGATACTGATTCTAAGAAAGTAGATTTTACTTTTAAATTTTTTTTAGCTTGAAAATTTCTATATTTACTTAAGAGTAGATTAAGTCACTTAACTATATCTTTTTAAATTTGATGTATATGTAATAGAGTCCCAGAATAGCTTGGGTTGGAAGGGACCTTAACAATCGTCTAGTTCCATCCCCCCTGCCATAGGCAGGGACACCTTCCACTAGACCAGGTTGCCCAGAACTCCATCCAGCCTGGTCTTGAATGCTGCTAGGGATGGAGCATTCACAGCTTCCTTGGGCAACCTGTTCCAGTGTCTTACCACCCTCACAGTAAAGAATTTCTTCCTTATAACTTACCTAAACCTAGTCTATTTCGGTTTGAATCTATTTCCCTTGTCCTGGCACTGTATGCTACAGTGTAAAGTCCCTCTCTACCTTTCTTGTAGATCTCTCAGTTACTGGAAGACTACAGTGAGGTACCCCTAAGCCTTCTCTTTTTCAGTCTGAGCAAATCCAATTCTCTCAGCCTGTCTTCACAGGAGATGTGCTCCAGCCCTCTGATCACCTTGGCCTCCTCTGGACTCTCTCCAACAGGTCCATGTCCCTCCTGTGCTGGGACCCCAGAGCTGGATGCAGCACTGCAGGTGGGGTCTCACCAGAGCAGAGCAGAGGGGCAGAATCCCCTCCCTGGCCCTGCTGCCCACGCTGCTTTGGATGCAGCCCAGGACACGTTTGGCTTTCTGGGCTGTGAGTGCTCATGGCTGGGTCGTGTCCAGCCTCTCACCCACCAGCACCCCCAGGTCCTTCCCAGCAGGGCTGCTCTGATCTGTCTGTGCCCCAGCCTGTGTTGATATCAGGGTTGTTCTGACCCAGGTGCACCACTTCAAAGTTGGTCTTGTTAAATCTCGTGAGATTTCCATGGTCCCTCTCCTAGAGCTTGTCCAGGTTCCTCTTGATGGAATCCCATCCTTCAGCTGTGTCAACTGCATCACTCAGCCTGGGGTCTTCTGCAGATTTGTTGAGGGTGCACTTGACTGGTCTCTGTCATTAATGAAGATGTTAAATAACACTGGTCCCAATACAAATCCTTGAGAGACTCTTGTCATTGATGTCCCAAATCACTTCCCTGTCCTCCATGTGCCTTAGCAAAGTCTTTATGAGGATCTGTTCCATCATCTTCCCAGGCACAGAAGTGAGGCTGAGAGGCCAGTAGTTCCCAGGATCCTCCTTTCTTCCCTTCTTGAAGATGGATATCATGTTTCCCCTTTTCCAGTCGCCTGGGACTTGCCCTAAGTGCCATGACTTTTCTGATGTGTTGGTGAGTGGCTTGGCCGCTAGATCAGCCAGTTTGCTTAGGATTCTGGGATGCATCTCCTTGGGTCCCACAGACTTATATAAATTCAGGTTTCTCAGGTGGTCATGAACCGGATCTTCTCTCACAGTGGGTGGTACTTTGTTTTCCCAGTTCTCCTACTGTCATCCAGCCACTTCAGAGGTATGGGAAGAGAGGCTGCATGTGAAGACTAAGGCAAAAATGTTGAGTACTTCAGCCTTCTCCTTCTTCATTGTTACCAGTTTTCCATTCTTACCGGCTGCATTATTGGGGGTTACACCTTCTTTGGCCTTTCTTTTCTTCTTAACATAACTGTAGAAGCCCTTCCTGTTGTTGTGTGCATCCCATGTATAGGTTTTAAATCTGTCTTTAAAGGAAATGTGCATGTAAATATATATAAATGTATGTACTTGCTTTCTTCTTAGTCTTTATCAATTCCAATTTGTTTTCTAATATTGAACTAGACGAAAATAAGAAAATACCTATATCTAAACGTAACAGTTATAAAATACCTAAATGTATATTTATAGCTCTTTTTGCATTTGATGTATGTATTAAATATTGTACATTTGTACGTTTACATAACTGTAAATGTAACTAACAGTATTGAATAAATGGATTTATTAATTTTCAAGAAAGCCTTACTTTTATCCATTGTTGTATTCTGAAGGTTCAAAAACTTTAAAGCACAGAAATACAGTGATGGAACCAGGCACCACATGAAATAAGTATAGAGTTTTTTCAAACTAAGCCGGTGTGATCCATAGTGGTGGGCAATTCTGCTCTTCTGCAGAACAAAGCCTGTCTGTGTCTCCCTGAGAGAAACGTTTCATTCCTGAAATTGTTTTCTCAAGTTAAATCTCAAGCAGTCTTTCTTGCTGTATAGTTAATTGAGGAAGAAAAAAAATAACACTTTTTTACTTAATTTTACTAGTTCAGACTGAACCAGAAGTGCTTTTGGCATTATGGAATCCTGTTTCTTCAGCTTTGTTTTTATGAAATGCTTTTTCTGTTCCTGATGAGGTTGGCTATACTTCTGGGTTGGGAAATCCAAGGGTTACAGAAAGCTCTTTTCTTCTGTTGTGCTTTTTGAGTGTGTAGGTGTGGAGTCCAGTGGTCAACATAGCATAATAGAGTTTTTTTCCCTTCTCTGATGAGAGCTTTCGTCCTTATAAATCAAATGTATGACAGATGGCATTTCTGTTATACTGTGTTAATCTAGGTTTATAAGAAGCTCAGAATAATATAATGTTATTTTGGAGATAAAGAGGTGGATGTTTACAGACTTTTTTAGTGAAAACAGACCTATTTTACTTTGAAAGAAAATCTGAGTTTTATGTGGTATAATGTTATGGGTGTAGACTTTTTGGTGATATACGTGTGCATAGAGTTACACAGCTGTTTTCTCTTTTAGGATCCTTCTGTTACACAAGTGACAAGAAATGTTCCTCCAGGGCTTGATGAGTACAATCCGTTCTCTGATTCAAGAACAGTAAGTGCGTTTATTTCTTAATCATGCCGTTAATCTTCTTTGATTTGTGAGGTTTTATTTTCACAGTCAAGACTGATGTTGTAAAATGTATAATGGGCTAGCTATAGGTAGTGAAAGATGTGTAAGAATAGATAGCCCCATTAAGTATTTAGAGAATGCATTGGCAAGATTGATTTAAGAGAGCTTTGACTTGTTAAGGAAGAGTGGCCCTCTGAAAGGGATGAAAACAGGAGAGTTTTTCCCTGTTTAGTTTTGTCCTTACAGTTTTCTGCTTTTCACTGGCTTTGAAGCTTATGAGTGTGGCACAGTTCCCCAGGGTTTTGCTTTTGATTTCCGTTTCACTTAATGAAAGTGCTGCTCAGAATCAGGAAAACATTTTGTTTAAATAACAGTCCACAGGCTTTCAGTAATGGTGCAGTAGTAAAAAGAAAGATTTATCTCAAAGAAACAACAGTTGTTTTTTACCTCTAATTTGTATAGTTTGAATATACCTTGTGCTTTTCCATTGTGGGGAGGAATACAAGAAATGGGATAGTAAATTCATACTGTAACAGCATTTTTCAGGCTGCTTTTGATAGTGAAGATCTTGTGCAAGATTAGCAAAATATGTGGCTGATTGTTGTCTGTCAATACGATTTATAAACATTCAAATACTGTATTTCTAAAATGCAGTCTTATTTTTTGTGAAAAATCGGGTAGTGATGTTAGGGAGTGTTCATATTTGAGTATTTGCAATGCCATGGATGAAGCGCCAGAGTTCACTCATGAGAGGAGAAGAAGTGTAAGTTAATTAATACAAGCCAGCATTTTAACAAAGTTGCATAGCAAATGCAAAGTTTGATAGTAAAGTGGTTTTGACAAGATTCTGTGATGAGGCGTATTTGATTACTGCCTAGAGGACACGATCAACAAAAGCTAGCAGGAAGGCCTGCTTGTTTAGTCATGAGGTTCAGAAAGAGTCCTATTGCATTCTGGACTCCTTCCTGAGGGGCGTTTAGGTATGTGTGGATCCAGACTTAGTCTCAGACTTTGTCAGTGATTTGTGTCTAAGGGACTATATGAGCACAATCAACCCTTTCCATCACTTGGCTAAGATTTCAAAGTTTAGTGTCAATTACTTAAAATCTGTTGTGGCAAGGAATCTCTCAGCCTTGAGGAGTATCCCTGAGAGGTGTCCCTACTCAAAGGGAGGTCCTGGTGTGCAGCCCATTGCTGTGTGAGAGAGCTCAAGGGGCCCTGGGCTGTGCACTGTTTATGCATTAAGATGATTGACTTATGGTCATATTTGCATATCAATTACAGAACTTAATTTCTTCCAAACTTGGCTTGAGTCTAATCTTTATTAGCACTATGGTTAGGTGGGTGCATTGCTCAGATCAGCCCTTGGCTTCTGTTATCTGTCTCTCCCAAAATCTACGTAGAGCTGGATGCAGTCTTCATGACCAGATGGATCCATTACAACCATCGCTGGTTATAACTTGAGCAAGGTTGTCAGAAATAGTGAGAGAAGGGACAGCAGACTGTCACAGCAATGAAACAATAAGGTTTTAAAATTCTGTGTGGAAGAAGCTTGATTTTGGGAATGCCTTGGATGAGCTGTTGAAGTCAGAATATTTATAACTAGCAACAATGTTAAGTAAGTCCTCAATTATTTTCTCCTAGCTCACAATATCAGGAGTTATGTTAGATTTAGCTTTATGAAGCTTGAAGACTTTCAAAATTGCTTTGTATTGGCCATAAGTCATAAAGATAGTAGGTCTTATTTTATAAAAATATATAATCTTGAGCTGCTCTGACTTTTTTATTACTTATGTACTTATTTTAACATGCAACTTTGTGGGAAAAGGAGAATGGAAGTGTAGGGCTAAGATTATCTAGCTTTGAACAGTCAGATGTGCTTGGATAAAATATTCTGGTTGCTCATTAGAGATGTCACTCAGAAAACTGAGAAGATGGAGAAAATCTACGTCAGGTGTCAGCTGTACAATGCACTGCGGTTCTGTTAATAATCTATGGCATGTTAACAAATTAATGAAAATTGTCCATTGAATGAACACTTCTCTGCAGAGGTGAAGAACTTCCACAGGTTTTCTTGAGGAAAGCAAGACTGAAAAAATAAAGTGTATATTCAGCTAAGAGTGCAGTAATAGTCTTCTTCCATTGAGTCTTGTGGATGCTGAATGTACAACTATTTATTCTGTAATTGTGTACATTTGAAGGAATGTACCTAGGTACCTGAGGATATACTCACAATTCCATACTCACCTCTTTTCATGACAGCTTTGTATGCAAGAGAAGAGCATACTATGTATGTACAGCGAAATGTATGTAACCAGGAGTAATGGAAGAGATAGTGGAAGTGAATGCGTTTAAAGACTGGATGAACAGAGGTAGAAGCAGGGTCTGTTAATTTTAGACATGGGGGAATAGCCAAGTGTCAGTCAGTATCCCTATCTGACATCCGTCAGATGGGGATAGAAATGACTCTGAGTTTTGTGTGCTGCTCAGAGCAAAAGCGGTCCAAGTAATTTTGGTAGGGGTTAATTTCCAGATTTCTAGTGATTATAGCAAGATGGTATCTTGCAGTCTCCAAAATTAACACAGCATTCAGTTTTGATCCTTGCTGTACAAAAAAGGTGTGGACAGGCTGGAGAGGGTCCAGAGAAGGGCCACAAAGACGATCAAAGGCCTGAGAAGCCTGACGTGTGAGGAATGACTAAGAAAATTGGGTTTGTTCAGCTTTGAGAAATGAAGTCTTAGGGAAGACCTTAATTCTATGTTCCAGCCTCTGAAAGGTGTCTACGGAGATATTGATTCCATTTTTACAAGGAGTCACATGCAAAAGATGACAGGTGATGGTTAAAAATTACTGCTGGGGAGATTCAACTGGACAAAAGAGGAAGATCTTTCACATTGAGAGCAACCAGCTGTTGAACTTGATCTCCCCAGGGAGCGTTGGATTCTGCAGCGTTCCGATTGAGCTGGACAGGGTGCTGGACCAACTTGTTTAGACTGTGCTTTTTTAATGGAAGGTTGGACAAGGTGGTTCTTGAGGTCTCCTTACAGCCTGTTGTTGGTGATTCTTTCCCCATTCTCTCCAAATGGAAGTTAATGAAGCATGCTAGACTGCAAAAATATTTCTGCATTTCAAATCCAGACAGGATTGCAATGGATGTTTATTCTGTGAGAAAGCAATTTCAAGCTGAATACTAACATTTGTTACATTATCTCCATTCTGCTCCCTTTGTCAAGCAAGCTGTTTCCTACAAGTCTTTTTTGGATACAGGATGGGACAGGGGGAAAATATAGTAAATCTACTTTTTCCCAGTATCCCTTATTGTGCTTATTATGTATTTTTGTGCCTTGACTTTTTTTTCATCCTTTGCTAGGAAGGTAACATGTAAGACATAAGGAGGAAAGCAAGTGGGCATGGAGATTTTATGTTACATGTGTCACCACCTTAGCATCTAACATGAGACATTAGGAGTTTTGTTAGGGTTGTTTTTTGGTTTTTTTTTAACCCCCTTTATCACATTTCAAAACCTGTCTTACTTTTGATTATTAAAAAATTTCAGGGAATGATGTAAATGTCAGATTAAATATCCTTGGCTGCATCTTCAGGGTTTTGTCTCCAGCTCCGAAAGTCACCATGGAGATTACATTGTATCTTTTGTCTTGTTTCTGAAAATCAAGAAGGAAGATGAGATTATACAATTACTATTTCTGCTTTATCATTTAATGAAACTATGTTAAAGAAAGCTTTTAATCACTTCCTGCTTCTACGTTTTGAACTCCTCTGAGCACTCGGTATATATAGATATGCCTATATACCCATATGTGCCTATATACGCATTTATGCCTATACACAGTAATGCATATGGCAAGCAATTTCAAATTGCTGCATTAAAAAATTGGAAAAAAACATTAGTGAAATTGCGTTTTCTGTTGTTGTTTCAAGGAACATATTTCAATGGACTTTTTTTTTCCCAGCAAATTCCTGGGTAGCTCCTTATCCTTCTGTCTTGTATCTAAACACAGTAGAAAAACACAGAAGTCTGCAGGAAACCAAATTGATCATCCATACCTGGCTTCTTTTGTAAGTTTTAACCTGACCCCAGTAATTAAACTACTTCATCCATATGAGGAAATCAATTCAAGAGAGAACTTCTTTTGAATACTTATCTCTAGTCAGCTGTTGAAAACAAGTTTTGTTAGATTAATTTTTTAAACTCTGTTCTGATTATTTTTAAATTGATTATTGCTGAAGCCTTAGGCTACAAACTGCAAACTTGCACCTTGAGAAGTTGAACTAATCTTGAATCGTTACTTAATTTTGTGAAGGAAGCCTCTAAGTTAAGTGCAAACTGAAAGATTAAGGAACTGCAACTGTCAACAGAAGCTGCAGTCTGTCCAGATAAAAACAACTACAGATAAAGAATCCTATAAAGAACTAGTAGGCCCCAGATAAAAAATAACATGGGACCAAAATGCATATGCAGGGTGTATAAAGAGCATATGGAGAATGAGTTTGTAAGTTGCAAATATATGAAAGCCCAGGGATTTCTGTGTTCTAGACCGCTCTGGAGGCACCCAGCGCAAGCTGTCCTTACTGTGGTACCATTCAATTATTAAATTATTTTTACCTGAAATTGAACATGAACTCTGCAGTGGGAAAACTAGCGTGAAGAAATTTCTTTAACACAAATTCTTTTCTTTTAGAAAGGTCACAGTGATTTGCTTTGGGTCTCAGTACTGCTGTGACAGCAAAGCATGAAATAGATCTCAGAAATACTATCTGGGGTAGAAACAAAAGTGTTGTTGTAGAGTGGGGTTTGTTGATTTTCAAGATACCTTGTATTCGTATCAATGAGGAGTCAAAGACCATGGATCTATGAAGTAAAGTTCAGTTTAACTATGTAGTTCAAATGTGGTGAGACAACATGATACGGCATTATCCATTCACTGATGGCAGGAGGTTATTACGATCCTCACAATACAAGTGTAAGTAATTAGTGTTAAGCGTTATACCCTTAAAAAGACAGAATTGCTGACTACCTGTCTTGTGAATGACTTGTCAGTCCCATGCAGGCTGTAAGTTACTCATCGATACCCAAGTCCTTAAGCTACGAATAGCACTTGGACAGGCAACCAGTAGCACCTGGTATGATAGGTATAACAAAATGTGCCAGGTCTAGGTTGCAAGGAATTTCTGGAGGTCGTCTTTTTCAGTCTCTCGTAATAAAAGTTAATCACTGAGTCTTATTGCTCAGCATGTTGTCCTGAGGAGTCTTGAATTCCTTCTCCCTGCATTTCATTACTTTGCTGTGTTCAGACAAGTAACAATTGATGTAATAAAAGCAGCAGCATCCTTTCCCGTATTTTCCATGTCTATACTGATTCATAAAGGGATCAAAACGTGTTTCATTTCGTATACTTAGTAAATTCTGTATTAATTAAGGCAGAATTCTTAAACTTTATCCTGATATGTAAGCCAGACTTTGCCCCATTCCTGGAAATACTCAGGATCGGGTCAGACAGGGCGCTGAGCAACATGATCTAGTTCAAGGTGTCCCTACTTATTGCAGTGGAGTTGGACTGAATGACCTTTTAAAAGTCCTTTCCAATTCAAACTAAAATATCATTCTGTGGATTATGAAATTAAGAAATAAAAGAAGTTTTACGGGATGACTATGACATTCTTCTCATGTAAGAAACATGGATCAGGTATTGTTTTTAAATTGTCATTATGCCTGACATGAGACCAAGTCTTCAAGTTTCCAGAGGGTTGGAAGGGTTGGACTGTTGAGTCAAGGAGTCATAGAATGGTTGGTGTTGGAAGACAGCTTAAAGGTTGCCTAGTTCCAACCCCCTGCTGTGGGCGTGGACACTTTCTGCTAGACCAGGTTGCTCAAACCCCCATCCAACCTGGCCTTGAACATTGCCAGGGATGGGGTATCCATAACTTCTCTGGGCAACTTTTTCCTGTGCCTCAGTACCCTCATGATAAAGAACTTCTTCCTAACATTGAATCTAAACCTACTGTCTTTCAGTTTAAAGTCATTCCCCCTTGTCTTGCTACTATATGCTCTTGTAAAATGTCCCTCTACCAGCTCACTTGTAGGCTCCTTGCAGGTACTGGGAGGTGCTATAAGGTCTCTCCAGAGCCATCTCTTCTGCAGGCTGAACAAACCCAACTCTCTCAACCTGTCTTCAGGAGAGGTTCTCTATTCCTCTGATCATCTTGGTGTTTCCTCTGAACTCACTATGTCCGTGGTCTTCTTAGATTGGGGGCTGCAGAGCAGTGTGCATTAATCCAGTTGGGGTGTCACAAGAGCAGAGCGGAGGGGCAGAATTGTGTCCCCTGACATGGGCTGCTTCTAGTCAAGCTTCTTTTGATGCAGCCCGGGTTGTGGGCACAATGCTAGAGCTTGAGAGTGTAGTGGTACAACTTTAGTATTTCTTGCTTCTAGGAAAATTCCAAACTGTGCCACTATGTTTTGCAGGGTTTATTTTTGAGCATTATTTTGGTAATTGAATGATTTTCCAAGGTATTTGAATACTTCTGTTCATTTCATTGTAAGTAGATGTGGCATTTCTTTTGCTTTCAGCTTTGAATAGGGTTATAAAAATAAGTACTTCAATTTGACAGGAAATTTAACACCAGTAATGGGCCCAGGGATCTCTGTAGTCCTGTGACTTGCAGGCTTTATGAACAACTTCAGAGTTTAAGACTTACTGCTCCAGCTGGATGCACATGAGTCAATGGAGCCTGATGGAATTCATTCCAGTGTACTGAAAGAGCTGGCTGATGTTATCATGGGTCCTCTCCATGTTATTTTTCAATGATCTTGGGAGTCTGGAAACGTACCAGTTGACTGGAAGCTGAAAAATGTTGTCCCAGTTTTCAAGAAGACTAAGAAGGGAGACTCTGGTAATTACAGGCCAATCAGTTTCACTGCAGTGTCTGGTAAAATTATGGAGAAGTTTGTTCTGTGAGCAAGGGAAAAACTCTTGAGAGACAATGCAGTCATGGGTCATAGCCAACATTTGTCCATGAGGAGAAAGTCCTGCTTAACCAGTTTAAGCTAGGAGTTGGACTCCATAATCCTTATAGGTCCCTTTCAACTTGAAATGTTCTATGATCACAATGCTTTTGTCACTAGGTTTTTCATCTATAGTAGATGATTTGTAATACCTGTGTCTATCACGTATTGTTGTGAGCTTTGAATAGCAACCTGGAAAAACACATTAAAGCAATATTGAACTTCCACCATTTCAGATAATTTTGATCACATACAACTTTGTTTCCCTGTGCACACATTATGAATCTAAGTAAGTATGAAAACAGAGTAGTATTCAAAAACATGGGGTTTCTTCCTGTACTTAATGAAAAAATGCTACTGTATTTCAACAACAGACTGTATCCTCTGAATACAATGGCTGAAATGCAACTTTTGCTGGCATTATATTCTTAATATATGCATAAATTTAGCAGAAATTCTGAAGTGATACCTAGCAAAAATTGGTGAAATAGTCAAGCAATAGGTTATGGATCTTGAATTCGAAAGTTTAATATGGTACATTACTTCTCTAGTTAGCCAGGTGATATAAGTCTTTGTTAAGTAGAAGGCTCTGGAAGACATTATTAATAAATTACATTGTGTTTCAGAATATGAATAGATGACTGTTAAATGCTGCAATTCTCTGAAACAGTAACAGTCTATATTAATATTCATGTCTGAACAAAATTTAAATTCCATTTACTTTTACTAAATCCTAAAATTCCTCAAATGTCTATCAGAAGTAATGCAGTATAAACTACACCAGAGAATGCAGTTAATGTCTTTTTTCTAAAGGTTGTAAATACAGCAAGCAGCATATCAAGTTTTCAGTTTGTATCAGTAGCACTTGCTTTAAAACTACTAGACTGGTTCTTACAGATACAATGAAAAGGAGTTTATTAGAACAGGAAAATGTTTCCCTATAATTATCTTTTGTTTTCTTAGCCTCCTCCGGGAAATGTGAAAATGCCTAATGTACCCAGTACCCAGCCAGCAATAATGAAACCAACAGAAGAACCATCTTCCTACACACAAATAGCAAAGGTTTGTCTTCAACTTTCAGGAACTACGTTCCTTTTAATAGAATTATTTAAGTACGCTGCTAGAATAATGTATTTTGTAAATAAGCATTGCTTTCATAATTAAAATTAATGCTGTCTGTACGTAATTGGTTAATACGTGAATTTGTGCTGTATTGGGTCAGTCTTCATAACTGGAGATGTTTAAATATAACAAGAAGATTTGGAATATTTATGCTGTGTTCATACTCTTTATCAATATCTTTGATGTTTGTTTTGTTCAGGAGCATGCTTTAGCCCAGGCAGAACTGCTAAAGCGTCAAGAAGAACTGGAAAGAAAAGCAGCTGAACTAGATCGCAGAGAAAGGGAAATGCAGAGTCTCAATCAGCAAGGGGGTATGCATGAAAAATATACTTCACATTTCAGATGATGCCTTTTTTCCTGTGGTAAAAAATTGAGGCAGACACAACAGTAGCAGGAGAAAAGGGTATTTATCTTGGTTTTACTAGGATCCTTGGAGCAAAGCCCGTTACAGATGGAAATATGGCGGCAAGCACCCAGGCCACCCACGCAGCCAAGTGCCGCGAACTCAGAGCACGGGTCCGCACGAGTGCAGGAACAGGCTAAGCCCCTGATGGGTACTGGAACCAACCAACCCCGAACACCGTCAGTATACAGTTTTTATGGACTTCACAAATTAGCATATCAATCTAAAATCCCCAATAAGAAATGTGATAGATTGAGTAACAGTCTCCCTACCCCCCTCAGCCCCCCTCAATGAAATTCCAGTCTAGTTTACAAAAACATGTTCCAGAGAAAAAGAGGCCCGTCAAGGTTGGAGCCTACAGCTCTGAGATAGTGTAGAGCTGTTGACGTCCTTTGACCTGCTGGCCACACTCTTCCTGATGCACGCCAGGATCCCACTGGCCCTCCTGGCCACAAGGGCACACTGCTGGATCATTGTCACCTTGTGATCCACCAAGACTCCCAGGTCCTTCTCCACAGAGCTGCCCTTTAGTGGGGCAGCCCCAGCCTGTGCTGGTATTTGGGTGCAGGTGCAGGACTCTGCACTTGCCCTTGCTGAACCTCATTAGGATTCTCTCTGTCCAACTCTCCAGCCCATCAAGGTGCAGCCGAAAGGCAGCAGAGCCTTCAGGTGTATCAGCCACTGCCCCAGTTTGTATCATCAGCAAACCTGCTGAAGGTACCCTGTATCCCTTCATCCAGGTCAGTGATGAACAAGTGGCATGGGACTGGACCCAGTATTGATCCCTGGGGAACACCACTGACTACGGGCCTCCAGCTGGATTCCACTCCCCTGATCATGATGCTCTGAGCTCTGCCATTCAGCCAGTCCTTGATCCACCTCACTGTCCATTCATCTAACCCACATTTCCTGAGCTTACCTATGAGGATGTTACGGGAAGCAGTGTCAAAAGCCTTGCTGAAGTGAAGGCAGACAACATCCACTGCCCTCCCCTCATCTACCCATCCTGCCATGCCATCACAGAAGGCTGTTAGATTGGTCAAACATGTTTTCCCCTTGGGGAATCCATGCTGATTACTCCTGATGACCTTGTTTTCTTCTACATGCTTGGTGACAACCTCCAGAACAATCTGTCCCATCACCTTTCCAGGGATGGAGGTGAGGCTGACTGGCTGGGAGTTTCCTGGNTTCCAGGGATGGAGGTGAGGCTGACTGGCTGGTAGTTTCCTGGATCCTCCTCCTTCTTGCCGGTTGTGAAGATGAGAGTAACACTGGCTTTCCTCCAGTCACTGTGCCCTGTTCCTGTTTTCTCTGATTTTTGAAAGGTGATGGAGAATGGCTTAGCTGCAGCATCTGCCATCTCCCTAAGCACCTGTAGTGGGTTGACCCTGGCTGACTGCTGGGTGCCCACTAAGTCATTCTATCACACCCTTTCCCTTTGGAACAGGGGAGAGAGTAAGATGGAGAACAGCCAGCAGGGTGAGATAAAGCAGTTTTATTTTAAAACAAAAGGAATAAGCAGAGATTTGCATGCACAAAAGCTAAAGTGAAAAAAGAAAGTCAATCTCTGCTTCCCATTGGCAGTGATGTTTGGGCACTTCCAGGAAGCAGGGCTTCAGTAGGCATAACAGTTGCTCTGGAAGACAAAGGTTGAAAACTCATGAATGCCCCTCCCCTTCCTCCTCTCTCTCTTAGCTTATCTATCTGAGCTGATGTCACATGGTCTGGCATATCCCTTTGGTTGATTTGGGTCAGCTGGCCTGGTTGTGTCCCCTCCCAGGATCTTGCCCACTTCCATCCCTGTGATGGGGGAAGGAATGTCACAGGGCCAGCACTGCTCAGCAGTAGCCAAAACACTGGTGTGTCTTCAACACTCTTCCGGCTGCTAATGCAAAACACAGCACTGGGAGGGCTATGATGAGCTTTGCCTCAGTCAGACCCAATACAGCACCTGTGGGTGCATCTCATCAGGGCCTGTGATGCCATTTATGGATGTTAGGTCTACCTAGTTGATCTCTAACCCAATCCTTTATGACTTGGAGGAAGTCTTCCTTTCTCCAGCCTTCCTCTCCTAGCCCCAAGGTCTGGGATTCCTGAGGGCTGGCCTCAGCAGTTAACACTGAAGAGAGTCAGTAATTCTGCCTTCTCTCTGTCTTCTGTCACCAGGACACCCATCTGATTCAGCAGTGACCCCATTTTTTCCCTAGTTTTCATTGTGTTGCCAGTGTGCTTGTAGAAGCCCTGCTTGTCGTCCTTGATATCGTTTGACAGATTTAATATTAAGTGGGCCTTGGCCTTTCTTGTCAAATCCCTGCATACCCTGACAATGTTCCTACAGTCCTCCCATGTGATCTGCTCCTTTTTCCACATCCCATAAGTTTCTTTCTTGTGTTTGAGATTTACTAGAAAGTCTCTGCTTATCCATACAAACCTCCTGCCCCCTCTTCTTACGATTTCTTGCTCATGGGAATGCACTGAGGAAGTGATGCGTGAATATTGACCAGCTTTCTTGGACCCCCTTCTTTTCTAGAGCCCTAACCCATGAGATTCCTCTAAGCAGGTCTTTGAAGAGGCTGAAGTTAGTTCTCTGGAAGTTTAGGGTTCTAATCCTTCTTACTGCTTTGCTTCTTCTACAGAGAATATTGAGTTTCACCATTTCATGGTCACCACAGCCAAGGCTGGCCCCAGCCTTCATATCTTAAATCAGTCCCTCCTGCTTTGGTTGTAAAAGGTCCAGCAAGACACCTTCCTTCGTTGGCTCTTCTACCACATGCATCAAAAAATTATCTTCAGCCATCTGCAGGAATTTCCTGGACTGTGGATGCTGGGCTCCGTTGTCCCAATAACAAATACCAGGGTCATTGAAGTCCCCAGGAGAACCAGGGCCTGTGACCATGAGGCTACTTATATTCAGCAGAATGTGTACTCTGACCTGTGATCAGATAAGCATACAGGCAATCTAGGTGTCTGATCCTGTGTCCTTTGCAGTGTCCTCACTCTGTCACACAAGTGTATCAAAATACAGTGATGCTATAGGGCATATTCTTGTAAGAAAAAGGTAGTTACAGACCATTTCAGTAACTGTCTTTCTTAAGACTTGCGGTGTTTCAGGTAAGGTTTGACAGGAAACTATATCGGAAACCAGATCAAATTGTTAGAGATAGCCTGACACTAAAAATACCAGGATTCTGAAAATGAAGAATGCTTTTCACTCCTCCATCTTTCTGTTCAACAGACTGTGTGAGTATGGCGGGACTTGAGGGAATTACTCATTTCAAAGTCAAGGAATTCTCAGAAATTGTTTTTCTGTATGTATCCGTTTGTTTTGTGAAAAAATTGTTTTACTTTATAGAAACTCTCAGATGCCTGTTTAGTCTTTTATGTAGATAAAATATTGTATTTTCCTTGACCTGGCTACACCTAATTGTATTTAGTTTCTGAAGCTTATTTTCAGTATTATGTTGAGGATTGTTCTAAGTGCTCTTGGGTTTTGGTAGCCCAAATTACCCATCCACTTGAGAAACTCATGCATTACACAGTTCGAACAAGTTCAAATGTATATCTCTTTCTAGTATACAGAGACTGAAACTATGTCATAAGGACCTTTTTTTTTTATTTTCTGTTTTGCAGGTAGGAAAAATAACTGGCCACCTCTTCCTGAGAATTTTCCTGTAGGTCCTTGTTTTTACCAGGATTTTTCAGTAGACATTCCTGTAGAATTCCAGAAGACGGTAAAGATTATGTACTATTTGTGGATGTGTAAGTATTTTCTTTCAAGAAGAACAAAGCGCATATTCAGACTTGGTGATACATACCTGCTACTGTGACTCTTGGTACATCTGTAATGAAAAATTATTTTAAATCCAGAGGCTAAATGTTGAAGCAAAATCTTATGGTTAGTTTCAGTTTTAAAAATACTGAATTATGTCATAAAAGCTTTCACAGAAAAAAAGGAGGATTATCCTAGGGCAATTTGGTTCTAGTTATTGCAACTTTCTGGTTTAAGTTTCTCCTGTAGTAAAATGAACTTTGACCATTTATTAACTTAGAAATAATTTTACTGTTTTTAAAATCAGCTTATATATTAAGAAATAAAACTCACAATTAGTGTTAATAGACTTTTGAGTTCAAGATGTATAATATCCATTTGCTTTAATAGACATAGTTTTATATCGTTTAAGATGGTTTTAATCTATGGCTGAAGCTTAATATCATTTTAGCCTATTTTAAGAAATAGTGTCAATTAGCTGAAGAATCAGTCCATGTTAAAACTGTCCCTTGTAGGCAAAGAATGCTGTGCACCGTCTTTGTAGAATTAATTTTGCCCTCATTTCGGTGCTGTGTTTTGACTGGAGAAATGCTGGATTAAATAAGTGTGCAGATGCCACACTTGTTTCTTCTACCTTGTCCAGTGTGATTGATGAAAGCCTAATAAATACTCTGAGAAAATTGCAAAGACTTACGGGCTTTGATGCCTTTAATATATTTTTAGCCTTCTAAGAAAATGTAGATTTCAGATGCTTTCTGTGCTATTTTTCATAGCTTTAGATGTAGTTAGGAAATCTCCATAATTCTCATGTTACTCTGGTAATCTTATTGCTGTGTTTGAACCACATAATTGAAACACATAAAATGAGCAGACAGCATTGAATCAAATCAATTCCACTTCATCATAATCTACAGCTGTCTATATTCATTGCTAGACCGTTAATCTTCAAATAAGCAACTGTACAACATATGACTAGTCACTCTTATGAAGCTGACAGATAATTTAGATTTATGTGAAATCTAAGGTGAAGTACTCAGAATTTTAGAATGGTTTCTAATTCTGCCATTTGCAGGACTAAGTTCTGAAAGTGTATATGTTTCAAACATGAGGTGAAGTTGGGCAGTGAGAATTGGAATATTAATACTGTTTTTAATTTTCCTTCTTGTGGTAACAAGAAGAGGAAGAAGCAATGTTACGTTATTTCAAAATATATAGAAGCTGTGCCTTTATACTGACATGACAGCTCATCTGCTAGGTAGCCTGAGGTTTCAACTGAGTCTTCTTACACTCTTTGTTCTTTAGCTCTAGTACTCTTTGGCTTACATATTACTCAGGAAGGCAGGAAAAGGGCATAATAAAGGAAAAGAAAGACAAAATATATTTCTCGCTTAAAAAAATAAAAATATAAAAAAGTTTGAGTATAGAACCCCATGCCTTGGGGTTGGTTATTGAATCAGTCCTTGGGACTTCTCTTTCCTAGGATTTCATTTACATGGTTTGGCTTATTTTTCATTGACTGTTTTTCTCTGTTGAGGTGCTCATTGCCATAGCAGACCTGCTTCTGCTTGCCACTCTACATTTTATTTCCTCTTCCAGAACTTCCTATGTCTTATAAGCTCTAGGGGTTCTGTGAACATAATCCAGTTTGGATAAATCTAGTACTGCATTCTCAGCACTTTATAAAGTAGGTCCTTTTGCTTTTTAGCAGCCCTTGGAACAAACTTTCTGGTTTATTTTTCTGTGTTTCTACAATTAGTATTAATTTTGTATCATCTTTATTGGTTTTTATATCTCTGAGGAAACTTCTTTACCTGTGTAAGATCCATATGCACTTCCTTTCATGAGAAAACAAGACTGTATCCCTATTTCATTAATTTATCCGTCTTTTCTCCTTTTGTAGCAGAAGTCAGAGTTTTCTGATTCTTTGATTTGGTTTTATCTGGGTTTTTTTGGTTTTTAAACAGACTGAGTACTCACATGTTTTTGTGACCTATAACAATCAATTAGCAATGGCTTTTCGCAGTTGCCATTGGAGCTTTTCTATTCTGTCTTGGCTTTGTGACCATTGCTGCTTTAAGGGCTTGAACATGAAAATGACATTCCTAGCTCCTTAGCACTGACCACTGCTTTTTAGATCTTTTTATGCTATTATTATGTCCAGTGCCAAGTACAATGTCTCTTGACCTGTGCTAACAGTCAAAAACAGGCTCAAAAGTGTGTGGTTTCCAGCTACTTTCCCCACGGGCTAATAGTATGCGCTAAATAAACACTACTGACTTTCAAAGAATATTTCTTACTTGACATGACAAACTGAAGAGATTGTGGTAGAAAAATAATACCCTGAAGTGCCAACTTTTTCATCTCATCCTCTTATCTGAGGACATGATAGATAGTATATATATCTCAGTCTGTGTAGATGTTTGTTCTGCCTGTTCCTGAGAACCTCCAATAATGGACACTTCACAAACTCCCTCCAAGCCTGTTCTAATGGGTTGCTGTCTTTTAAAAAGTATTAGAAGATGTTTCTTGGTATATAATTTAATTCTCCCCTCCTGTGTTTGATATTTCCTATTCTATCCACTGTTATTATGGAAAACACATTTATCCCCATTAGTCATCTCCTTTTGCCTTAATTAGCATAGTTTACTCAGCCTTTCTTTGTGGGTGATATTTTCTAGAGGTTTGACTGGTTGGTTGGTTGCAGTCTTACAGATTCACTGCTGGTCCACTCTATATTATTATGTGTTTTTTTAGTGTGTAGCATCAGGAAATTTTAAAAAAATACCTTCACATTTTAGATAGCATATGTTTGTGTGCTGATCTGAGACTGTTTAATGCTTATGTTATGGGCTAAGTCTGTTTTAGAATCTATTTTTTCCCTGTAGAAGATATTTCTCCTTTTTGTAAGGCATGTTAGCGCATGTCTCTCCCAAACGAGCAGAATAGGCTAGGAACAAAAGCCTAAACAACATCTGAAGCTACTCAGTGCTCCAAGGTTGTGTGTGATCAAACTTCACTAGCCCAGTCCTCACTTGTGAGTTGCCTTGTGGCTTCAAAACTCTCCATTCTATAGGCATCCCATTCTCCTTTAGGCAATTCCAATCCAGAGTGACAGTCATGTGTCTTAATGTGGACTTTTGGTTTCCTGAGAAAATAATCAATTAAACATTACTGAAATGAAACTTAGTACAAGAATCTATTTTTGTACAGTCTCAAATGGAATGACAAAATAATCTTCTCAGTAATGTACATGCCAAATAGCTTCAGTACAACTTGTGGTCTTTACCTACAACTCACTTCAAGATGTTTATGGATGACAAAGTGTAGTTAAGTAAGACAAGGGAATATATCTAAGTAGATTTCTTCAGATCAAGAAAGTTCATTAAAAAAAGTGTAATATTAATATTTATGAAACTAATGTAGTTTCCCATTGCAGACTCTTATTTTGGCATGAATGCCTTTTTTTTCAACCTCAGCTGCTTCCGCACACAAACTAGGAGAAGGCTTTCTTGAATCACACAGAGTACTCTACTGTTATGGCTGTGAAGTTGTCATACTGAAATTGCATGTTGCAGACTTCTGCCAAAGCCTTAGGTGATTTCACTCCCCAGATGGTCATTATTTTATAATAACTTGTATTATGGTTTAATTTGCTGAGGCAAGTAAGTGGAAGGTACTTAAAACTGTTACCCTGGACACACAAACACCTTTCTATTAGTACAAGAGCAGAGCTTGCCTAGATCCCTTAGTGAAAGGATAAATGATTCCCTGTACCTTGCAGCAGACAGAGTGAGAAAGGGCGAGTGCTGTGAAGTGAGAACTGTCAGTCAAGTCTGCTGTCTTCCTCTATAGCTGCTAATACTTGTTTTGTATAGCTGAGACACTCTGTTGCAGTAATGAAGTAGACCCCTAGTTGCTAGTTTTAGTATCAGTAGTGGGTGTGATGCTTCACCCTCTTCTGCATTGATGGTATTCTTTTAAAACTTGCCTTGTTACCATAATTGCAATTATTTTTAAAAAAGTAATTTTGGAAAGTTCAAGTTTCACCAGAGTTTGAATGTTTCTAGTAACATCGGGGGTCTCCCTGTTTTCCAGTATTGAGTAGAAAAAGAGAGAATACCCCTTTCTTGGACTTTTCAAAGGAAAGCAAGAACTGGGATTTGTATAGTTTCTTTTGCTTTATGAGGCATAAACACCCGAATTCTGAAATTAGTTGCTTTGCTGACCCCTTGGGGCAGTGCTAGGATATGTAGGTGCATTGATTGCCTTTTATGTAAAAGAATAAAGTTTTTTGAGTCTGGTGACTCCTACAGGAAAATACTATTTATCTGAGGAAATGTTTTCAGTTTCATCAGTCTTTCATGCAATGTTCTGTGCATCTTGCTTTTAAGACTTTTTTCCCATTGAGTTGTTTTAGAGCTTCTTCAAGTCATAGTTAAGACAGCAACAGAGAGTTTGAGGATTCTCTTTTTCAGAATCTTTAGTATCTTGCCAAGTTCTGTTAACCTTACAATCCAGTAGAATGACTAAAATGTTTCTCTGAACCTAAATTTAAAAAAAAAATCATTATTGTCAGGAGCAATTTGTGCAGTTATAAATACCCTACTTTATCCTGATCCACAAGGAAAGGAACTGTCCTCTGAGGGATCAAAATCCCTCCTGAATCACTGGTTATTGCTGAACAAAGAGAGAAATTCATGTTCATCTTTGAAGTCTGGCAGAATTAACTTACTTGCCAGGTAGCATGAAGGTAGTAGTCATAATGTTTCTTAATATTGCTATATCTTACTCTGTTCTAAGAAGTAAGCTTAATTGAAATACAATGTGAAGTTGTAATTCAAATACGTTTTTTAATTCAAATGCGAGATTGAACAGGTAACCTGTAACAAGGTCTGCCAATGAGAAAATTATAGTATTGGTCTGACCACATACAACCAAAAAGGCAGATGTTCTGGAAAAGACCAATATTCTGAGAAATAGTTGAATATATAAAATATATTAAAGCATCTAGAACAGCTTCTTGACAATCTTGTTTTACTGAGGAACATTCTTAGTAAGTGGGGTTTTTTGTTTTATTATATGGAAGACAAAGAGCTGTCCATTGAAAGATTGTTTGGGAAATTTTTGTTTTCAAATTTGAATGTGTACGGAGCTTATTTTATGATGCACTTTATGTCATTCATAAACTTTCTCTCGAAAAATATTCAGCAGTCTAGTAAATATTTGTATTCAGTTATTACTGCTGAAAAAATATCAATTATTGCAGCTGTAGAAACCTCTTTTTTCTTAGTTTAATGTTTGAAAGTGTTTTATGGATATTTTCCATTGCCAGGTAGCTGGTAGTACTTGAATTTTCATATTGAGTCCTCTCACTTGTGAGTACAGGGTTTACCTGAAATTCAGGAAACTATAAAAATCTGTTTATTCCTGAGGGCATTGAGAGGGTGTTGGTTATTGTCAGCATGCTGATATTTTGTTTAAAATGCTCAGTTTGGGTATAACTGTAGCAGTTGTAATAATTTATTGTATAAACATAACTTAATTAAGACTATTTTGCTTTTGCTTCTACAGTCGATACAGTGACACTGTTTCTTAATATCTTTGGATGTTTGGCCTGGTTTTACGTTGATGCTACGCGAGGGGTTGATTTTGGATTGAGTATTCTCTGGTTCTTGCTTTTTACCCCTTGTTCTTTTGTGTGCTGGTACAGACCACTTTATGGAGCTTTCAGGTAATGACTTCAGCTTGACTTAGGATATTTAAAAACTTGTAAAAATGTATTAACTTTCCAGAATTTGCTTGATCATCATGATGATAATCCTTTAAAGTGCTTTCATTAGAAACAAGTAGTATGTTTGCCATTAATTCAGTTGTTGAATTTCAAATACAGATGCCAGTCATTAGTAATATCGTGGAATATTCTTTAAAATACTTGTAGTTTCTACCACAGACAAAATACCTGTAGGAAATATTTAACTTTGCTAAAGTTAATAAGGGCTAGTAACAGTTACAAAGAAACTTCTCATTGAATCTCTGTCTCTTCACTCCAAGAATTTGAGTAGGTTAGTAGTCAAGAGTGTATTAAATTTTTTGCTTCCTGAATGAACTTCGTAAATAGCTACTCTTAAAATATTGTCTTTTTAACTGATAGACACCTACAGTATCTGTAATTGAAGTGGCTTGAGATTCATAAGAATTAATAGGGCAGGTATACAATAAACAAACTAGTGTTTTTCCTAGTCTTAGTAATCTTTGCAAACTTCAAAAGCATGAGATGTATGATTTAGGAGTACAATGGTGTGTTTGCATGCAAAATTAAACCTTTTCTTGGGGAAGATCAGCATAGAGAATTTCAAATCCTGTATTCTTAAAGCACATTTTTTACATTGAAGTGGTTCAGGATGTTCTCAGTTAAAATACCCTTTTTCTTGCATAAAAAGATTGATGGCCAGAAGTTGCAATTAAGTGTAACACTTCGACTACATGAAGTGTTTCTTTTTGCTAACCAAGGAGGTGTTGCTGTACCCACAAATCTCTGAGGAATCATAGTTTAACTTGCATTTCCTGTCTAGTAAATGCATAGCTTTTCTTAGTGAAAATTGGTTGATTGAGAAGGGAAAACTACTACTTCCATGTTTAACTTTGAGTTAGTTGCTCACTGAAAATGAAAGTTGTTGAACTGTGCAGCTTATATAGAAATTACAAACTTCTGCAGGAAGACCTGTTGAGGGCAAAATCTGTTTCTGTAACTTAACTAAATGATTTCTACTTTCTTAAGAGCTCTAGTAGCAAACATATCATATGATCATTCATTTTGATAGTAATAAGTTGAGTCTTTGTTGAAATTTTGCCTGTACGTTTATATTTCGCTGGATTTTCTTTATTTTTTTTTTTTATTATTATTTTCTGTCTTTGTAAGGCTGGCATTTTAGTAATTTAAACAGCAAATGTAATTTTTACATTTTACTGTAAAATAACAGCTTCTTCAGTATTCTGGTGTGCCCTGTGTTTCAGTAATTCCATATGAGATTTTATGTTCTTCTGCAAGACAAATAGTTTCTTCCCATCTTGCCAGCACTGTGAACTTCACTCTGAAAGTGAAGCAGAATTCTTTATACAGACTTAAATGGTTAATTGAAGAGGCCCTGGTGTGGACTGAACAGAACTATTCTCACCTTTTTTAGAGGTGCAGGTGGCAAAAATACTATATTAAAGAAGAAAGAGCAACTCCTGTAAATAAAGACTCTACAAAACCATAGAATTGCTTATACTTCGGGTCACTGTTGATAAATGAAAGTACTTTTCCACTAGTTAATGCAGAAGAAAGTTAGATTGGTACCACAGAATTTGAATAAAAATAATTAATTTTCTGTCTGCTTTAATCTCCCCCCCCCACCTCTTTCAGGAGTGACAGTTCATTCAGGTTCTTTGTGTTCTTCTTTGTATATATCTGTCAGTTTGCTGTGCATGTACTTCAAGCTGCAGGATTTCAAAGATGGGGAAACTGGTGAGTATTATGGTTACTGTAGTGTTTTACTGTCTATAAGACAAACATTCACTTGAAGTAACTGCAATACAGGCTATGTGTTTTCAAAAGAATAATCTTGTGTTCACTGGAATGTTACATTTAACTCTCAAAAGAAAGTATTTTTGGAGTGCTCATATCTAGGAGAAGTGGGTGAAATGTATCCAAAGAATGGGAGGTACTTCTGTTACTAGGCTGGTAAAAATTTCATCCTTCAATTTAAACCACTTTGAACTACACTTTTATATACTACCTCCTCTATTTTAGTGGTGTGAGGAGTTATTATGCATTCTACATTGAAGGTAAAAGAAAACAAATAAAAATTTAGACATTAATAATATACTGTTTGCATACTTTTTGTATTGTTCGTTATTTCTAATTATATTAATATACTTACTACTTATTGAGAAATGCACGGCTAAAATTTGTGAAATGAGTCAACAGGGCATTTGGGTGAATATAGTGGTATATCTTTGATATTATTTGTAAAGTTCATTTGTTTGAGGCATCTCCATATTCTGTAATAAATTGATTTTTATTTTAAATATTTGCAAATATGTAAGATTTTACATGAAGCTTGTATGTATATTATCTTTTATTTGAGTCTTTGAGGTCTGATATGTAGATTTTACAAGGAGAAGCTCTGGGGAATCAGTCACTGTCCTTGGAATAAAGGAGTTAACTAAAAGCAAGGTTGTAGTAGCCAGCTGGTAAGATGGAGAGTCATGAGTGGCAGTGCTGTAGTTGGGTAATGACACTTCCTGTATCAGTGCTTTTTGCTGCAACCTCCAAATATATGTAAGGCAGACAAAACCATATTGCTTTAGAACTGTTATGTAAGGAAAGATCTTGCTTTATTATTTTTGCTCTGGAATCCTCTATTTTGCTTATCTGTCAAAGCCTGTGAAGTGTGCATTTAAGCATACTTTGGGAAGGAGTATGGAAAGTAGTCAGATCATCAGAAAATGCTAATTACAGTTTGGATTTTGAGCTTTTGTGGTAGATTACAGTGGGATATAGCGGATATCAAAGCAGTGTGAAACAGGTATGGGAAAGTTTTAAGGTTTGGATTTACAGTAATTTTTTTGCTCTTTTTTCTTTTTTTTTGAATCTTGTTTGTTTGTTTTGTTTTAATAATGTGGAGGGATCTTTTTCATCTTAATGTACAGAATTTTGTTCTTAAGGCAACCTGGTTTTTTAGTTTTCAAGTCCGAAACTGTTCATGTCTGTTGGTGTTTCAATTTTGACGAATGGGAAAATGTTTGAAGTGGATACTGATACAGCAGTTTTTTCTATTAGTTCATCTGACGCTTTCTACTTTAAAAAATTATCATGTTAACCTCAGTTGAGAAAGCATCACTGTGTGGGTCAATAAATGAGTCTTCCCACACAGAAGCTGTGCATGTGTGGTATGTTTTCTATTTTATATTTGTAGAAGTTAGAAATTATCTTTTTAGGGATATTTTCTCTTCTATAAATTCATGTAGTCGTAAATCAGTCTGAAATGACAGTGCAACAAAAAAAAAATCTCAAGAAGTTGATAAGCAACTCTAATTTCTCCACAATATTTCTCAAGGATAATATTTACAACATTTTTTCATATACTTTTACTGCATTTTTTGTGAAAAAATGGAAACGCAACTTTAAAAGTATGTCACAGAACCAAAATATGTTTATTGAAAATTCCCATGATTTTTCTTCAAAAATTCATAACCAGGAGACTGTAAAGTTTTTGTTGATGAGGTGTCTTTGATTAAATTGTTCATATGCTGTACTAGTAAAGTTTGTTTTTTCTCTTTCTTTCAGTGGGTGGATTTCATCTCTTACTGGACTTAATAAGAGTATTCCTGTTGGCATTATGATGATCATCATAGCTGCCCTTTTCACAGCATCTGCTGTTATCTCACTAGTTATGTTTAAAAAGGTAAGTTACATATTATTCCCCTCATTTGTTTCCTATGTTTGATCTGGATTTTGCTTTCTGTCTTGAGAGAGGTACTCTTTCGTAAAATAGTGGGGATTAAATTACGTTCTTCAAGGTGAGCCTTGCCTATTAACAACTGTACTGTTTTGCTTATACTGTTGTGGAGTTACAAAATGCTGTTTGCATAATGCACATATTTTCTGCAAATGGGGAAGGGTAGCTCTGAATAACCCAGGAGGTAACCCCACCATGAGTGAGTAGGTGAATGCACTGGACGCTATGATTGAAGCCGTAGATGCTAGGTTGTTCATCAGGTGCAGGGAAGTGACTCAAGTGATTGCCAAGTTTCAGCTCTTACCAAAATCATTCCCATTAGAATCAAAAGAAGAGAGAGATGCTCAGCACCTCAGAAAAGGATTTTTATTTCTCTGTCTCTTTTGGTTTAATATCTTGTTGCCAGTTAATGATGAAGGAGCATGAAAACTCTTAAGAAATATGCTTGTTCCCTATGATTACTTCTGGTGAATTTCCATCCAGAAGATCTAAGTATAGAGGTTGATGGACTGGTAAGTCATTGAGATAAATGTAACTGAGTATTCTGATGATGATGTGCTGGCTGAATTCTAATGAGTCAACCTCAGTTACAATCAGGCTTAAAGATTTTTACATACACAAATTCTTCTGGCCTTTTTATGGTAAACTAGAAATTTTAAGTGTGTGTGTGGAGATGTCCTTTCTTGTTTTCTGTAGATATACTTTGTATAGGAGAAGAAACAAGCAAGAAAAATAAATGGTGGAAAACATTTTTACACTTTTCTTACTGTATGTATCTGCATTCTTTTCAAAAATCTGCATATTCATATATGACTTGGTGTATCTTTACGGATGAGAAATAGTCACATTTATAACAGTTATAACACATTATAACACATTTATAAATTATATATAATATAATTTCCCTGCTACACTGGAATGAAAATATCTTTGCAATATTATTTGACAACCTTTTTGTGACTTGGCTGAAGGTGAATCACAAATAGCATTTGAATTTTAGTACTTAGGTAATTGGAAGTTACTCAGGATTTTTTATTCATCTGTTTTTGCTACTTTTTAATTTGCTATATGGCATATTGTTAAGAGTGTTTTTAAGTCATATTATTTATTCCTCTATTATACAGAGCTATTGGTCATCACACTAGTTTAGCAAATTCATACTTGTATAATTAGGATATTTTGTACTTTTTAATATTCAGTCAGACATAGTCTTATAACCAGTCAGAGTAATTAAAATGTTTCTAAATATTGATGTAGAAAAAAGCTCACCAGATGTACATCACACATTTTAGTAAATATGATGAGACCCGTCTGAACTTGCAAATGATTACAGGTATCCCCTACAATCAAACTGTGTGTGTAACAGGACAATCAAAAATTCAGGGGTATATGGGAAAAAACTCCGTGTTCTCATCTCTGAATCCTCTCACATGAACAAATCACATTTTCCCACCTCACAGCTCTGCTTTGCATTTGAGACTTTGCTATTGGTCTACTAAGAAATGAGAAGTGCAGCACCATTTTCTCATTACTTTTCCCTTCTGTAGGTGCACGGGCTCTACCGCACGACTGGCGCGAGCTTTGAGAAAGCACAGCAGGAGTTTGCCACAGGAGTGATGTCCAACAAAACTGTACAAACTGCTGCAGCCAATGCCGCTTCAACAGCAGCTACCAGTGCAGCTCAAAATGCGTTCAAGGGGAACCGAATGTAGGGAAACAAAGTCACCGCGGTTCTCTTCAACTGTTCTTTATTTTCCAGTCACTTACTGTATTCCCTAAATGCCTAGATCAAAATTCACACAGCATGTTTGTCTCTTCTGCAGCTGTGCATGGGTTAAATGGGAAATGTTTGGTTCATTTTATTATAAATTTATTTATTTTAAGAAAACCATTCTTTTCTCTTCTTTAACATGTTAAATTCTACAATATAAAGCTTTCCGTATTTAATGGGGATAAATAATTTCAACTGGCCTGAGAGTGAACTGTGGTATATAATGATCAAATCAATGTATTAAGAATCTGGAAGGTTTTTAGCAGTTCACTCCAGTACTTTATTTTTAACTTCAGGAAAGCACTTCAGATCAATTATTTTTCTTTGCATAGCTGATTTCCCTATTTCTACCATAAGAAGTGGTGTAGACTGAGAGATGTAGAAAGTTAGGTTTGACCACTGCTTTTGCAATTTCAGCAGCTGCTGGGGGTCAAATACAAGTAAGGCAGAGAGTATAAATTCTTTTCTTTTTTCTTTTTTAGGATGTCTTTTGATATAAACTTGTAAGTTTGCATGAATATTGTTGAGTTATCTGATCTTGTTTAAGTAGTGTTTTGGTCCAGAATTTACCTGCGCGACTTTATAGCATTTGTTTGTATCTATTTCCATGGAGTATTCTGTACCTGTGAAAAATTACTATGGGGCATAAACATTCTCTGTAATAGAATGTGTATGTATTGCAGTGTACAGTTTAAGGAAGTTAACTGGTGATTTCAATCACAGAGCTACATGATTATATATTTGCTATTTTTAACTTCAGTTTTTCACATATCCCCTGTCCCTCTTCTATGTGCAGTGGTATTTTTGTTTTATTTGGGATTTTTTTGGTTCGTTTTTTATTTGGTTGTGTTTTGTTCAAGTTTAGATTTATGTTTAACAGTGGTACTAAATCTCTAGCCCAGACAGTCACTCTGTTTACTGCCTGTCCAAAACACTATATATAAAGAAAGTAATTTTCTAACAGGTATATTGTCTAAAACCAGGCTCTTTAAGAAATGGCATTTAATAGATCCTTGAGTGAATGTAAAGTTAACTCGCCATCTCTGTGATGTCATTTAAGCTGTAGGAAAAATGCTTTTAAACAATTTTGATTTGGCAAAGGAAGAAATGTTTATCTTTAATAAAGTTAAATTTTAACTCTTTGAACTGGAGGCCCAATACCTTAGATTGGTGCTGTGAAACTAACAATCCATAATGGTACATACCATTACAATATTCTAGAATGTAATATAATCTGGTCTTAGTATAGTGTGAGTTTCTCTCCTTTGAAGACCGTATATTCTTGGATTGCCTCATGAGACTTACACACAATACTTAGACAGTTTTTCAAACTCCCTTAGAAAATGGAAAGATGACATTCCACAACCTGTGTAAGTACACACCGTGGCTGAAATTAATTCAGCTCTTAAGGTGAATTATCTTTAATAACACAGCATAAAGTTCTGAGGTCCTTCCATGTTCTGAATGTGGACTGAATTTCATAGATTCTTTTTCACTACACTGTATTCATAATAACAGAAACTCATTAAAAAAATACTCCCCCAGCTTAATCCCTGAATCAGTAATATACTGTTAGCATGAATTCTTCTAGTAATCGCCTTTCTTTTACTAGTTCCTTCAAACCCGACTTGAATTTGAATAAACATTATAGTTTCACCTATGCTGAAGTTCATATTAATGAATATACTTGCTTAAATATTCTGTGTAACAAGGCTGTTAAAATGTCATAATAGTGGACATGCTAACATTTAACTTAAATTTGTGTGGAATGTTTTTAAAGCTTTCCAGACGAAAGTCACTGTTCTCTGCTGAGATTGGGGACCATCATTCTAGCAACTGTATATCAAGATTGTTCTTTTCATATTTTAAACTTAACTTGAGGGTTGAATCTAGGAACTCTGCTACAGATTACTTTAATATCTAAATTTAGGGAATTCTTTTCGTATCTCTTGGATAGGAATCCCAGGGACATCATCCTTAAAATTTAACTGACACTGAAGATTGCATAATAACATACATTACCAGAAAAAAACCCCAAACACATTAGGAATAAAACCTGAATTTGACTTGCAGATTTTTTTCTCAAATGCTTGAAGGTTCCTTGAGAAAATATATGTAATGTTCTGTGTATAAGACCTGTTGATTTGTAGTATCATGGGTTGAATGTACAGATTTAAGCCTTCTGAGTGAAATTCAGGCCTGTGTCACATGTGAGTTCTTCAAATCAGAAATCTGTGACACTTTGCAGCCCAAAAGGGAGGGAAAAGTTTGTTTAGCTTTGACAACAGAAGGCTGAGATTTGTTAAAATGTTTTGTACCTAAAAACTAGATTTTAAAATCTCTTCTTAATCAGAGTATGGCGCCCACTTGAGTTGTCATTTTGTAGTATTGTGACAAACTGAGTACAAGGTATGAAGTTTAAACACTGGAATGTCAGTAGTCATTGATACGTAATTTAGGAATTGTTTTTATTTATCTGAGGATGTTTGTATATTTTGTAAATTACTAACAATGTTCTGCCATCCTGGTGAATGTCATGGTTCTGGACAAATGCACTTCTTCTGTCCCTCTGTTGCATGTCTGGGTAGTTCAGAAGTTTTGTATATTTATTGTATTAACACAGTGTCATAGAATAAAAAAAGACTTTTTTCCTGAGTGTTTGCTCTGTATAGTTTTGACCAATAATGGGGATTTTTCTTCTAACAGTCAGGGTGATGTGCAGGGAAGATGATCTATGTAAAAGTCTGACTTGCTTTTTATAATTCTGTATATAGATGCTGTATTTCTGCTGAAATGGTGAAGCAAAATGTCCACTATCAATAAATGGTTAAAGAGAACTAGTCTACTCAACTGTTATGAAGAAAATTCTTTAAATACTTGCAGCTTACCTTCTTGTGCTTTAAACTCACAAAGGTTAAAATTAAACATGCTCTGTCATGGCTGAATGGAATTCTACAGGTATTAAATGAATCTTAAAACATTATTGAAAGTAAAATGAAGTTGCTGAAAAAAGCATTGCTTTGGTAGTGTTTATTTTCCTAATTTCTGCCAATGAATCAGCATTTCTGTGTCACTGCTGTGTCCTGCTTTGTGGTTTTTTTTTTTTTTTTCTAGGCCCTGTCAAATTTTTTTATTTTTTTTTTTTTTTTTTTTTTCATATCATGTCAGTTGTAGCACCTGCTCACTAGTACTCATCTTATTACTGGGTTTCCTTTGAAGGGCAGAATGACTTCATCTAGACCACTGTGATGTAGTTAAGCTTGCAAATGCATGATACAGAGAACAATGCTCTGAGGTACAGTCAGGATTATTTTGGGAGATGGCAGATGTGTGCCATCTTGCACATGTGTGCATCAGTCAGTATTGAAATTGTTCATCAGCTTGATCTGTCTTTGTAATTTACAGATCTAGGATGGCCATGAGAGCAGATTGAAGGAAGAAGTTTTGTACTTTCTTGTAAATGTAAGCCACATGATCCAGTCATGCATTATGTTTAGAATTATTACACCATTTAAGTGCCCTTGTTTGGGAGATAGTTCCTCTGCTTTGCTGAGGCTAGCTTCCTCAAGAAGTTGTAAGCATTGGAGTTGGAAAGACATGCACACAGTGAGAGAAGAGCATGGGTTAAAAGAACTGTGATTAAAAATACTCAGTGATACTTCTGGAAAGATACTTCTATCAGGGAAAAGGCACACACCTAAGAGCATTATGGTTATGAATCCATAGTAGGGTACAGCAGGTCAGATAATTAAAACAATTACGTTTGACTCAGTTACATTAAAACATGTATGAATTAGTTTGTACTTTTTTTCTACAAGTTAATTTTATGTCTGCAAGTAGCTTTTATTCTCCTAATTAGAAAAATCAGGAAGATTTACAAAGGAAGTAGTGCAGATCTCTTAGCAGCAAAAACCAGTGAAACTTTATGCAAGGATTAAAGTAGATACTGTGTCAGGTGGTACTGAGGAAAAAAAAAAAAGACATTGATAAGGAAGTAGGATTTGTGGCTCAGGCTGCCATACATTTTGCTTTGGAAGAAAACCGATTTATTTTCCAACAATTAATTGGAAGCATATGCAGCTCAACTAAAATGTGCTTTTTGTTGGATGAAAGTGATTACATCAAACAGTTGTGCTTTCAATACATTTGTTTTATTATCTCTTAACATACTGGGAGCTGCCTATTAACTAAGTAATGTGTGTGTGTGTGTATATATTTTAAAAGTGTACTGTCTTGCTTTTAGTGAGTGTTCCTTCATGTTCCTGTTACATTATACTAAGACTTGAAGGAAAACACTTCAATACAGAGGAGCTGCTGTTTAGAGTGGTGAGAATATCAGGTTTTACTTTATATCCATAATTCATGAAGGGAATCCTCCAGCTGGAGAGATGGGAAATGCTGAGGATTTATTTTTATTGATAAAGTTGGAAGCTGTATTAGTAAAAACAGGGCTGGTACAGGCCTGGAAAACAGGCTGACCTGTTACTTGTGACCGTGCATTTAGCTTTCCTGCTCTACAATTGTACAGCTGGAGTTGGGTAGCCTACACTGGCTGGAGCCCAGACCATTGTACAGAACAGCTGCCTCTGACCAGTGGTGCCTCTGTTGCAGCAGCTGCACTGCCACTGTTGCAGCTGACAATGCTACAAGTAGATTTTATCATGTTTATAGCCTAATTAAACAACTGTATATGTCTGTAGTCAATATGCACACATGCCAAAGCATGGTTGCTGGTTTTAAGTGCAGAGCTGTTGTCTTTGTTGTTGTGAATGTATTTTTTTAGAGGAATGCATGACGTTCTTTTTAGAGGAGTGCATGATGTTTTAAAGGAAAAAATGCATATCTTGAATTGGGCAGTGGGGGGACACTTTTCATCCAAGGGAAGAGAACAACTGGAAGTAGTCAGAATACTGAATCACAGAATCAATTAGGTTGGAAAAGACCTAAAACACCTGTGAGATCATTGAGTCCAACCTATGAGCTATGTCACTAAATTTGGAATTCTTTTTCCTTTACCTGAGTCAGACCAAGTTACTGATCCCACTGCATCTGAGTGATACCTTACACCAGTTAGGGACATTGATTCCTACACTCTCAGAATTTCACCGATACAAAGATACTCCAAATAAAAGGCATCTATCTGAAAACACGCTTTCAGTGAATTGCAGAACAAAATAACTTCTTTATATTCCTGTCATTCTGATACTGATAATAGACATCCACTTTGTGTTTGCATCACTGTTCTAAACCCAGCTGGAGTTTGGGGAACAAGTTACTAGAATACAGAAATCTGTAACAATACACACAATTAGAGACTTGAACTCTGTGCTCTCTATTACCGTTAACTTTACTGAAAAAGGAAGGTAATATTTTTAGCTATTCAAATTAGTACTTCATAATTTCTTTAAGCAGTATTTTATATTTGTAAAATAATTGCTCTATCTATACCTGTTTTGAAATTCATAAATTGACTATGATAGTGGTGTATTTAGTGGCACCTATCCCCTTATTTCTGGACTGTAGGTCTCTAAATGTTCCAGGTTTTAACCAAGAGCTACTTTTTGGAAGTTTAGGAACTGTTTAGAATTGTAATTAAATTACATGTAATTAATTATACATAAATTTAATAGAAGTGGACCATAGGAACTGAGAAATAAGTGATATGCTGACTTTTCTTTAAACTGCTGAAAGCCTTGCTCCTGGTTTTGCTATAGACTGCCCTTATAACTTACCTTTAGTGTTTGTCATGTCACAGCTGAAAGGTGCAACACACTGTGGCAAACACCATTTTAAAGATCAGCGTGTGATGAAGCAATATTTGTTTTACAACCATTACTATCCCTTTTCATGAGAAAGGAACTGCAGAGCTTTAGTTGCAAAATGAAACACATTTGTCAAACCTGTGTTCAATTAGAAAATATCTTTAATGCAACTGTATTGTATAACACATTGTTACAATTTCAAATCATATTTTTGATCAGTAAGCAGTAATAATTGTTAAAGTCAGATAGGAATCTGAAATACATCATTGGACTGGGATCTTAAATGCTATTAAAGCTACAATTAAAGCTCAACTTGGCTCTACTTGTTCAATATACTTGAATTAAGGTAGTCAGACTCCTGTTAAAAGTTCAAAAACTCACATTTAATTGAAATTTAGATTAAAAAGAAGACATTAGGTACATCATTCATGCTAACAAATGTACATAGTGGTGAGTCAAGAACAGAAAAATAGTACCACAAATAAACCATGGCTCAAAACCTACTCTAGCTGGATTGCCGCAGCTGCTCTTCCTATACCGAGGAGCTGTGTATGCGTTGCTACCATGCTCTGCTTTTGTTGGGACTTTGCTCTTTCCTTGAGGTAGGCACCAGTGCCCGTGGCTTTCAAGGAAGGCCTGAACTCCTCTCCATTTACCAATAGGACATGGAAAACTTCAGTGGGGGTGTAACAATGCTAAATGGAAATGATTTGGCTAAAAAAAAAAACCCCTCCGCATCCAGAGAACTTTATTGAGTAAAATAGATACAAAGAAAGTATAGACAACCCAGAAACAGCTCAGTTGCAATGTTTTTTTGCAGTGCTGCATTACAAATAAAGCACACTAAGAAACCTTGCTTGAGCCTTTTCAGCTTTAGAGTGTTAATGGCCAGAGGTGGACACAGCTTCACACCGGAAGTGTCTGTATTACATAGGTCTGAGTAATTCAAATCAATCTTGAAGATTTTTGTCAAATCTTCAAGCTGCTGTTACTACTGTTGTATTGATCTTCAACATCAGTGATTTTATTGCATTACTCTTTATCCACACAACCAAAATCCAGCCACTTCTTCCCTGGGAAGTTCCTTTTCAAATCACTTGTTTAAAAGCAGAAACTAAAATTAAAAAAAACCAACCAACCTAAACCTCCACAAAACCCATTCCTCATATTGCACATCTCACACAAGTCTGTGTATATATATATATATATATATATTTAAATATGCTACAATTAGAAAAAAAGTCTATGGCACTTTAATGAATATAAGTTTAAGAAGTTGATGAAACCACAGATGTTTGAATAATTCTTCAATACCACAAAAACAAAGTTAAACTGAACTAATTGGCACACAGGTTTTAAAGAATCCACAGCAAATTCCTCTCGATCCTATGCAGTGCATGTACATTAAGAAGCAGTTACACTCTGCGCCCCCTCATGAAATTAATTTAATTAGCTTTAAGCTGATTTTTTTTTCCCCCCCAGACTGTTTTTGAAAGCTACTGCTGAGGTGAACTTCAGGAGCAATTTAAACAGCTGTGAAATTCAATGAGTGTACCCTGCACCTGAAAACCTCATCCAGGAAAAAGAAATTTAAAAATCCACAATATATACCACCTTATCACTTGCTAGAAAAACAGAACCCTGAGAAAAGAAATTCTGATTACTTTTCCTCTGTATTTTTTCCCAGCCTGTCTTCTATCTGTGCTGTGTGATGGACATGGATATTCTTGCAAGTTAGTTGATTACGCTGTTGCAGAGCAAGCTGATAATATACCAGCAACAAGCAGAAAAGCTGGTTCTTCTTGGTTATGAATGCAAACAAAAGCAAAACATGCCACTGAAAATATCTCTTTTGCACTTAAAAAAATAAACCCAAACAAAATGTACTGTTGAAATTCTTACAAGCATCATGTGGATCACAGCAGAGGTCAGCTACTGATGTGAATGAAGGTTGCTCATTGTTTACTGCTCAGCCAGAGTGATGTATGCCCTCTCTATCTTTGTAAGAACTGACCTGATTCTGACTGATCAAGTGCTCAAGCCAAAGCAGCATTTGTCACCCTAATATTGTGTCAAGATTTGTTTGCAGTGGTGACCTTGATATTGGATTGCTACCCACCTAAGGAAGCTAAAACTGTAAATCTACTTAGCAATTAATTTTTAGCTGGTTTATGTGGTACTCATACAACTGCTTTTCCCCTCTTTCCCAACTGCAAGGCCCCGAGAGCAGGACAGAGCTGAGCTGGTGGCCCAGGTCCAGTGCATACTCCAGCAGGGGCTCAGGAGGGATGCCTGGAGGATGCCTGGTTGGACCCCAGGTACTAGCCCAGTCTGTGTCCTTCAGGTGTGGGGGGTGTGTATGGGGCAAAGCCAACAAGACAAACACAGGTATGGACAGGGTGTGTGGGCTGTGATTTTTATCCTCAGGCACCGCTTTGTCCTGGTAATTTTGCTTTGTTAAAATCTTGATTTGTGCAGGCAGTCGGTCAATATTTAAAAAAAAAAAAAGTGAGTTACCCATTTTAAAGTAGGATGTGGGTTGCAGGAGCAGGTGAATGCGAGAAGAGGCTAGATAGAACAATCCCTTTTGAAATATAGGCAGAAGTTGACCTTACTTGTTGCACTTCATCTCAGAGGTCACCTGTGTATCTGTCCAGTGCACGGGCTGCAGGTGCCATGGGCACAGAGGCGCAGGCCAGGAACTGCTCTGTGTCCGTGGTGGGCAGCAGGCACTGGATGGGGGCCCCAGCTCCACGACTGTTAGCCCATCCTCGAGGCTGCTAAACAGCTCTTGTGTTGTGAAGGACTTGAGCAGGGCCTTGAAAGCAGCTACCTACCTGTACAGTAACAATGATTTTTTAATACCTATTGGCACACTTTAAGGGACTGACCAGACAGAAAAAAGGATCTCTGCTCTGTGTAACACAGTGAAGCAACACTGCCATTGGATGATGTGAAACTAACAAGAAGTAAGAAGAGTAATCTAAAATTCACCTAGTATTTCATTAGAACTATTTCTCAGATGAATTATCCCCAATGCTCCTATGGCACAGTTGCATCATTCCTTTGTTTTTTAAAATAACTTATAAACTTGGTATCAGAAGTAGTTCTAGTGATGCAACACCACAAATAACACAACCAGCTGGCTTTGAGAAAAAAAATTTTGTTTGTGGCAAGGTCTGTTTAATTTCTGCTGATTTGGTTTGAAAAAGGTCTAGTGCTACACACACACAAAAAAAAAAAAAAAAGGGAAAAAATCTTCCCAGCCATGTAGAATTTGTCAACGTTTCCTGAAAAATTTAAATTTCCTCAAGACTTTCGTGTGTCTGGGTCATGAGACAGACTGATCTATAGACTGGGAATGACATTTCACTGATGAGAGAAAAAGTAATACTGTTGAAGTACAATGTGAGATCCACAGTTGTAAGAGAGGCTGCAGCCCAGATCAGGCTGGTGCTGCGGGGAGCCGTTGTCTGCTTGGGATTTCAGAAGTTTTAATAAAGCTTGTAGAAATGTTTCAATTTTACCTGAATCAGGTGAGAGCCAGTCTAACAACAGCTTCTCTGTCTAGTCAGCGGAAACAATATTTACCTGCTAAGTAACTAGTGGCACACATCTTGAGCTCTAACCTGGCAGGGACTTAACTTTCTAAATGCCTAAAGATTGGTGCAAACATCAGCTCTGCTCTCTCCAACATTGAGTTAATATCCAAGAAGGCAATGTACTTCTAGGATCAAAAAGCACCTCCATGAAAATGGTACCAAACCAGCTGATGGTGAAGAAATATTCACCAGTGAGGGGAGCCCTTGGAAAAAAACCCTCATTAAAATAGGCTTTATTTGCTTAAAAAAAAAAAAAAAAACAAAAATGTGCTGGCTTTTATTATTTTAAACCCAAATTCTTCAAAGTGACCACGGTGGGTTACGCAATCCGATCAATCAGCATTTGTCAGTTTTAACAACATTCCTGCTATATACATGTGATTACTCACATCCCCAGTCGGATTAATATATTCCACTGTGTCCTGATCACAGAATGAAACTAAAAATATCCCCAAGTATTTACATTCTGCTTTCTTGGGATCCTTTCTCTGATCCTCATTGCCCAGCAAGGAAGAAAGACCCTTTCAGTAGTTCAGGGCTGGAATGCATAGGGCTCAATCACACAAATGGTAAAAACAGGTTAAATGGATCTGCTTGCCCAGTCCATGGAAAGCAGATAAAGATCTGGGTGCTGGTATTTTTCCCCACTGGAGTTAAAGGAGGCAGATAAGGTTTTTTCCTTCTTCTATTTCTTCTTGCACTTTGTCACTGGATGTGGCTATTTCAGCTTGCGCCGAGAAGACTGCACAGATGAACGTTAGAACAGTGCCACCAATAGCTGTGTAGAAAGCCCAGCCCAAGGAGCAGTCTCCGAGTTTGTAAGCAGAAGCATAAGATCCACAATAGTTTCTTGCTTTCTGGCATCCCCAACCTGCAGGGTAAAGTATCAAGCCTAAGATAAGGAAGAGCCCTAGAAATAAAAACAGAAAGAAGTTTAACAAACAAACAGTTTAACACCGAATACATCACATCTGGTAATGGTTAGCATGGTCACTAATACTCCTAATTACCAGGATTAGGAGAAAACTGCCATCTCATCCATCCAACCTTCCTTTACTGATTGTTCCCTAGTATATGCCATGAGTCTTTTAACTAAATTTGAAGTTACCCTATGATTTATGTTGTGAAAGGCTTATTTTATATGATAATGGCCTAGTTCCTAATTTTTATTTCTGTACTCCTCCTACATCCTTTGTTTCCACACATTATTGCTATGTATACAGAGCATGAAAAATTTTCAAACATCTCTACCTACTGCTTACGCTTGCACTTCTCAAAAACTTACAAATTTGCATCCACTTTTGATTTCGTATTTAGCTAGCCCTCATTCAGCTTTATTTAGCCACTCATCATAAACGTTTGCCTTTTTGCCTTGGGATTTTGCCTACATTGATTTTCTTGCCTGGGGGGCAGGGGAGGAAAAGAAAAAATAATCTCCATGCTTTTCTGGCCATGTTAGGACATAGTAGAAAAATAACACTGCCAGTTCAGTAAGCTGCTCTCGTAACAGAGGGATTCTGGAATCAGCCTCAAACAGACAGATCCAAGTACTCACAGCCAGTGCATACATAATCCTGAGATCCTCCAAACAGGCGACTGACTACTTCAGAAGGAAAGCATTTTTCTAGTGATAGCAGGAGCAAAAGTCTCAGCTGCCCATCTTGCTAAACTGCCTAAACACTCTGCTGTACCTCAGGCTGGAAATGAAAAGGTCAGAGTACATGTTTTGCCCGTGTGACTTTCTCCTGTATTCATAGGTTTCTCTGCGAAGACTATCTAAGCATTGAAGGGCTTTATTAAGGAAATTAGAAGTCACATTACTGTCCCTGCACATATGTCTGCACAAAGAGAGGAGATTTAATCAAAATGTCTAATACGCCAGCGGCTACAGTGCTTCCTTATGGGCCCTGCTAAAAAAAAATTAACACATACCTCCCTCCTACAAGGAATGTATGAAGGAGGTAAACATCAGGACAGCTCACAAGTATCAACATTTGCTTTGTTTACCTTAAAATTTTACTTAGAAGAACACGAAAAATTATGAAAACCAGTTTTTGTTTAAACACAATCAATTTATAGAGAAAACAAATATAGCCTTCCATATCCCCTAAATGTTTCTGGTTAATTTTTCCTGCACTTTAGAGGCTTTTATTTAACCTGGTATCCTGATAAAAACAGCTGCTAAAAGTACTGTCACCTTCTAGAAGTAGGCTAAAAGTCGTGCACTAAACCCCATTTTTTTTCTTCCCTATAACTAAGAGATTACAAAGAACAAGTTTAAAGACTTGTTTACATCTTCTTCCATTCAGTTAAGACTAGCAGTTAGACTTTTCTGCAGTATGATATGTTTCCTTAATTGTTTGTTTAAAGAAATTCAGCCAGGTGAATGAAATTTTCCTCACCACAGTGAAAAGGTAGGTCCAGCTAGTAAGCAGTTAATTTACACAAAATACAAAAACCATCACCCAACTGTCTAAAATTAATGTCTGTGAATGCCAGACATTTCACAAAAGAAAGTCCTTCCTCCAGCGTTTTTCTAATGATGACACAACACCATGGGCATGAATGACCTAAATGTCATTATTCTTTGGGGCAGCAAAATCCATTACTGAGTGATATCTGTTCTCTGTGGAGGGATTTCATCACTGCTTACATTTAAGAACCAATGACAAATTTTATGCAGTGTTTCCTGGCTGGTTGGCCAAATACATTAAGTATAAAGTATTGCTTTATCTTGGACAGACCTGGATAAGCTGTTCATTCATCCTGCTGAGCCCTGCAGCAATTTCAGACTAAACACCAGCAGTTCCTTCTCCTCTGTTCATCACTAGTTTCCTGTTCTGTGCAACTGGCACGACCACACTATGTATCTTTCTGACTGCACATTGGTATGGGACAGTTGCTGTTCTCTCCAATGATCACAAGCCCTTTGGTAGATAAAAATCACCGTCACTGAATTAAGACGTCAGATCTGAAATGCTAATGTCGCTGCTGCCAACATGGAAGTTTTTTAAGTTTACCACTCCATCACTCACAAACCTAGACAGCCCGTGTTTAACAGCAAACCTGGCTTATGGCTGAGTGTCACAAGCAGGACCAAGAAGACACATCCATCACTTTTTACCAAAACTAGAGCAACTCCTGAAAGACACTGGTTTTTTATGGAATGTATGCCCCAAGCTGAAAAGCCATTACCCAAAACTCAGCCTCTCAAAAGGTGCGGCACTGCTGATGACTGTAGTCATCAGGACTTATACTGACTTACATCTTTTTTTTAACAGTACAGAAAATTCCTGGATATATAAATCTAATAAATACTATAAAAGACTGTAATTTGATAAACTTCATCTGTTTTCTCACAGATGAAAACAAAATCTGGAGGAAACCCTTAACTATGGATTTGAATACAGTAAGAGTGTGTACCTGATTTGAGATAGCTAAGTCTGTAACTCCTATACTGGACCAGCATAATAAAACTAAAAAAAAGAAGGTAGTATTATCACTATCAAACCTCTCTACTATTCCATTTCAGTGCAGACAGAAAGCTTCTCATGAGCCTCTTAGTAGTATCTCTAATACTTATTATCATTTATTATTTCATTAATTACTAGTTCCTGCTTGACAGGGAAAGAAAATAAAGATGATTCCATTAATTCAATTCAACATCCCCCCACGCAGAAAGGCACTCCTTTGATTTCATGCCAACTGCAAGTGGAGAGGCACAGACTCCTCATCATGTATCCAGCTCAAAGCTCCAATATCCAGAGCAATGGCTGAGCTGTGCAGGGTCCCTTCCTGACTCTCCCAATCCACCAAGAAAGGAGTGTTCAATTAAAGAAGAGCTTTGCCTCCCAGTGCCTCAGAAGAGACAGTCACAGAGCTCATCTCAATGACTCCTGTAGCTTGAACAAAACAGGCAGATGATGCTCCATCACCCACCAACAGTGCAAACCATTGCCTAAATTGCCTAAAGTAGAAGCCGGCAAACCAAAGCAACCAGGCACCCCTGAAAAAGAACCAGCCCCTCTGCTCCTGGAAACATGGATGCAGAGGGATGAGAAGGAAAAGACTAACTACCTTCAGGTGACAGTTTGCCTTGAGACATATCTGGTAGGAGGACAGTAAATAATGATAGAGATTTCTTTTTCTTAATAAATCAGTGTTTGCTCGTCACCGTGTCTTTCAAGAGAAGCCAATATTAAAGAAAAAGAACAGAGAATAAAAATTGAATGCTCTATTTGAAGAAATCTTCTGCAATGAATCCTTTCAGTTCTTTGTGCTATTGTGCTGTAAATGATTTTTAATTCACAGCCAATCTACCTGTGGAATTATTGCTGTTTGTTCACCCTGCTGGGAGAAACAAATTCCCTCTGAAAACATTACAAGCTGTTTTCCACTGTGCTCGTCTACAGGCTCACAGAGGTCATGCTTGCTCTGTTTTAGATTTAATCCCCTCTCTGAGCACAGCTGTACTGCTGAGACTGCAGCTCCTGCAACATACCATTGTTCCTACTTAATTAGCACTATTCCACTTCTTGAAATCAGTATGATAACTTTTCATAAGCACATTCTTCGTTTTGTTAGTTGTTGCCAATTCTCAGTTATCCTTCCTCTTAGGAATCCTTAAAACAGAGGTATAAAGGAATGTCACCCAATGTTGTCAGATGCCTAGGAATGACAACAGAAAACTATTCAAATTATTTTTTTTTACCTAGAGATCTCATCTCTGAGTAAAAAACACCATACATAACACCATAACTCTTTGGTGTAAGTTCTGTCAGCAGAGACAATTTTCACATCTTTCACTGAAGGCATTTTGACCACTTTTATTATCAGGCCCTAATTATTTACTTTCAAAAATAAGCCTTTGTGAGATTTAGATTTTAATGTTATTATTAGATTAAAATATATCTCCTGATTACAATAGCCTATTAAATGCCAGGCCTTCTTTACTTAAATGGTGTAATAGCAACTTTCTCCGAAAACACCAAAGCAAAACCTTACAGCATGCCATGAACATCAACATCAAGATAGCAGACTGCATCACTGTGCAAGAGTGTTTCAGAAGAGAGTTCATTAATGCTTTTCCTATAGGAGAAGATCTTTTGTGTTTGTGCACCAAGAATTTACACCCTTTTAAGGGCCTGAAGCTGCAGCAAGCTATTGCACCTCCTGGTTTTTAGACACTGCAGTACTGTCAGGTCAACGTTGTGGAAAACCAACAGGCCAGCCTGTCACTGTGGGCATTTTTATGTCACATTATGTGCTGGGGTCAGATCTGAGGAAAACCTTTTTCTTCCTTGGAAGAAACCCTTGAGACAGGAGGTAGGCAGAGGCTTGTTTAGCTAAGTGAAGGCGTGCTGTTTAGTTTTGACAGTCTCCTGTGCAGCTGCTGTTGTGCCATATTAAACAACAGCGTATACTAACAAAGCCAATTTCCATTGCAAAGCCTGAAACTATCTACTCATTTCCTAGCAAAATAGTAAAAGGCTTTTAAATACTGCTGAAGAAACAGGAAATTAAACAGCTGTGATCAATGAGGTGGCACTGCAACAGGCTCCTACAGAGCAGCACAACTGAGCAGCAACATTTTAAGAGGAAGAGAAAAAGGGTAAAAGGGTAAAAGCAGGAAGTGACTAGCTTTGCAGTGCAGTGCAGGTGGACTGCATCCCCAGTGGCACTGATCCTGATTGTTTTCATCTGCACAGCCACAGGAGATTAAGAATCAGTCCAGGGACACTGCATCAGCCAGGCACCCTGCCTTTATTGTTCACATTTCCACGTGTCAATATGCTACTTGAACAATTTAATGTGTTAAATATTTATACAAATGTACTACTCTAGCTTAAGCCAAGCAGGATTTCCCACATGCAAATTTTCCCTGACAAACCCAGCAGGGATGCTACCAGGTTACCACTCGTGCTTTTGATCACTTTGCCCACTGACAGACAGGTGAAGGGACAGCCTCCTACTGAGCAGCTGCACAACAGACACCTTCAGCCCAGGAAATGATAATACCATTTTAATCAGATGAGAGCTCATATGGTGGGCAAAGGCCAGCTGACATGGTGCTTCCAGCACCCCACACTGGCTACAGGAAAAGTGTGAGATGCTGAATGGAGCACCGCTTAGAGTTTCCACAGCACAGGGCCCTAGAGCTGCCTCTGCAGTTGCTCTTCATTGCCCTGGATGGCTGCCAGACCCACCAAATGCAACCAGCTGACCAGAGGCAAGCAGGTCTTTGTCCAGAAAGAAAGGGGAGACTTTGCATGCATGCCCTAGGGCCTTGGAAATGGCCTCTGGCCCACTTGGAAATGCTGCATGAGAAACAAAAGAAAATTTCCCAGCATTAAGAAGATCAATGCCTTAAAAAGCCTACCTGGATACCAAAGCTGGAGCAGGCTAACACAGGCAGATGTGTTTTGGGGTAAGCTGGAAGCATGGCTGTTGAGGGTGGGAGGGTTGCCAGCAGGCGATGCACTGAAGCAAGGTCCATACTGTCATACCCATAATCACTGCAGATGACTACTCACATATATAGATTGATTTCAGTGTACCTGGGATACCCTAAGCTGAGCCAGGAAAACCAGTAGTTTGAAACTATAACCAGGGCATGGCTCAAAACCCACACAGACTTTTTTTTCCCCTTTAAAATTGTCTCAGCGTACTATAAGGGTATGCAGTTAACAGACAAAAAGGAAGTTCCCTAACCTCTGAGTTCTCCAAGCTCAGGAACAGGATAAGGTCCTTACTCTCATATTTCTTTTCCCATGCATTACGCAAATTAAAGATACTTATTCATAACCAAACCCATGCAAATATCTGATGACATTAGCGGTGTTGGGATCTGGAAACAGAGATAGGAATAGAGGGTAGGGGACTACTGGTGGGACACTGAACCATTATATTTTACTAGCCCCAAAAAAGTCACAAAATAAGTCAGTTTATCAGCTTGATGTGGGGAATTTGTTGGGTTTTTTTTTTTTTATATTGGTATGACCTTACTGCTTGGACTCCTCTGAAGTGAAGTGTGAGCCTGCAGACTGCTGTTTTTAAGAGAGGGGAGGGCAAATTCAGCATTAGTTTTTAGTAATTTTTATGTATGCAGTGAGAGTGCCCGTTAGTTGCGAGGGAAGGAAATGTGTAGACTCAAAGCAAAATCAGCCCCAAGCCCTGAAATGACACTGCTGCCTCTTTGCTGGCTGTCAGCCACGTAATCTCACCACACTCCGGGGACTCACATGTGGTGTTTGTCAACCCAGCAATTAAGATAAAGCACCTTACAGAGGAAAAGCCAGAAGTTTACAAGTTTTCAGCAGTACAGAGGTAAACAAAGACTCTCCACTCATAGGGCCGTTGCTCAGGCACAGGCACCTCTTGCATTTTACCTTAAAACCCAATAAAGCATTGAGTGTTTTTAATCTAGGATGACCCAATAAAAGGCTCAGTCAAAGATGCTAAATGAGAAGTTCAGTTGTGGGTGGTGAATTCAGGGGGTTCCTGAGTCAGGAAGGGAAAGACCATGTCAAATGTTCTGCCCATGAAAGAAGCAGAGGGGAAGACCCAGGACATTTCACCCCATTCTCCATAAGAGAGTAAAAGGGCTGCAGGTCACCTTTTTTGTGGCCTTACATTTCCTCAATACTGATTCTGCAGTACAAACAAAAGCTCAGTTTGGGGGTGGAGGAGAGGAGCTGCAGAGGAACTAGAGCCCAGCCTGAAGGAAAAGACAAGTGGAGATGTAGGAAGGGGAGCATTTCATTGTGGCTTCATGAGTTGTGCAGCAGAGTGCAGGGCATCTGTATTGGAGAAGGATGCAAAACTCAAATCCATATATTTCCTCACCACCACATCAGGACCACCAAACATGGGAGCTAAGCAAAAGTTAGCCCTCTTTCTTGAAAGAACTCCTTTCATCCTTTTTTCTTGTGTTTCAGTAAGAATACAGCATTCGCTAAGTTAAAATATTTTCCTTGTATTTGCATTCTATATACAAACAGCAGCATCTGTTTTGGCTCTGAGGGCTGGAACCAAAAATCTGACAGAAACAGAGCCCTCGTGCCTTCCTGACGTCCCCACAGCCTCTTGGGGTCACCAGCACTCTTTCCCACATCACCAGGGCAGGGGTGTAAAGAAGTGCTCAGCATCTGACTTTGCTGGTAGAAGTTAGAGACCTATGTGTGCACGTGTGCCACAGTAAAATGTTTCTCAGTGGGTAGCGTGGGAGTCTCTCTCACGTTAAGCACTGTTTGTTGGAAGAGATTTACGCTTGCCAAGATAATCAGTTGCCAAACTTGACCACTGAAAATCTGAGATTTTTGTTTATTTTTCTGTTCATTTTAATCTGCTATGTGTCTACTGGTTTCCAAGTGCCTACCTTGATAGGGCAGGAGATGAGTCAACCACCACATCTAACAGAACACTGAAATCTTCATTTTCTTTGAAGTTACTAATGCTCTCCCTCAGGCTCAATAGCAATTTAGCACTTGAACTCAGTTTTCCTTCCGTGGCATATTCCAAGACAGCAGTCCCCTTTGCTTGAACTTTCAGCAGCCAAGTGCATATTAGATATCATACTGGCATTGGGCCATATAGGTTACAGGAAGCACAATATCGCAGACAGCAAAAGCAGTTCAGACTGTCAGGATTTCCATTAGAAATCCCTCTCCCCTCCCTTTTTTCTTTCTTCCCACCCCAAGAATTCAGAATTCTGGCATCAGAAAAGAAAAACTCTGAGCTGAATCCAAAGAGGAAATATGCTTTTTGAAAAATGCATGCTCTGCATTTTAGAAAGACAAACAAGAAGCTTCCTTGCCTTCAAGGGCAAAACCACTTTTGCTCTGCTCTCCTACTGCTTAGGTTCCCTGGCCATGCAACAGCTTCCATTGCCCACAGGCAATGTGAGCTCACAAGGTGCTTTCTTCCTTACTCACCAGTTTGTCTCTTTCTCAGACAAAAGAATGCCTTCGTACAGTGTGATGCCTCCTATAAACAAATCTTCTAAACTACACTGCAACTATCGTAACCTTTTGTGTTACACTCAGCATGAAAGAGCTCTAGAAGCCTCATGCCCCTTCCACCACAGCTTGTGCCTCCTGCTTTTTCTCCCCTCTATGATGAAAGGCCTGGCTGACCTCCCGCTTCCTCCTCAGCTTCCTCCTCCGCAACTCCCACTGGCCTCCTTACCTTCCAGCAGCCAGGAGTCTGCACTCACACGGCTGCACACACCATGAGCCCACCCTGTGTGGCTGGATCCTAGTTCACCCACCCCCACAAGCAGCTCCAGATGAGTGTCCCCTTCAGATGGTTCCCATCACACTCTGCTCAGGCCATCTTCCTAATCCACCCAGCCTCCCAAAATGAAAACAATGCCAAATAAGTATAACAGCCTGAACAATTTCTCAGTGCAAGAGATGTAAAACAAACTCTTTAAGCAGCAAAGATAGACTGTTACACACACTGCTTGAAACTGACTTTCACTTCTCCATTTTAGAAAGCTGCAGAGATGTTTCCTTGCATTTAAGGGTAAAGCTGCACTCCTGAAACTGAACTATTGCCAGGGTATCGCAGCAGCTTCTGATGGAAGAGCCCTCCAAGATACCAAGAAGGGAAAAGGAGAAAAGGACATGAACTGTAATAAAGAGAAATCATGAAAAGGTCAGAAAAAAGAATGCAGGAGAGCTTGTGAGATATCTAAGTAGAGAAAGTACTGTGGAAGTGGTATCATTGCTTGGGACTGAGCCGGACAAGCGTCAGGGGGAAAAACAAGCCTCTCAGACCCTGGAAAGGAAGAAGCTGAGTCATTCCCCAGCAGTGTTGGAGGAGAAATTGCTGGGGTGAAAGAGGGAGGCCCAAAGCTGCAGCATCTGGGCCCAAGCACATAGACTTCAACTAAGTGTCCAAGGGAACTTAATGCTCTCTGGCCTGCCTGCAGCAACCTCTGCTTTGGCTGACTGGACATCTACCTGCTAAAGATGAAACTGCCAGTGGCACAGCCAGCTAAGCCACACAACAGCAAAATGCAGCCATGCATTCACCTGAATAAACCACAGATACCCTTTGGTGTGCTGGTCTTCTGACTGATGCAACCCAATTTTTACATGTTTTTTTTTTCCCCACGCTTCTGTCAGGAACCAATTTAGTCAAGCCACATTTGAGCTAGGAGACGGCGGACTGTGAACAGAGAAAGAGGTGAGAAGGGGTGACCCATGAGAAGCCTCTCAGGTGAAGCCATCAGCACCCTGGAAAGACTTTAGAGAAGAGGAAGTATTTTATCTTCTTTTGGTAAATGTGCCTGGCAAGGCCCCAGCACGGCAAAACAGCAGTAAAAGAAACTGAACTCCCAAACCCATTAGCCTTCCTAACATGTCAGCTCCCTTTCCCCACTGTTCTCCCTAAAGCCTTTGCAGGCACAAGATGTCAAGCTCCCCATAAGGAAACACAGGGGCTTGCTCAAATTCTGTGGCTGAGATAATATTGGTGCAGCTAATTTAGTTTCGTCGCAGGTGTGCAGACAGAGTGCTGCCAGTGCGTTCCGGCTCAGCTGCAAGTCAGGCAGGCACTGGCGGTGGGAAAGGGGTTCTGTCTGCCCAGCCATGACACAGGGCAAAAAAAGAAGCCAAGTTGTTGACTATGAACTTCATAAAGAAAACTATCAGATATGGTAGCCAAACCTGGTTTAGGCTCTAAGCCCTCCCCTTGAGGCTAGGTTATGTTTATATTATATTACTTAGCAACAAATTGAAGTGCGTAAGCCCAAATAAGATTGTAAACACATATGCAACTACACTATGCACATACTGAGGTACGTCACTAGAGGATCACCAATTATTTACTTCCTATGGTTACATGATTACTGTGAAAATTTACTTTGAATTAATTCTCATCAGTTAGCATGTAATAATATCTTTCCTCCTCTAGCCTCTGCATTTCAAGTGATTCACAGACTAAAAGTAGAATACTTTCCCTAAAAAGATGTACAAATTAAAGTCTGCCTAGTCTTCTTGCTGCTGGATAGTAATTATCTATTCAATTACATGGCTCCATTCTCTGCACTCTCTAATACAAAGAAAAGATGCCTATCCAGATGAAACAATTCTCAAACATCTCCAAAACCAGGGCTACTGATTACTGTTTCTACAGCTGCAAAATGAAAGGCACTGCAGTCTGAAACTAAATGGTAGAACTTCTTACTCTGTAACAAAGGAATTACAGAAGTTTAAACAAGAGCTGTATTTTCTTCCTTTATGGCTTTATATTTCTCATTTTCTGCCACAAAAATAATTTTAATACAATGTCTATGGTCCAGATATGTGTACGGATTCCTCCTGTTGACCTAAATGAGAGTTTGCACATTTGTCCAAGGGCCATAATAGAAGAAACTTTCTGTTCTGTAATTTCACCGTAGGCATCATCCAGATCACAACCAATCTTGCTAGACTGGAAAGATATATCCGGCGTCTGTTACTGTTTTGTCATGATGAATTCCAGGAATAAATTAAGTTGTTGTATGTTTTTAATTATATTAAATCTCTACTGCAAAGATATAGAGATTTCAAATGAGATTAAGTCTGCAAGATCCTGAGTTCCTGTAGATGACTCTACCATGTGTGCATCTCATCTTTGAAAAGGAGATGTTTGACATACTTGCAAATATTGGACTGATATAGGCTGATTAACAAAATTGTTTTGTGAATTCTTCTCCTACGCTTATTAAAAACATAATTGTTCATATTTGAAAGAATGATGTTATGCTTAAAATTATTAAGGCAGGGTTTTATCTTCTCCTATGGTCATGGCATTAGTTTATCTATCATAATCCCTGTATGGATTAACCATGCTGACAACTGTCCCTCTTGAGCAACTTGCTTAAGCATTTTTCAAAACTCAGGAATGAAGAAAGTTGAAATTAGCAGCCATCATTAGTCATAAGGAAAATAACTGCAACTAAGTAAGCAGATGCTGTAATGCTACCGGCACAAAAGTAGCAGTGGACCCAATAAAACTAATCTTGAGAAAACGAGTCGTGAGCCACAAGACGCCAGGCTGTAAATATTGGCAGGCAAACTTCTCCTAGCAACGTTTCAGTAAGGTGACCTTTCTCTTACCCAGTTTCATGCTGTGTCACTTATCTGAATTGTAAGAAGGGAAGTGTCTCTATGCTCAGTACAGCCCAAGGAGGACTGATCTATGCCCTAACACGTAAGAAACGCTTTGTCAACTGTAGTGTTCAATGTTTTAGGGTGCAAGTCCCATTAGAAGTACAGCCGGATTGATACTAAAACATAAAACTGTCTTTGCATGTATTTTCTCACAAACACATGGTCTCCAGAATGCCATTCTAAGACACAAGTACCTACTACCTGCTAATCCTAGGTGACTGACTAGGTATTTTGAGATGGTATCAGAGTTGTAAGTAGTATTTTCAAAAGACCCAAATCTGACATGCCAGAGACCTATCTATGCTGCTGAGCAATCTCTCCCATACAAATACCTCTCCAAAAGAAAACAAGCCATAATTGAATCTCCTGAAAAAGTAGTCATGGATTATTTCTGAAGTATAAAGTAAGAAAGCAAGAAACTAACAACTTCCCCTGCACTGCCAAGCTGCTTCCTTGCCACACTGGGTCTGGCAAATTCTGTATATCAGGAGTGACTACAGCAAAACGTGTTGTATTTATCTAAAGGACCCTTACATACTAACTGTATGCCATCATATGAACAGAAGCATCTTTAGCCAATCTAGGGATCTAACTCTGCTGCAGAAACACATTGTGGGTGACATGAAATAAGTGTTATGCTTCTACAGTGAACATGCATGAAGTAGACAATGGTGAGAGTCACCATGGTTGTGCTTCAGGAGCCAGCATCAGGCAGTTCCTCGTATGTAATGCTGGCTCTGGAGGGTTGCAGCAGGCAGTAAAGTTAGTTTTCACCTGCTTCTCCATGTGTGTTTAGAATAAGTTTCAGTTAGGTCTCAACTACACAAATGAAATCATCCAGCTTCAGATAAAGGTTTGAGTATCTATTATTACACCTCCTTTTTAGGTATAGCCATCACAGACATGTTTGGCCATCTCAGTGGAGGTGAAAAGGGGGAAAGCTGGATTCACATTTCAAGCAAAACAAGTTAAAACCTAGTTTTTATTACAATTAAATAAATTTTGGGAATTGAAAACATCTGCTTAAGAGCACCACCAAGAGAGAAAGAGGAGGTGGCCCTGCTCATTCCCTCCCTCCTCACAGGTCTCTGAGGGCTGCCAGAGGCAGGGCAGAAGACCACTTTCCTCCTCCAGATGACCACACACACAGAGCACAAAAGATGAAAACTTGGTATAAGACAGGTTTTCCCCATGGCTCACTGGTGACTACAGAAAGATGAATACTTCTCTAACTAAGGCTGTCCAGGGTTGGTTTACTAACAGTCATTTATCTCTGTAAAATCTGTGGGTTTAAGCAGAAACACCAAATCTCTAGAACAAATTCGTCTTTTCAGGCAAAGCACAGCTGATCTTTGGACAGTGAAAAGATAAGCTCACTGGGCTGTGTAACTGCAGCTGAACAATAAGGTGGCTAAAGGAAAGGTTTATCACAAGGTATCACTTGTCAAGCTCACAGCTTTGAAGGAGGCTGCTTAGCGTGAAATGCCGGAGGAACTGGGTGTGCGACTCCAGCCAGTTCTTAGCCCTGGGGTGGTATTTACTCTCACCACAGTCATGAAGCCTCCGAAACACTGAGGGAACTGCCTTCAGTCCATGGAAAAATTACAAAGGTAGTGAGAGGGAGATAGACTGCCTTAATATGAATATTAACTTTGTTCTCTGCTGGTAGTAAAGGAAAGAAGCTTTTGTAACTGAAAGAAATTCAAACAGAAGAAAAAAATGAACAGCAAACAAAAGCAACACTGGTCAGTTCATTTTGGCACACATTAGGCTTCAATTCTTCTGCCAATGTCAACGTATTACATGCTGTGCAGCTATAAATTTCAGTTATGTTTGAATAAACACCAGCTTTGTGTCTGCCTAATACAATCTGTCTGCAGGCAGGCCAGAATCACTAGATTTCTTCATCTGAATTACCCCAAAATAAAAAATTTTTGTTTCTCTCAAAGTGTACGTACCTGCAATCCCTTGTAGCAGCCCACAGACATTAAAAATGCTTTTCTTCATAATACTCTGCACACACATAGTAAAGACAGACACAAATGCCACGGTGCAGAGAATCATGATTCCCATGGCTAGGAAAATAGCGGTTGCCTGCCAGAACCCACTGGCAATCTCGCTGAAGTTTTCAGCATAAGGACCACAAAGTGTGTCTCGTCTAGAGAGCTGCATGTGGGAGATCCTGGTACAACGCCCGTAGATGCCCAGCGTTGGATGGTAGGGCTCCTGTGACCCTCCTGTTCTGTTGTCCCCGTCCTCAGAGCTTGGAGGTTTTGCTTTGCCAATCAGCCAGTCTGCACTCATGAAGGCGATGAGCTCTGCGAAAGCCACCACAATACTCAGGAGAGTCCACAGCATCGACCGACACGTTACAATGACATGACACATATTGATGTCCAGTGCTTGTGATCAGTGCAGCAGTCTTAAAATCCAGGCACAAGGGAGAAGAAATTAAATTAAAAAAGGAAGAAAGGACCCTAAGAAAATCACTATGGCTGCTCTGCCTACTTTTTCAACTCTTTCACAAAGGCCAAGAAGAAGCTTCTCAGGAGAAAAAGTGAACAGCCCCAAGTTTTGCAAGTAGTACAATCATTTGTTCTCTCTGTTTAGTTCCTCCTTTTGTCTTTCTGGGATGCTGAGCTCTGAAGTATGCTTTTCGTTCTTAATATTCATACTGGCACATGACACTGCAGGCTGCTGGGGGAGGCTACAAGGACTGCCCACTGTTTCACATCACACACCTACAAGAAAAAAAGAGAAAATACATCAGCAGTGAGAAAAAAGTCATTTCCACTCCCACAAAACCCCGAGATCTGGCACAGAGTCACATCAATATACAAGGCTCTAGCAAGGACCGGTCAAACAGAGCCTGTTGGAAACCTCCCTGATTTGTTCCAGGGGAGTAATTAATCTCTCCCCGACTGCTGCCAATACTTACAGTATCTGCCGTGCCCCATCCCATGGTGGGTGTTTGTCAAACACTTTGCAAGCAAAGGTCTCAGTAACACCCACTCCTACCACCACATTCCCATCATCTTCTTCTGGTCCGAATTACCAAGGGTGCTGGCAGTGACCCAGCAAAATGTTCGGACACGTTTAAGCAGTTTAACAGATGTGTGGCTCCTGCCTTCACTTTGGGGAGGCAGCACAGCCTGCCTTCAGGGCAGAGGCTGAACACAGCTCCGCATCCCATGGACACCTAGGTGCAAGGGGCAATGAAAGAATCTTGTTCCAGCCTTCCGGGTTTCTACTGATGGCGGCTGAGCCAACCCCGCCTCAAGAGGAGGTGAACAAGATTACAGTCGCAGACAGTTCACCCTGTGACGTGGTGACCCCTTTGAAAACTGGGTTTTGCAAGAAGTGGTGCTTCCCGGCATTCAGGATCAAGGTTTGAACCAGTGTTTCAGGAAGACAATCTGCCTTGCAGGTATGTCACACACCTCATCTTGAACTGCTGCCAACACCGGCAGCCTCTGGTGACTTACACCATACTGTAAACAGGAATCTGTGGAAAAGCATCCCCAGTCACTGCCAAGTGGCCAAAAGCCCCAGCGACAGGGGTTGCCAGTCAGCCTTGAGCTTCCAAACTCAACTAACTCCCCTCTTCCACAGCCCTGTGTATGCTGAGACTGCAGCAAAATGTTCCCCAGGGCTTAATCCAAGCCATAAAGCTGCCTTTCAACAGTGGCTGATGACATTCCCAGAGTTACACTTATCTCTTAGTACAAGAGGCAGAGAGCACTATACTTCCAATTCCTATCCAAATACTGGCCTCGAAATAACAAACAGGTCATCGCACACACCTCTGCTCTTGCACTGGAACAGTGTTGCCTGAAAGCAAGGGTGGGAGCAGGAAATGCCCTCATGTTACCCCCTCCATGATGAGAATGTAGCACTTCCAAGTTTTCCTCACAAAACCCCAAATACCAACATTGAACTGGAGGTAAAAGTCAAGAACCAGATCTGGACCTCCCTGCTGCGCTGCTGCAGTCAGCAGATGCCAGAAAAACAGACATCCCCAATTTTTTTTTTAAGTTTGTCATGGGGTTGGTATTTACTTTCTTAGGAGTTCTGAGTACAGTGGTTGAATTCTAGTCCCACTGAATGCAAAATGAAAGACACACACACACACCACTTCATACATTCAGAATTTCATCCTGAAATTTCTACTCCCTCCTGTATTAGCCATAGGGAATCATCTGCAAGATGTCATCCTGCATTTTCTATTCCCTCCTGTAGTAGTTGTAGTGAATCATCTAGATCCGCAGATTCCATTGGTATAAGAGACTTAAGCTGATGTACCAACAATGGAATTCGTCTCTCGTAGTTCAGTGCTATGGCATTGCCTTAAAAAAAGGGCTTTTAGACATACTGAGACAACAGTTTGCTAATTTTCCATTGCGGGGGTGGGGGGAGGTGGAATGGAGAGCATTAGGTTTTCGAGCAACCTGACATACTAATGACTCAAATACACCCTTTGTAATAACAGAGAGCTGACATGTCACCCTGCCAAAGAAAGTTAATTTGCTCAGTATTTCCACTTTAAATAATGACTGGAATGTAGGAAATATCCACTACAAACCTACATTCTTCTGATGTCATCTGCAGGATTGAAGAGAATTTAATAGGAAATATCTTTATTTTTGTAAGAGATGCTCTAAAAAAGCTCTAGAATCTGTATTTTTCTGCAAGGACTGCACCCATATGAACTCCTCATCTTTGTAATTCCAGGATTTTCACTGACATGGAAGCGACATAAGAGCTGAACACCCATAATGGCTGTTACTGCTGACTATGTATCACTGAATATAAAACACCATTTATGGAACACAGATGAAAACAAAGTTCATATTTACTTAAGTAGGTGGAAATTCTAGACAAACACTGGCAGCCATAAAAACATGTCACTGATAACAAACATGGGATGCTATACTAGAAGAAAAGACCAAACCATGGGGTTCTTTTCCAACTGAAATGTAAGCGCAAAAAAATCCAGCAAAATTTAAAGGCAATAACGTCAGAAAAGTCTGAAGCAAAATAGCCTGTCTAAAGCTGACATAGAGGTCATGTCAAATCTCAGGAGTTCACCTCTCTGTTCTGCAACAAAGGGAAACTTTGCAGCATCTAAAAGTTAGTTAGTAGATGTCATTGAGAACTACAGTTTAACTGAAAACACTTCGTTTTTCAACAAAACCTGTATTGTTTGGCTTTTCCTAGGTAATGAGTACTTTATGCTGGTGCAAAACGTACCAATACACATACCAATGTACCCCTGTCCATGGGAGAGCTTTTGCATAAGTTTTTTCTTGCACTAGTGATGCACTGAAATGAGAGCACCACTCATTTACAATTTTGTTAGACAGACAAAAACATATAAAGTAGAATGGCAAGCCCAGAGGAGGAGCAGAAGCATTTCTTTCTGAGACTTAGCAAGGACAGATTGCAGATGAAGTACTGAAGACAAGTTCCAGTTCAGTCACATTCATGTAGTTAACCATTTCCTTCCAACAACCTCCTCCCTGCTTTGGTTCTCCCAAAGAACCTAACCAACTCTCACATGGCTCCAACAATGTGTTTGTGCCATACATGGAAGCTTTTCCAGCTACAGGCTGCGCCAAACAACTGTGCTTCATGAAGCTTCACTCTGCTCACCCCCTGCTTCTTTTTATTTTATTTTTTATTTTTGCTCAACAGAAACTCAAACCAGGCCCTTGCAAGGCAGAAAACTAGCTGTTTATTCTTCATCCCTGTTTCCCATCCCTCAACAAGTTTTTTCCATGACAGAATCGTATGTTCTTCACAGCACGCCACTCAGTATCCACTTCTGACCGACTGTCAAAATATTTGCTTTGACAACCCAAATTCAAAATACACAATGGTTCTTTAACCCTTTTAGTACTAACTCATTCAAAGTCATTCTTGCTGAAGAAGCAGATCACAAAATGTAGCTTCACCCCTTAGACATTTGGGCCTCTCCCTACTTTACTAATGTATTTCATCATACTGGTGTGGAAGGAGGCTATCCATGCTGGGAAACACAGATGGCCTGCACAGCAAGTGCCCACACGAGCCACACACCATGGCAGCAGGAGGGTCTTGGCAGTGCCACTCTGCCCCACCATATAACCCACATTCTTTGACTCGACAGCACAGCTCTTGGATGGGTCAAAACTAAACATTCAGCCTCATTTACCTGGCTACCAGACCCATGCTCATGGTTGTGCTCTGCATTAAGTGAAGTCTAAGACAGTGAAAAGATGTCAGCGAAAACATCAGATTGTCAAAACAGCCAACAAGAAAAAGAGTTCTCAAAAGTAAAAATCTTTTGCTTGTTTTAATCCAACACATCAATCTTAAAACATTGCTAAAACTTTCTTGCTCTTCAGATGTAATTTTGACAGCCAGGTACACTGCCTCCAATCATACTTTCTCATCTCTAGCTAGGTTTATTCAACTGTTGCCTTTTACTACACACTATGTCTATATTCAAAGTATATGCACAACATCTAATTTTCTAAACTAGATAAAGAAACAGAATTGCTTCCATTTTGCTTACACTGCCAAAAACAGACAGTGAGACACTGATCCAAATTATAATATTTGAATTCAGCTTTTGAATTTTAAAGATGTTGAGCTGCAGAGTTTTGCTTTGGCATACCAGGCAGATAGCAAGGAACAGCTGCAAAGTTCAAATCTGAGTCGATCACATACCATGGCTGTTTATTTTGAATAGGTGTCCAACAAGGAGTGTACAAGAGAATCACAAGTACTTTGCAGAACAATGTTATAGCCAGTCCTTCATGCTTCCCTCATGATTTGACTGAAGACAGAGGCTTAGACTAAACCCCATGATTCAGCTTTCGCCCTTTCCAGTCTGGTTCTGTCAGCTCAAGTGAGAGAATAAATCATCTTTAGATAAGTGGCTTTTGGCTTGACTCAAGCAAACAGCTGAATGGAAGGCCACACAGACTGCTGAAGCTGTCTCAATTTATAAAATAAATCCAAGCACAATTAGACATTTTCGTCTAAGGTTTGTTGGGGTCCAAAGTACAACTACATAGAGGAGTTCCTAAACCTTATTTACCATACACAAGCTCGAGCATCTCATAACACAAAATGTGCAAATCATGGAAGCCTGGGTTCTGCTTTTTCTGGAATGTTGTTTATTAGCAGTTATAAACTCTCAAATATGCTTTGAACTATGAGAGTAGAAGTGGCTCCTATTTGTGTTGATGTTGACTCACTATTTAAAACAAACAGAAAGAGGCTCACAGACCAAGACTCAATGACCTCAAGCTGACCCCCACCCAGATTCACAAGAGCTCCCACTTTAAGCAGCTTCCATCCTTAGGTGTTATTGGACAAGCAAACCATTCAATAGTGAGCCCACCCTGCCTGGCAGAGTGAGGCAGCCATCAAATCACTGAGGTAAGAGGGACTACACTTAAGACGATGTGGTATGAGCACTAGAGAGTGTTCATTTTCTGGATAAGTGATAGATGTTGGTAAATAAACTTCTCCTCCCACTCGGTCTTCTCACCATTCTTACAGGAACTGCTGTTCAGGAGGAGATGGCAGGTTTCTGCCAACTTCCATGCAGTTCTCAAAGTAGTGGAGCAGACAGCAAGCAGCATTTCTCAGGAGACAGAAAGGTACACCTCTGCATTTCTACCTCACACACTTAGAGGTGACTTGCAAATGTCAGAAAAGGTACATTCATCACATTCTCCTGCCACAAGAGAACAGGGAAAAGGATTACTACTTAAGGAAAGGCCAGTTGTCCCAAAAGGTTTGGTGTAGGCTCACTCTGCAAACCACAAGGAGCCCTGCTGGCACTGCTTTCTGACAAGCACTGCATACTTGCCACAGGAAGCACCTGCACCAAGAAGGGGGAAGGACACTTGGATACTTCATTGTGTCTTTGTTCTGGTTTTTTTAATGTAACACATTTCAAAGTCATCAAAAATATTCAGTGTCAGATAACAAAACAGGAGAAGGTGCTTTAAAGCTGAAGTGGTCGCACAGCTTCAGACAAATAGCAGAGCATAAGAAAAGGATTCTCCATTCACAGATGTATTTTCATCAAATCATTGCCTACCTAAACAACATTCCAGAGCAGAGATTTTTACTTGAAGAACAAAGAGCAAAGTTTTGATTAGTCTTCACTTGTGAATTAAGGACAGTGAACATTTGCATATCTCATAAATATTTAACCATTATAAACCTGCACAGGCATATTAATAAGTGTATTATTGTGACAGGTGGTTGAAAACACATCAAACTAAACAGATGAATTTCACTGGTAATGGAAGGAATGTAGACTTATGACACATCATGTCTTGTTCCTGCTGGCACAGTGTAAGATATGGAATGGAAAAATAAAATGTTTTTCAAAATAGTCAAAACTCATGGAAATATCCTAATCAAACCTCTTTTTCCTTGTCTGTCATTTGAATTGTCCGTTTACTTCAGCCTCTCTCTACCAAAGGAATGTAGATGTAAAATTTAAATTAAACTACTCCTCAAGTGCCCAAATATTATGTACATCAACAAGTGAAAAACAAATAGATAAAACAAAAGAATTCTGATAAAGACTGTTGGTCTTCTGAAGCTGGACATGATGTTTATTCCATTCCATCTTGCAAATGTTATGGAAAATGCCATCTAATTACAGGTGGATTTGTTTCTAGAATACATCACTGTAAAAAAAACAAATACAAAACTTTTTTCCAATTTAAAAAAAAAGTAGTTGAAATGTACTATTCTTTTTCTGACCTCATTAAAAGCCATGGCAAAACTCCCACTGACTTTAATGGGGCCAATACATCATTGAAAAATCACTACAAGAATGAAAGTTTCCAAATTTTCAGACCAACTGCAGTGCAGGTTTAAACACAGAATTCATTTCCCTCTTCCCTCATCCAGACAAAACTTTGCTTATTGCCCCCCCACTAAGAGGAGATCAAGCTAACTCAGATTTCCAGCATTGCCTCTGCAGTACAAATTCTCAAGCTGGAGATTTGTTCCATTGCTCTGTATTTATTGACTTACAAAATTCCTTAAATCTGCAGCCATTACATTGTGTTTTGAAAATTTACTTGAAATCTTTTGTAATTCCAAAATTTATTAAAGCCTACAATGTTAAGAAAAGCTAATGTGTAGTATTTCTGTTGTTGCTTCTCAGGAGAAAATTACACAGCACATCAAAAATCATCACTAAGGGAGCAATCTTGGCTACAATTAGTGATAGTCTAACTGCTCAGGAATTTACCAGCTGGGAGTAGAATCATGAGTTTCCTTTCCTACTTTGATTCCTCACCAGCTCACTGAAGTCTCAGTCTTCAAGAGTCTTATCTGAAGCCCCCTTTCTTGGTTACCTGCATTATCACACCTGTCAAGCAGACTCAAATATTCACTGTGTTGTGATTACTTCATATAATTCTTAACTACAGTTTCTAAAGGACTCTGAGCAGAAAAAAAGGGAGGTTAGGAGGAAAATGGGAAGTCAGAATGAACTACTAATATTTGGTAGTAACAAATCATTGCCATTTTTATACGAAGGATTTTTACTTTAAAAGGAAGTCAGATTATAGCTATTTAAATAGTTAATAGTGTATTCATAAGCTAGAGCATCAGCCCAAAACCACTTGGAATCTATGCTTGTTGTAAAAAACCAGTTCATTCCCATGAGTTCATTGTGACAGATTTGGAACTACTCTTAATATTTTATTAGTATTGTGTTAAGGTATTTATTATACTAATACATTGGTTATTGTTTAATATGAAACTAGTGAGAAAAAAAGGCAGGAAAGGAAAGAGTGAGTCAGTTGTGACACTTCTCAGCAAACTCCAGGGAACTGCTTACTTAAAAGACAATACTGGCTCAGGAAAAGCCTCACAAACAGCAGATCAAAGATCTGAGGATTGTTTAGGAAGGAACAGTGTCTCAAACTGGAGGGAAGAGAAGCTGTTTTAGACAAACAAGCTTAAGAGAAAGGCACCTATGGGATGTGTCTACTGAAGTTAGGCCAACATGGGATACCATATTGGGCTCCTAATCTGCCTTTAGACAGACAGCCCTGCAAACAGCCTTGGTTCCGTGAATGAAGCAAACACCACTTCAGTTAATTCCCCAAAGGAAACTGTTGCAGTATCTCCTCTTACATTTATGGCTCTGTTAGCACAGCAGCCACAAAGACTATGGCTCTCTAGCCTGTCTGAATAGCCAGGGATGGGTCATTCTTCTGCTGAGACAAAATCCAAGGCTGTAGAACTCCGGACTGACCTTTGCAAGCAGGAAGGACCCAGAGGTATTTGCACTGTTACTCACTGCAAATGCCTATAAACAATTTTCTACGTCAGTCCTTCCAGGACGCCACCAGTTAGACAGACAGACACCTCACAGGTATCAACTACTCCCCGGGTTCATGACATGTAACACTCCCACAGCAAGGAAACCACACGTTTTTGGCACAAGAGGATCTTTGCACTTCGGACCCAAGACACACAGCTCAAACAAACTACCTGCTACTATACCAGTGACTGATGAGGAGGAGAACCCATCTTGTCTCAAAATGTATGTAATCATTCTTGTTCCTCTTAATTCAAACTGAAAGTGAAACATTCTTCAAAAACAATCAATACAGACAAGCAGTTCAGCACAGTAATGCATAAGACTTGTGCACATGACAGTAGCATCTTTACTGTGACTTTTCATTGTACTTGAGCTGAGGAGAACCAGTAGCAGCTCAAGTAACTGAAAATGGGAGTGATGGATCAAAGCTGCCATGTTTCTACACCAGCAAGGATGTCTGAAGTATCTGGGCACCACATACAACAGTACACTTGAAAAAAAGTGAAGGAAAAACCTTTTATCCAGGAAAAGGTGATACACTCAGACACTGGCATATCTCTGTGCACACCTATTTCATGCGAGCTTTAGTTGTTATTAATGGTTAACCTCTTGACTGTGGCCACAGAGAGAAGACCTGAAATGAGGTATTTTCAATACTGGATATTTCATTTATCAGTAGTTACAGGAACGCTGTTGTCAGTTGGGATCTCTAAAATAGAAGCTCATTTTAAAGCAAGAAATAAAAGTAATTAGATTATTTATTTTAGCAGCTGATTCAATTCTAAAGCCAGGATTGGAGATACTTCTACAGGCTGAGCCATGTGCAAAACTCTGGCTTGTTTTAATGCAGTTTTACTTACTACACTAGATACTGTTAATAGTAATGTTCTGTCCTTAAAATGTATACAACCATGAAAATTAGTAAGTAATGAAAGTTTGTTGGAGAAACTGAAAAGGGCTAGAGGGAAAAAAAAAAGTACATCTTTCTCAGTTTCACTTTCTCTGAAAATGCTGTCATGCCTCTGTCTCTGATGTTCTGTAGTTTTTGTCACAGAAGCACTTAATGGTGCAACCCAAAACTGTGTGGGGATATGCATATAAGTATGGTAACGATTCACCTTCCTGCTATCTAAATACATAGGCAAAACAACAGGAAGAAGGCACAAATAACCTTCCCAGTCCTCTGGAACTGAATGTTCTCACTCCTGTAATGAAGTCTGTAGCAATGTTGGGAACTGAACCTAAATGCAGCCAACTAGAAACCCTAAGACTCTGGGGACTGAATACACTCTGCAGTGTCTGCACCGTGCCAAATCCTTTTCTTGTCATCCTTCGAACACAAACCTTAGCTATTCCTGTATCACTTTGAATCTTTAGCCCTGACACACCACATGCAAATGTACCTTTCTTTCTACACAAAGGAGGACCATGGACATGGTCACATCTCCAACAGAAACTTTGATTTTCTCCTCGCTGAGAAACAGTTCAGTTATTAAACTGTAATTTTTCCCTATAGTATTCATTGTTGAAATAGGTAATTCCCACAGCAACGTATCACAACAGCTGCAGAGAAATTCACCTGCAAAGAAACAATCTTACCTCTATGACTAGCTTTCTCCACTTGTGCTTCAGAGAGGAACATAAGTTCACTCATAACTTCTCTAGGGGATGATTTCCCACATATGTACCTCATTGAAGATGAAGCTACAAGCATTCACAGGTCCCACTAGGTTGCAGCGAGCAGACTTACTTTACAATAGACCACCTTTTTATGTATTGGATTGGTTAGTTTCTTTCAGTTTTCAGTGACATGAATGCTTTTGAAAGCAAATGCAGTATACAGACTAATGTGAGAGTAACATCTGATTGTACTGTTGCCAAAAGGTGGAAAGTTCTTGATTATGTCTTTTCCATTGGGAAATGTAAATGAATCAAAATCAACCTGCATATCCCAAGAAGATCTCCCAAGGCATTGACAGATAACTATTACTAAGGAAAAAGTCCCTGCATATTACAAGCTCTATGGAAATCTGTCTGCTCTGTAAGTTTTAAACATTTAATTAAATTCTGAAAATTATCTTTAAATATATGAATATCTATTAGATCTCCTTGTTGCATTTCAAGCTCTATGTAAGCATAGAACTTCATGGCAAAATTAAAAGTATAGTAGAAGAAACAGTTTCATTAACTGTCCATCATGGAAATTGCAGTTTCCAACCAATTCTAAACAGTGCACTCACTGCATTTTATATGTGGGTAATGACTATTACTAGCATTAATTGGTTCTTTAAAATACATGGTTACAAAATTATAAATTTTATCTTCCATTTCCTAATAGATACTCTCCTAAAAACAAACTCATTTAATCAGGGGCAAAATTAATTAGATTTGAATAGATCATTAATAGCATGCATAAAGTCGAAAAAAAAATATGGCCATTCAGACTAGACATGTACTTAAACTCATTAGAATTTTATAGCATGAATCCCCAGTCTGAAACAAATTTCCTAGTTTATGTAGTTGCGTTTTTACCTGTATCTCAGGTGAGCAGGACATGCCCTTTTGCCAGTCTTTGTCTATTTGGTTATGTTAAGATTGCAGAATTAAAAGCTCAGATAATGCAATCAAATAAGCAAAACCATTTTAGCCTAACCCACAATATACTGAACAAACTGTATGTTCTCTGGTTTTCAGGGTTTTTTTTGTTTTTTTTTTAAATGCTTAGCCCGGTGTTCTCTCACTTTTGAGCAACAGAGTTATGAGATGTTCAAAGCATCAAGGGAGAGAAAAATATAAAAAATAAATCAAAATAGAGTACTTAAACATAGAGAGGACAAAAACATGCAAGTAGAAAGACCAACACTATAATCTGTTAAACAGACTTGGGGGGAATGGGGTTTGAAGTTTTTCCAATGAAGCATTGCTTAATGCGCAGAAATGTTTTCCAATTACTGCTACCCACTAGTAAGTTTCAGATCCCTAACAATATGTAAAGTCTTGCTATCTGACACAGATGAAGTTTTGCTTTGTGTAAAATTCTCTCTAGACATATACATATATTTCTAGTACAAAAGGCCTGGAAACATTCTATCCTCACAAAATAATTTATATTCCTCCTGAATAAAAGCTGAATCAGGAGATTTATCTATATTGAGAGATTAAAGATTAGGGACACCAAAATTCTTATTTTATTTAGACTTAAACGTTAGAAATACACTTATATAAAAGGTGAGCTTCAAAAATTATCATCTCAAAACTTTAAGCAGAAAACCTAAAGCATAACAAATTCCACAATCCCCTGAAGAAATCAAACAAGAAGCAAAACAGCTTCAATGCACATCCAATACCCTGCCGGTCTCCAAGCACTGTTGGATGAGCAGCATCTAACACTTGCAGATCATCAATTTGGCATCTCTTGTGCAAAAATGGCACAACAGGATCCTCTTTTTATCTCTATGTCAGAGAACACAATTTTACAGGAAATTGGAAATAAAATTAATTACGCTATGTTCAGTGAATGCCATCTTCAGAAAAAGTAAGGGATTCTTCTTTTGGGATATTGCTGATCTTTTACAATTTAATTCATCATCGAGAGTAAGAGCTGATAGATTCATTGGGTGTTTTGCATAGGATAAGTTCCAAGAATACACTGGTTGGTGTACACTGTGTTTACTTCACTACAGTAAACCACAACTTACCAAGGTCAAAACCAAAACCCAAACAGGTTAAATGAAGCATTTGAGTCCTTGCTTCTGTAATCACTTTCCCCCTGAGCTGTCATGATGGCAGGAGCAACAGCAAAGAAGCTCTCAAAGCTTTTTGGTGCAGCCCGGTCTCTTTGCAACGCAGCCAGAACAAAAGATTTAACTGGACTGACTCATCATTTGGATAATGATCTCATCTGAATTGAGCTGTGAAAATACCAATTTGCTTGAGAAGACATAACTGCTGTTGCAAAAACTAGATTCCTCAGCAGCTCTCCTAGAAAGAGGGCTTTGTTGTAAGACAGAAGTCAGAGGCTCTTCAAGCAGATGGTTCTGGAGATGCACTCAGAGGCCAGGCCAGAGCTGCCAGCAGTGCTGCAGCAGACTCCTGGCAGTAGGCTGTCTTCTCACAGCTGCAATTCGTGCGCTGTGCCCTTGCATGTTCTACCCTGGTAGGGCTGAGATTCACATTGACTGCTCGCCTTTGTGTTTGGAAAAACTCAGCGTGTACCAGGCTTTCATGGTGAAGCTGTCACACCACTGGCTTTGTTGTCGGTGTCATCTGCACTGCTGGTGGTGCCTGTTTTGCAGCAATATTTTATGATGCTGCCTGAGTAGCCCTGGATCTAGCACAAGAAAAAAAAAAAGCTTATCTTCACCAAAATTCACAGAGAATTCCATTTTCTCTGGAAGAGACTGGAAGACACATACACAGATTGGTGCAGGAGACGCCACAATTGGTGGCAATTGTGCTCCTCTGTGTTCAAGGTGTCTCAATGGCTTCACGAACACTCATATTTGTTTAGTGTGCATGTTTTTCCCAAGAAAAGAAAGAACTATTTTGTTCCTTTTTTACTACAATCAGAATCTGCTATCCTATTTAGGAAAAGGGAACATAGAAAGCAGAAGATATTAGATGGTGAAGTTATGCTTTTTAATTTTTCTTTTTTAGTATTGTGCTGCTAAACACTTTTTTTGGTACAGTTTCAAAACCAAACTTAGGGTAATTCCTGCCCTATAAGCAATATTTGTATTTGCTCATCATGATCATGACCTTGGCAGTGTAATTTAAGACTTCTATGAGTCCTTGCAGCTGTATTGAACACTCTGATGCTTTTACCAAATACACAGAGTTACAAAAGAAGAGCATCAATATTCACTGCAGGGTGCTTAACAAATTATCACAAAAATTCTAAAGCATTTTGCAAAGTCTTAGTCCTTTTACCGGGGATATGCCCAGTAGCTTGTCTCCCAGCTGCAGGTTGAAAAAAGAAACGGGGGAAATTGTACAGTAGGATTGCACTGGAGCCAAATAAAGCTTGCAGCATGTGCACACCCCAATTCTCTGTATTCCACAGACACTATCTTGTGGGCAAGAGGGCTTAAAAGCAGTTGAAACTGCAATGAAATGTTCTGAAAGAACAAGAATGCACTTAGTTCCTTTCCCCAAATGCAGAAAAACTTTTCTGTACCAGGTTTTGGCTTTTTTATGATGTGTTACAACAAGACCATATACAAATGGTCAAGTTGATTGGTTTGTAAACAAACAAATAAACATGACAGGTTTGATTAGATTAGCCATGTGCACCTGAAACAAAACTAGCATGATGGTCACAGTCATACTAGTAAAACAATACTCTCCCTTGTTTTCAAACTCATATTTTTGTTTAAGGATTTTTTTTTACAGGAAGCTATAAAAAGAAACAATAAGCAGAAAGTACTTAAACTACAAGCAAATGCAAGGAAGAGATAAGGTGAAATACTAAAAATAAATTTGGAGCAGTTGCAAGTTGGTGAGGAAGCAAAGTAACAGTAAAACATCCATGTCTTTATGCTAATACAGTTAAAAAGAAAATAAATAAATAGGAATCAGCTGGTGAGAGGAAGAGCATGCTGGAACAAAGGACACTATGGGAGTGAAAGCACAGGCTGTTATAATAACCTGTACAGGAAAGCTGCATGCTAAAGAGAAGGTCAATGCAATATTACTGTAATCAGAGACAACAACAGTATGTTAAAATACAAAGAGGAACAACAGGAATGTTGGACATTCTGCTGTACCTGTGTGGAGACTGATAGCTCATTCATACTCTGAGAGTCTGGCTGCTGACAGCCAACTCAGAAAACCTGTGCCATTCCCCAAGAAAACCTGGCAGGTCAGCTCAGCAGCATCACCACTTCTTGACAACACTGGAGCAAAAATAAGTCTGCCTGACCTGGGGAAGGCCTGACACAAGAAGGTGTCCTCGCATCTTACAGATATTTTTCAGCACTCACCAGTGCAAAAAGTGACATTACCAGAAGCCTTGTAATACAAATGTTAAATGACGACCTAGGAAAAGTGATACCAAATTTTGTAAGAAGTTGTAAAAGAACAGTAGATAATTTAAATGTGTGCAAAAGAACGGTCAGTCACTGCTAAACCTTTGAAAACTCTTGGGAACATCATCCCGTTATCAAACTTCAAACAACCCAGTTCCCTAGGGGAAGGATACCATTAAAGTCTCATAACTCAGGGATCACACCTTTCAAGAGCTCTAAACAGCAGCTAGGATTCACAGAAGATTTCCTTCACTCTGCAGGGTCATGCCTTGAAGATCATGATGAGCAAATACTAATATTGGTCAGAAAGCTGGAATTAGCCTAAGCTTGGTTTCAAAACATTCAAAAACAAGTGTCTTGCAGCACTTGTTGCACTGAGAAAAATAATCATGGCTTGTCCATTTCCTCATTTGCTTTCTGAGACAGCAGAGAAAAGAAAGATTCATTTAGGTTTATTTGCAGTGTACTTACGTACACTTTTCATTCAAGAACACGTGATTGCTTTATAAGACAAGTGAAGGATGCAAACAATTAACAAAGAAAACCTCTATTTGCCTTTTTTCCTACCCTGTCTTGGTAGACACAAGGTGTATTTTCATTAACTGTGAAAAACTGGGGATACTACACATTTTTTTAAAGCATGACATTTGAAAAATATGCTATACCTTGGTATAATTATGTGGGTATATATACCGACATAATTATTATGTGAGGTAGCATACAAAGAACATAGTTTTTAAAAAATATTCATGTTTAACCTGATAAAATTAAGCATTAGCATAGAGAAGGTTTTTAAGTCTGACAATACTAAAACCCATCTAAATTAATTCAAAGTCCTGTTCCATCACAGTTTCTCAGGGAGAAATTGTTATTCTAATACACATAAACTGTTATGGATGCTGTCACACTGATTCTCTGTAAAAACTAGACAGAGAGAAAACAGAGAATACATCCCATCTACTTTTTCGCCCTTCCATGAAAACCAGAAATTGCGGCCCATTTTTTTCCAACAACAAAATTCAGGCAATGCTCTCTGAGGTGGAGTGATTGTGATGTGTATTTTGTTAAACTTTGAAAAAAATTGTTAAATGAATTCTGCTGATGTATAGATGTATTCATATATAATTATTTAACTCCTTGTTAAAACAAAATTGTGACTTAACGCACAAAACAAATATAGACTATGATACTGATCTTTGAGCTCATAAAATGCTTTCATGTACCCACCAGAATATCAAGGCATAAATCCCTCTGGTTAGTGACATTGTCTGAATTCAGTTCCCAGAAGAAAGTAATACACAACACCAAGGCTGCAGACATATCAGACTTCTCAACTCCAGCAAAACTTTTGAAATGGTAAATAAGTTTGCATAGATTTTTTTTATTCTCCTACAGAGAAAGATTTTACAGGATAATGTAAATGTACAGTACCATTTAAAAATTACAACTCAATCACCAACAGTTTATGAACTCATCATTTCCATGAGACTTGCCTTGCTATTTGACTATTAACATGCGTCTACAACTGTAATCTTAGAAACAAAAAACAAAGTGACTCAGTTACTGTGTTTTCACTTAGACTGGCTGGTATTCAGGAAGTGAGACTCTGATTACTAATCATCTGAGAGAGCCCTTGACATGATGAGTGACCTTTTAAAAGTTCAGAAGAATAAACATGCCACATGAAATCACTGGGAAACAGATTCTTTGAGAAAACAGGTAATGGAGAAACTTAGTTGGGAATTAATGCATCACTGCATATCTGACACATCCTGACTCAATATTTTTGTACCCAACAAGGCTGAGGACCATCCCTCTCCAGAAAACACGGTTGCTTGTTCCTTCTTTTCACAATTAAAACCCATGCTTATATTATACTCACATTGCCGACATATGCTGTTAACACTAGAAGACTACCTATGTAAAAAAAATTCTTGTGTTGTGTTGCCATATTGTGAGCTGAGACAGTAGTTTACACTAAGTCCACCAAGCAGCTATCAGAAAATACAAAAAACTAGGGGCTTTCCAAAACTGCATTTGGAAAAGACAATGAAAAAAAGTATGCTAAAACTGAGTAAATCAAAGGTAACCCTTACAACTTTTCACTGTATGGCAGACGTGATCTTTAGTAGAGAAATTCAAGAGGCATTCATGTAGAGGAATTCAATTTATTGAAATAGAAGTCAGCAATTGGATCTGCCTAGAGTAATTGCATATCATAAACACAATGAACTTGAAGCCTTGGTGTATATAAAGGGCTATGAATTAACTAACAACAATGAGACTAACTGAGGAAAAGGAAAAGGGCTAACAGGATACTGATACGCTTCAAAATAGCTATGCTGCTTTCTCAGCTAGAAGTAGTACATCAGAAGGAGATAATCTTTTGCTATACCTCAAGAATGTATGTATGTGCTAAGATGTCCAGAGAAATGTAGACAGAGAGACCTGGAATGTTTCTGGCAATGGAATAAAAGTGGGGGTTGGGGGGTGGTGTGTGTCTAACAGGGAGATGGGATCAGAATGAACCCTACATCAAAACTGTTCCATTTTCTCCCTGTCAGACAGAGGATGGTGAATGAAGTTTTGTTTCTATTTTTTAAAAACACTTGAAGCATCCAGGAATCTGGATGTAGCAGAACTCTATTCAGTTATTTCCTGAAAGTACAACATAAAGTAGCATGAAATCAAAATAGACAACAGTCATTGAGGGGAAGAAGCAAGAAAGAGAAATTAAGTATATAAACACAGACTGAAGAACAGCTAGCAGTACTATAGAAAAGGAAGTGACTGTAAAATAGGTCACAACTGGGTAGGAGTCAAAAGCATGACAAGATGACGAAAGCAAACTAAAATGTTCTAATTCAAAGATGTATCAGTACTCCTACCAAAACACAGAAAGAAGTGATTACATGTACTTTCAACGCACCCAGCTTTTTGCTTTACATTTCAGCAAAAGATGTAGACAAGGCAAGAGAGATCAGAAGACAGCAACAAGGATAGCTGAAGGTCTTAAAAATGCGACAGGAGGGAACATCCAAGAAGTCTTAACTCATATGAAAGAGTATATATGATATTAACTGAAGTAATATAACTAGGATCCTAGAAACAGAGTTCTAGTTCACAATCAGTGCATAAACCCTTCATAGATTAATGTTTTGTCCAACAAACGATTTTAACCTTAAACATGAAACAGAAGCCTATTAGCGTAGTTGTAAAAACCACTGCAGTGCTGAATAGAGCTATAAGAAAACATAATGGAACAGAAAAAAATCCTGTATAGGGTTACCATTGAAAAAAAAAAATCTGTGTAAAGATTTTCCCTACCTTTCTTCCAGTTTCAAGTTTCAGCAAGAGCTTTGAGAGCAGCTGTGGCTAGGGTAAGCTTGCATGGCTGGACAGAAATGCAGTTAGAATTTCTGGATGAACTGAAAAGAGCTTTCTTTTACAGAGCAATCAGTCAAACTTGAGATTCATGCCCTTCACATAGCCAGTCTATAAATTAAAGGACAATAAATCAACCAAATCAAAACAGGATGTGCAAGGCAGTTGCTGTGTTCCTTGAACACCTCCTCTGGGATGCAAATGCAAGACACCCCAAGGGAGTTTGCAGTAACTTCTAGCCCAGGCGATGCATATGCTCAAATGGTCCAGAACTAATTATAAAACTGGATCCCACAACAAAATCTACTGCTTGGCTTCCTGTCGACATCTGCAGTGTGCTGCAGGAACCTGCAAGAAAACCTTTGTATGTCATCACAATCCAAGGTTACTTTTGTATCAAGTTTTAGTGATTTTTGCTCAGAACTTCTCCACATTCCCTTTGGTAACAGTTAAGGCTGCATAAAATAACTATGTAAGTGTTAGAAAAATGTTCAACTGACACAGCTGTTTGTTGGAGAATTTCAAGCTGGGTAAGAGCATCCCCTTACAGGAAAGGGGAATGAAAGTTGTTGCAGTTCAGCCTCAAACTCTATCACGGGTTCTCTTTATCCACCAAAATGTAAGTTCTGCCTTAGTACAGAGATTGTTCAACACTTTCCACTCTTAAAATATATTTTCATTGGTTACAACTTTGCCAAAATAGCAGTTTGGGCTGAAACTTTCCACACCAGATGCCTGCCTGAGGCTGAATTTTTTTGCACAAGTTTCAGCCAAACAGTTTAGATACTCTAGAAAATAAATACGTTTTTCAGTATTAGATTTTGGAGACCTTTTCTTCAAGAAAGAAAGATTTGTAAGACTGGATAAAATCTACTCCATCAGATGGTTCATGACACTGAGGGGTGCACATCAACCCCGATTTGGCAGCTGAAAGCCTCTCCTGGGTTTGCTCAGGGATTCAAACCTCTGTAGTCTGCATTCTCACTTTGCACACCTTTCTGTCAAGCTGGAGTCCTGACTAGACCAGCAGAGCAGTTACCCTCCCTGGGGGACAACATGTGATTTCAATCAGCCATGCACCACATCAGATCAGAGCTGAATTCAAAGCTGGAGACAGAGCATGCTTTTCTTCCTCCTGCCAATGACTGAGCTGTGCAAAGGGCCGTGTTGGGGGGCTGCTTTAGAAGGAAACAGTGAAAGAACTTTAAAAACTAAACCCAAAAAAACCCCCACCAAGCACACAAAAAAAAAAATAACAACAACCACACCACAGCTGGAGACTGGGTGGGCTGAAGGAATGAAGTGAGCTGGAAGGAGAGTCTGGATCAGAGAGACACAATTCACTGGTGAAGAAACAGATAAGGTCTCTCCAGAAGGCCCCCAACCAGCTTAGTCAGGAATAGCAAATGGGTGTTAAAAGGAGCAGATGAAAAGCTCCTAGTAGTGTACAGAATTTATTTTGCACAAGTACCCTCAAATCTGGCATTTCCTTACATTTTAAAACTCTGCATGACAGCATTCTTAAAGGGCCCTTGTTCTGCATCTGAATCACTATTTTACAATGTCCGCACACATATTGAGAAGAGTGAACTTAGATGCGATAATGGAGCCAGCCTAGCAAGGGCTCCTTGGAGACCAAACATGATCTTTTTGTTTCCATTCCCTGACACACTTTTCTCCTTCTTCCCTTTACCATTCTGGTAGACACTGGATTCCTCCATGAAGTGACTGAATCTGACAACCCAGCAAAAAGTTAATCCAGAAGAGAAGGATAGAAAAGAAAACCAGGAAGGATGCACATAGGCATTTTCTCAGTAAGCAGTTTAAGCTGGCTCCCAGAGAAGATGAGAAGCACCCCAGCTGGCAGTAGGAAGGTGGCAGGACTACACCCCAGGGAGCAGGTGGGAGGAAAGCAAGACATCCCCCTTCTTTTCAGATAAAGGCCTTCAGCATCACAAGCTGAAGGACATTATTATAAAAATTACAGTGTGACATAATTGTTTAAACCTCCCCGTTGACTGGGCCCCTAGAAAAGGAAGCTTCTTCCAGAAAACCTGACAAAACTATTGGTATTTCTTCCTTCACAGTCACAAGCCAAGTCACATGCTGGACTTATTTCACTTTAGCAATGCTCCAGAGACTCACAGGCTCGTGTGTAGTCTATAACCCACAAAGAACTCATCTTTATTGTTTAGCTCATATCTATGCGGCTGGAAAACAATATAGTTTTATGCAGTCACTCTTATTTTTCTGTAGTTCAGTCACACTGGTCCAATTGTATCCACGGGCAGCCCACCCACTTCAAAATTCAAACAAGAAAAATAATTCCTCTGTTTTCATTGAAAGTTCTTCCTCCTTTACCCACATTACAACTGCATCCATACTCAGACACTACACTCCAAAGTCTGGAAAAGTTCTCCTTCTACCCATTTTTTCCTACATAACAACCTGCCAACCCCACCACAGCGCCAGACCCTGACAATTCTTGAAGTTTAAGTAAGTAAATAAATAAATAAGCATTTAAACCCACCTCAAAAACAGGGTCGGGTGGTCCAGCTCTCAGTTGCAATACTTGTATTTGAAAATGACAGCAGCGAGTGGCCTGAGAAGCAGCTCTTCTGCCCCTGCACTGAACAGCCCAGCCGTTGTTTGGCTCTGACAATGAGCAGGTGGGCTGCTGTGACCAGAGCAAGTCACACAAGATGCCTGTGGTCCCCAAGACAGCTGTTGGAGAGAGCTAGGTAAGACCCCCCCCCAAGGTTTCAGAGAGTCCTAGGGAAAACAGCTTTCTTCAAGCCATGGGCTCGGAGCAAGGATGCTACTTGCAGTTGTGAAGCTGCTGATTATCCTTAGCATGCAGGAAGACGTGCACAACTTAGCTTTCCAAATGATTCCCTGCAGGTCAATCCTTACTTCACAGACAGACAAATCTGGCTGTGGCCTCTCCCCACCTGACAGTCCTTCCAGACAGAGGTGGGTCTGCATCACAGATCTGCAGCATGAAGTGTCCTGATGTGGGGAAGGGCTTGCCACACCACTCTCCAGCTACAGTCTAGCACCATTCATCACACCAGCTGACAGGTTAGACTCATGCACTTGGGAAAAAAAGGAAAAGCAACCAAAACCCCACCACACACGGAGCAGTCTGTAGCAAGAATCAAAGATTATTGCATCACATTTTTCTTGTGCTGCATTCAGGGCTTTTTTGGCCTGAGCTCTCTTCCTGACCTCATCTACCATAACTATCCTCCAAGTCCTGTCTCAAAGCTCATTTCCTCATGGGAGCTCAACAGTTAGAAACTACAGCTACACATGCACATTAAAAAAAACAAAATATGCACACACTGTCCAAGTAAGCTCTCAAAGAATGAGCTTCCAGTTGGTTTACTTATCCAGTTCCAGCAATCTACTTTGTTCCAGCCTGTTGTTCTTATCTTCAGTATATTGACTTTAATGCAGGATGCTTTTGAAATCAGAACATCAGACATGACTTCCCAACACAGGATTAGTGACAGCCTCTGTTGGAGGCTTCTCTGGGCTCCTGGAAGGTGGAATATACTTCTTGAGAAACTCCATCTCTTTCTAGACTCCCAAGTGCTGAGTGCCTTTAATATTACATGCTTAATTGAAAACACCTTTACACTCACTCATGTGAGTTGGGTATACTAATCCTAAATGCAAAATGTGTCCTCTCAGAGTTTTACATAATCAATGTTAATATTTATATCTAAACATTCCAATTGCAATAAATATTTAGTTTAAAAATCTTGCAAGTGTGTATCACATAGAAAAGTACATCTATAAGACGTCTGTAAGTACACACAGTAAAGAATGCAACAAGACTCAGCTTCCACTAAATAATAAGAGCAATAATAAATTTGTATTTAAAATCCCCCACATTTTCCTTTTTCCCTTCAGAAAGAGCAGGTACTAACTTCAGTAATTTGGTTTTCAGATAACAGACAGGAAAGAATTTCTCTGAGAGAGATGAAAGGATTTAGGCAACACTATATATACAATTAGAATTCCCAAATGTTTGTATCACTGGCAGTTCCTGTGAGTGCTGTGGAAAGATTAGGTTTGATTAAATTGCAGATTATGCAAGTTTATTTATGGACTCAGTTGTGAAACACACAATAAGAATCTATTTGAGGCAAAACTCAAAATTTGTTTGTAAAATATCTACAGTAAGTTTCCCAGTCATTTTTAACCTAAAACTCCATTGTTTTAATGTGAGCTGAGAAATAAATGAAGTCCCTTGAAAATGTTAGATGGAGAAGTAAACGGATAAGAAAAAATTACTTCAGTTCAAGAGTTTGAAGTAGTTATTTGACTGCCTATTTGGACAAAATAGAGATTTCAGATGTGTTTGACACATGGTTCCAGTTCCACACAGCAATGATCTATTTAGTTCAACAGCCATTTATTTTCAGCACTAATTAGTCATTAGCAGATCAGCATTAGTTGATTCAACAAATGAACTTCTAAGGAAATAACCCCCAGCAAAGCATTTCAACAAAGAAATTGGAGGTCAGAGAGGGAAGGACACGCAAATTTAGCAGAACATTCCTTTTGGTCCCTGCTTTTCTTGATATTGTCCAGGACAATCAGACAACCAAGTATTCCTATTCTTCATGGGGAAAATGAACGTACTTATTACTGACAAAATAGGTTTTAAACCTAATCTAGCAATACTGAATATAGATTTGAAAGTTGTGTAAGAATTTACACTCAATGCTGCAGAAGCTGGATTTAACCCATTCAATCCACTCTCCAGAATACTCTATAGGGAGGATCACGTTCAGCCATTTTTTAGATTTCAAACCTGTCAAAGAAGTATCTGACATGGATTTGGGTTTAACTTATTACACCATGCTGCTGAGACAAAAAAGCAATTTCTGTTCCTAAAAGAGCTCTGACAGTCCAAAAGCAAGCATTTATTTTCAGCAAGTTGGATTTAGACGCATTACACAAGATCCTCAAAATATAGGTAAAAGAATAGCAAGCTTTTGCTGGTAACTTAGCATGTGAGAACAACAGAAACCCCAAAACAATTAAAATTATGAGTCAGAGCATGAAATATTCCCTCCTTTGATTTTTTTTTTTTTTTTTTGCATTGTCTCAGTCTGTCTAGGCTCTGAAAATGTCTTGCATTGCCTGTGTGTCAGAGAAATTGCCTTTCCAACCCACAACTCCAAGTACTTGTTTATGTGAAATACATAATACATGAATACAATACTGAGTTAGCCTTCACTCCTCAGGTATAATCATAAGTTACACTGCCAGGCAGATTTTGTAAAAGATTTTAGCACTGATTTAGCCATGGAGATTGAAAATAGAATACCAAAATGGGAAAAAAGCAGTTATTGATGGAATATTCTCTTAAGCCACATGTTAAGGTTCTCTAACACAATTCCTGTTTTAGACACCCAGGCAAAAGACAGAAGCCAGCCCTTCAGAGCCTCCCACAATCTAATAGAAGCTGAAGAATCGAATTAGCAAAAAAGACCTTGAAAGCAATAAAGGAGTTTGTGTAGGGCAGAGCTAATTGTCAAGAAGTGTGCAAAGTGTATGGCAATTTGGGAAATGCTCTGTGATGGGTTAAGTTGCCATTTGATGCCTGAAGTTCCAGGTTAATGCATTAGCATGCCCACACAGAGTAAAATCCTAAGTGAAAGTTTTCGCAGTCTATTTGGGATGTTTTCTCAGTCAGCCACCTCCTTCTCCTGTTGAAGTACAACAGCCTTCCTTCTTTCATTTTTATAATGCAAACATTATTCACATAGTAGACTACAAGAATATGCTTCTTTGTTAATTCTCCTTACATAATAAACTACATAATAAACATACAAATGTGCCTGGGTTTTGTGTCCACAGCAATGAATCCCTGGTTTGCAGGATTAAAGATTATAGTGGGCTTCTTAAAAAAACCCCAAAACACAAACAACCCTTTTGAGAGAAAGGCTCTTCTTGCTATGAGGAGCTTTTGCATACTGAATTTCAATGCTTCTAACATCCACTTTCTGAAAAACACCATTCACAAAGCTGAAAACAACCCATTATTCTTCAACTGCAGCCATCAGCTAGAGCTGACAAATGTTTGAAACAGATTTGAAAATAATATTCAAAATGTATCCAATTCTGTCAAGACTACTGCACTACTTACATTAGAACATGTAGAAAAAATATACTCTCTAATCCCATAGAGTTAAAAAAAAAATCACATATGAAAAATATGTATAGTAGTTTGAAAAAGATTTCTTCTCTAGTGTAGTAAATGGTATTCAGCTATGAGACATCTCATTAATTGAAAATGACATTTTAATGACCTGTAAGCTCAACAGTAATTCACTCTGTTAGTAGCTATCCTCCAAATAAAAAACAAGAATTAAGCTTCTCAGGTGTGGGTTGAATTGATTTTCCTGTTCTGTTTCATCACCATTTTAACTCATACTATTCAATTTCTGTCTAGCTTCTTTCTATAGAGTTATAATATTTGGCAAAGAAAAAAGGAGAGATACTTTTACTTACCTCTCCCTCCCCTGTCACTCACCTCTCCCCCATGAAGTGCAATATACAAGCTCTCCATTTGTTACTGTTGTTGTTATTATCCTAAGAGCAAGGGAAAACTTTTTATATCTTTTAAGAAAATCTTTTGGCAAGTCAAAGATAATTCCTTACACAAGAAGCTGATGCCTGAAGTCAGATTTTTGTTTTAAGTAGGCAGTTTCTGTTTAAGTAGGGAGGATGAAAGCGTAATTTAAATTTTCCATATGATGTTTCACAAGTTGATGAAAATTGAATTTAAAGCCCAAAAGTAAGTTCTGACAAAAGGAAGAGATTTGCCACGTTCAAAGTTTTAAATCACCTCCTTCAACAGCTAGTATGAGAACATTTTAACAAATAAAAAAGGCAGAATAATGCAGACCCAATTCAGAAGTCCTTAACAAAAGAAGACCATACAAGTTATCATACGCTTCTGTAGGGGTGTATTTGACCTTGGTCTACCAGTATAACCATAAAATGGACCACTGAACCACAATGATAGCAAGACAAAGCAAGTAGTTAATGTTCTGCCAGTGCATGCTCTTAATGCTTTGTGTCACAGATACCCATCTGTCTTGCTATCAACACTTCTCTAGGAATAAACAAACTTTCATTGCACTATCTCCCCTTTCAGAGAGATTCTGCATTAATATCTAGAAAATCAGCAATAAAATTTCTCAGTCTCTATGCAAAGGTGTCAGTTCTTTGTAATCACATACCTTTTCCTACAAACTAAAGCTCTGCTGCTACTGGCAGACCTGACCTTTTGCAAAACTCATTGCATGAATGTTCTCAGGCTGGAGCAGCTGCAGAAGCTCACCCTATCCCTCAGCCTGCCTTTCCTGTTGGTTCTTCCCTTCAACAACATTTGTTGAGATCCACAACATTTAACTATAAATAAAAGAAATAAATGTCTCCATTTCGGCTGGCATTGGAAGAACAATGGAAAATTATGACAAACTAATGAGAAAACAAGACAAATTGAGGAAACATGCTTTATCTGAAGATGGGAGAATGTATGGTGAAAACAGAAAGCATTCAAATGGATGAAATAATGAAGATAGTAGATGTAATCACCTAGCCTTACCATATTTTCCATTTCCAAATTTTTTTGGTTTTGTTTTTGTGGGGTTTTTTTTCGGTTTGTTTGTTTTTTTTGTTTTAGAAAGATAATCAGTGTGATTCTATGTTTGGGACCCACAACCTTGTTGAATACTGCTCTGCATAATTGTTTTTCTCCTGTGCAAATATTTACGTTGTATTAGTGCAAGAGAAACCCATACTCTTCCATGCCTGGATTAAAGCATCACCACCAAGTTACACAAGAAGTCATGGCTAAATGGAAACAGCTGCTAAGCCACTTGCATCTCTGTTATTTTGTAATGCTCACTAGTAACTCAGAAGGATCATATCTTACATCTGCTTCTCTTCTCTCTTACATCAAAGTCTTAATAGATAGCTTGTAAGAGAAATTGTCATTGAAGCTAGATCTTGAGAAGAGGCACAGAAAGCCATGCTGCAGCTGCTGCAGATGTTCCTCTGTATGTTTACTAATAGCTGCCTGCTGAGTTTTAACATTTCTGGAGCCAAGGTTTCCAGATGTCTCCTCCAAAATTAATACAAACAACCAGGAAGTTTACAGAAGTAAAATGACCTAAAAATTTCTCTTTTCTCACAATTTCATTTCTGATATCTGCAGAGGAACTGTACACAACAAAGGAGATTTGCTGCTCTAACATAAATATGCACAACAACAGCATACCAAATACAAGTGCTGCAGAAGATCCCAGATAATAAATCACCACTTTCATGTACTAGAGACAGTCCTTGATGCTCAACAGCACTGGTCAAGCCACTGCATTGTCTCCTCCTAGTGCTGTTTATATGTTATCAGCATGACAAAATGGGGAGCTAAGGCTTGGCCTGACATTAATGCCCATCACCTTTGAGGAGACATTGTCCATAAGGTCTGACAGCATAAATGAGATACAGAACTCAACACACTAAAATTTAATGAAAATTCACACCAGAATAAACTTGACCAACATTTTTCTGTCCCTCCTATCCTACACTGCCCTCAAGCCAACTCATCTAGTTTGTTTTCCAAAAAAGAAATTTAAACAACAAAGAGAAACTAAGATGATTCACACCCCCAAACTTTTCAGCCATGTTTTGTTATAAAATGAAATCCTGCCAAGTCCCTTTACCAAATTTATCAAATATTTTCCCACTCCTATTGAAGAATTAATGTGCAGCCACTCTTTCTTAAAAAAAATAATTAAAATAAAACCAAACAAAACAGATTGTACTGAGGAATCCAGCTTCAGTGTATGCTGCATTTTATTCAAGGACTCAAACTGTTTCCAGCCAAAATCTCTGATTATGATACAACAAACACTTGTATTTCAGTGAAAACTTTGTGAAGATGTACAGACACAAAACAGGTGTGTGTATTTACAGACTTTCTTACCTCTTGCCAGAAATTTTTCTTCTTTAAACAAAGAACTACTGCTTTTCCTAAAGGAATGAACATTTCTAAAGCCCTGAAAAGCTAGCTGTGATTAGGCAATATAAATCAAACCACAGAATGAAACACACAGATGACCCAGTTTTCTAACTATCACAGCGGGAAGGTTTTTTCTAAGTATTTCACGTGATTTTTAGCATTAGTATGCAATGTATTTTTGTCTATTAGACAGTAATTCTCCCTTCACAGAAATCATTCAAACTTTCCCTCTTCATAAGAGCGAAACAGACACACATCAAACACAGACAAGACTTTCAAGATCTCTACCTAGTATCAGTGAACAAGGACACAGCTCAGGGCTTTTGGCTGAAATGTGTCCAGCTTTGTTCGCTGTTTCAGAGCAAACTAATCTGTCTAGTTTGTGCCAGTAATTCCGTTCTTGTCAAAGTCTGGAAAACAGAACTAAGAAAAATACTGATTTCATAAAGTTTCAGGTTTTAAGACAGTTTACAGGAAATTCTTCATCAGTTTGTTATCAGGCAGCATCAGCTGGTAAATGGCAAGTTGAAACAGTTGCAAACTATTCTGGAGAATACTTCCCTAAGTAAGAAAGAGATTCAATAAAACCACATTTCAAAACAGTCTTGGCCCAATATCCTTTTCCAAACAAGTACAATGTATTTGTTATTGACCAGCATTCAAACTGTTGTTATAGGAGCTTATCCACCAGACTCTCATCTGCACTGCACCTCTCTATTTTCTTTCCCTTTCTGAGCTAAATGTCATTTGAAAATGTGAGGATGACAGCAGTAAGACTTCAAACCTGAGAACAACAGACTCTCCAAAGAACTAGTGTTTTCTTATTAATCCTGGGATAAGTAAAACCAACAAACACATCACTCACTTTCAGGAAGAACATCTTAGAACTTACAGATCAATCTTCACTGTCCCCACTTCGGTTGTCCTTTACCACAACCAAAAGCGGTTGCCCTCACTAAAGGTACAGTAGTACCCTCTTTGTAGAGAGAGAATTACAAACTGTCTCTCAGACCTAAAACAATGTTTGAATACTAATTATTTTTTATAACATGTAAATGTCAGCTTAGAACAACAAAGAACTGCATGAAGCAATTCTGCATTTCAAAGGTGGCATCTATGGGTAAACAAAATTCTGTGCTAGAATACTGCAGTGACAGAAGCTACATAATTATAGTTTCTACAGCACTGCAAACTCTGGAGTATATCCTATAATGGCTGAAAAGCAGAATTTAAGCAGCACTGAATGGTTTTCTCTGAACAGAGCTGTAGGAAGGCTTTCCACTCAGCAAAGAAAGGACTGGAATCTGCTCTTGATTCACTAATATTCAATATACTGCATACAACTTATCAAATGTCTGTGTGATTTAGCATCCCAAGTTTTTCTTTTTTCATTCCGCAAAACTATACCTCCCTTTAGCCTTTTCTACTTTAGAAAGGAGGCAAGTCACCTGCCAAGAATTGCTCTGCACCAAAAGCTGAGCTATATCTTGGAACAAAGGGGCACAGTTCAATTTAACTTTCAAAAGGAGCAAGCAGGCAATTCTGTTTAGCTATAACTAACAGATATAACTACTATCCAGTAGTAAGCAACACTAATGCTAGCATTTAAGAACTAAAGGTAGTAATAATGACCTGGGACAATGCCTCTATTTTATTAAAATTATAAAGCCAGTATGTTAATCATCACAGCCGCCGTCAGCCCTTATTGTGTAAGCCATCATGCACAAGTCAGCAAAATGCTTTAGCAACTGGAAAACTCTGTCTAGATCTTTATCAAGAGCTGATCAGAACAATAAGATCACAAAGACCTGTGCATCCATTTAATTAAAATAGTATGTTCCTTACTGCAGCATGTACTTCATCACACTTTAGCAAACTGACTCCATTCCATCACTGTTTAAATAACTTTTCCATGGCAAAAACAGCTATTCCGTTATAATAAATTTAGATCAAATGATAAAAGTTTTACTCAACAGACTTTGTTCTAGACTATGTTATAGAAATATCAGAGTGTTAAGGCTTTGAGAGACAGAGTTCAGTCTGATTAGGAATTTTTCTCGTTCCTCAAGTAACAGAATTCAAACAAATTAAGCTGTGAGTTGCAAATTATTTATAAATTAAAAATTAGGAGACTATGAGTCATTTGCAAAAGATTCAACAGACTTTTCCATCTTAATATACTCATGTCCCAAAGATGAACACTGCTTTTGTTCCAAAAACAATTAGGGTAATGACAAAAGGTCCAGTGTTTTATCTGCTGTTCTCTATCTCTTGCTCTCTTCTTCTCCAAGACTTCTGAAACATCCATGGCTAATATCCATTACATTTCTCTCTGAGGCTCCTTTAACCCTGTGACTTACAGACTTCAGAGGTGGAAAAAAACTCCCAAATATAATGAGGTGAAAGAAATAAAGCTACTTAGTAGAGTTTTAGGAAAAACCTCCTTGCAGGATTTTTCAAATGACATACTAAATTCTGTGAAGTTCTGGAAGACCCTTTTAGCATGAGGTGTATTTCAACATATAACTCCACTGTTAAAGGTGTAGTCACTCTCACTGAAGCCAACTGGAGTTTTAAAGCTACCTTCAGTGAACATCGGACAGATGTGTACCCATGTTACTACAGATATGGAGACGCCCTTCTTTGTTCAAACAATTGCATGCACACAAACACCATATGAATAGCTCTTGAAAAAGCCATAGCCGTTTCTCACTTCAAGGATTAAACCCAGGTGGATCTTGTAACAACTCTTACAGTTGTGCTGATCATTCCATGTTCGAACATCGCCAACATTTTAAAAATGTCTGAAAAACTGGGTGGATTAGGCCACCCTGGTTGGAAAGTCTGACAAAACACATAACTTCATATAATTCTCACTGATTTAGGCATGCTGCAAATTGCTGGACCTATACAATAGACACTGCATCATTGCACTCTTTGCCAGTTAGGAAATGGGACTAACGTACACAAACAGCTGAGAATATGGAACTGATTTATAGATTAAACTCAAGTGGAAAATGGTCTCATTTTCTCTTCACCCAAGAGTCTGCTATTCTGACTCCTGTTTCTCATGGATAAGATCGTAAATATTCATAGGAATATTGAAAGTCCATCCTTATGTCCTATTTTGGAAAGCAATCCTATTATTAAATACATTGTGGTTTATAATACATTAGCTTCCAATCAATCAAATTCTAAAGTTCTGTGTCACATTATTTAATATGTTATGTTTTGCAAATATGAAGTCTAACTTATATAGTCCCTTTGTGAAGTATGGGTATAATTACTTAAATCAATACTTACTATTTCATCAGCTGGCACAGAAAACAAAGTTCCATCTTCAAAATACCACTGCACAGTACCTAATGTTATTAATTTTCTTTTTATTAGCATGGATAATAATACAAAAATATGCTGCTAGCTGAATGTACAAGCATGATCCTGTAAAGAAATATGCAACTATAGCCGATACCTATCGAAACCAAGTGAGCTCAAATGATTTCCAGCTCTTGTGATTTTATCATGAGTCATACCTAGTGTTTTCCTTGAGTCACACATTTAGGAGCCTCAGCCATGATGCCCACAACTTCATTTTATAATTTCATTACTGTGGTGAAAGGGAGAGGAATCTGTCAGTTTATATATATGCATCAAGTCCCTAACCATGCAGGCGACACCCTTGGTCACTGGCCAGACTATTCTGTATCAAATTTTGGTGAAACAAAATCAAGACATAGTTACAAAAGTGCTTTTCATCACTTAATGGTAATTTCTGAGTGAATGTGCGCTAAGATCCACATGCATGCATTCCAATGTGTCTTCTTTGCTGTGTAAAAATTTCACCAATGAAACAACTCCCACTTTTTCCCTCACAGAATAAAACAAGTATTTATTTATTGGACAGCTTATGATATCAATGGTATGCCATTTCACTCACATATTAGCTGGAACAAGCCAAAAACTGTAGGGACATAGATGTAGCTAAATTTTCTGGTTGGGTTATTTTTTCTTTTACCAACCAAATAAAATTAATGAGCAGCATCAGTAAGTAACCAACATTGACTGGGCCTTGGTTGCTAAAAGTTCTTATTCTCTTCTATGATTTCAAAACCATTCAAATGCTATTCAAGATGCAATTGGACATTTAAGAATCAACACTTTATAAATCAGGTGAGAGGGAAAATATACAAGTGCATACATACTTAGATATTTTTAAATTCAGCGCCTCTGAATATCCTTGAAACTCTTACAAAGTTTTTGAAAAGCCATAAACAAATTGGTTTTCAATATCCACATAAACATCTGTAAATCTGAACCACTGTCGTGAGCAGATCCTGCTGTTCCAGAACTGACCAAAACAGTTTAAGTCAGTAGAGGAACAAGAAAAAAAAACTTCTCCTGTCTTCATTTCCAACACTGGAAGTACTAAAACTTTCTCTCAGGTTGCACTCAGCAGGAAGCAATTCTGAATCAGCAATGGATTAAGTAGATGAACTAACAGATCTCTGTCACATCAAATTGTTATGATATTTCATATTTTAACTAACTTTCCATTTAATATGGAAAATTAAAAAGACACTATACAGACTCTTCACAAGACATATTCAAGGAAGCATGAATGTAAGGGTTCAACAGAGCTAAATGCAGTATGGGAAATCTGCAATAAAACCAAGGATGAACTCCTAGAATATGCTGTCATTTGCCAAAATAAGGAAGAAGGTGATCTGGCTGCTATTCTTAAAAACATCCCCATCTGGCCTCAGCAAACCGGAGAAAAGTGATGCAATTTTCATGGCACCCACAGCCTCAAACCCAGACACTCATCACCTAAGTGTTAGCAAGCCCTTACACACGGCTTCTCAAATTACTGCTTCCCACCAAGACCTGAAACTGGCTCCCTTTAACATCTGTTAATCTAATTGGTTCCTATGAGCCCATAACAATTAAAGCTATTGTTGCAAGGAGCAACAGGGAAAGGGGCTTTTACATACCCACAGCTGGGCTATTAGCAGAACAAAAGGAGTGCATCCTACTCAAGGGCCCTCACCAAAATTCAGTTTCTAAACTTCCAGAACAAGAACAAGCCTCAGATGAAGCTGATGGCCTCAGCAAATGGGCTGAGCTCAATGCACAGATCAGCTGCTCTGTCACAACTGCAATCATAAAGAGGGACAAAGGCTGTTCAATTTCTCTAGTCATCAAATACAACAAAGTTAGTGGAACATATGACTAGTCATGGCAAAGATGGATTGAAGAACTCATTCAAAGAATTTGAATGATCTCTTATGAAGCTGACAATTTTTGGTCAGCCTGTAATAAGAAAAAGAAAATGAAATCAAAGTCCTTGTTTAGATTCAAAATATTTTTTCAAAAGGAAAGTAATGCAACAGCTGAAGAAACTGAGCTCTTTACTTATGCAAAACACTTCAGTGGATTTCAAGGAGAAATATTTTTTCCCCTAAGGAAGAAGTGAAAATGGAACAAAGTAACACCCAGCTCAGAACCAGGCCTGGTCCCTTTTCCACAGACACTTAAGAACATCTCTGTGTACTCACAGCAGATTGTCACCCTCAAAAGGAATTTTCATACATCTAAGCAATATGAAGAAAGGCTTGCAGAACAGGAGCTGTAGTATCCTCAGTATCATCAGCCTACAGAAGAAAGGAATTAAAACTGTCATAAGTTTTGTAGATGTCTAAGCACAAACATCTCACACTCTGAGAGCAGTTTTCTTCCAGTGCACCAGATTAATGAAGCTTATTTCTTGTCCTTTCTACAGTCTAGTCTTCAAATGACTTAATGAAACCATTCTCAAAAGTGTTTTTGCTCTGTGCTCTCTGCTAGACTTTCTACCCTAGCATTACGCCCCAAGCAGCTGGGCACAGTGCTGAACTGAGCATCACAACCCTTAGAAGTTCTTCAGAAGCTCCTGCAACAGCCTAGCATATTATGTGCCTCACACTTGGACACGCGAGAGTTTACCAGCTCCCATCCTAGCGTGTGGGAGGAACAACAACTGTTATTTACTTTGTAGCATGCAGGGAATTAAAGAAGCTTTCAACGTTAGTTTCTTTGCTCTCCAGCCAATGGCGCCTTTTTTTTTTCTTTTTCTTTTTTTTTTTTTTTTAAGTCTTTTGCTTGCTGTTCATCTTTCTTAAACTATTTGTCAAATTTTCACCAACCTTTGTGAAATTCCACAAAGTCAACTTTAAAAACAGAAATGCATTTAATGGAGAAGTTGAGACTCAGAAATGAATGCAGAAACTTCACTTTTCCAGAGTAATACTGAAGAAGAGCTATGTATCTGAAAAACCTTTTCCTTTTTTTTCTTTCTGGATGTTTTCTTAGACCATCACAACTACAGACAATTACTACATTCTGTAGTAGCCAAGAAACCACTTATTAGCCAAGAAACAACTTATTTTCTCTGACAATTGCAACATACTTCAAACATATCATAATTAAACTTTATAATAATTTTTAATAGAACTCAGGCAACATTAGAAGGTTGCTCATGGTATGTAGAGCTATGTGATGATTTAACAGGTACAATTATTAAAAGTATGCCAAAGTAACCACATTAGTTCTAAGGATACTCAAATACTTGGAAACACACAAACCTCCTGACAGGCTTTCTGTAGGTTTAACATTTCAAGCTGTGCCTCCCGACACATTCGAAAAACAGAACATGGCAATCTTTCAGACTGTCACAAAATGTGCTAAAAAGTATGATTTTACACAGCTAATCCTAATTTCTATCTTATTGTTTTTACCTGAGCACCATCCTAAAATGGAAATGATGAATTTTTGAAATAATTTGCTGAAATGTAGCACAAATAAAGTGTGCTATTACTGTTCACAGATTTCCTCTAATAAGAAGGAACTGTACACATAGATTGATGATTAAAATAAATAAAAATAAATGGGATAAACACCTCCTAAGTGAGAGTCATGGCCTCTGGTCCATTTTCTTTTAATTAACTTAGATTATTTCACATGCAGACAAAGCAATATCCCCTCTATATTACACAAGCATTCGTATGCTAGTAGTAACTCTGAGGTCAAGTCCCTCTAGCTGTCAGCAAAACACTCATTAAAAAAAAAAAAAAACCACAGTAACAAAGAACTTGATAACCATCCATGAGAATGCCAGGGAGGCAGACCTAGAAAATGCTTTTATTGCAATAAGTATAATGTTGTCTTGACATATGCCCATGCAAGAGTATTTTATTATCCTACTTCTAACAGATTTGACAGTTTCAGGAAGAAATATGAATAGTAGCCAATTTCCAGAGAGAAATATGCTCAACACAATCTGGAAAACTAGTTGGATTTCAAGGGATGTTTTCAACCTCCCTAGTATAGAATTTCTTTTTATTCTTCTCAGATTCAACTTTTCCAACACATGAAAAAAAAATAATTATCTGCAGGGGAAGATTTTTTCCTCATTTAATAAAATCCATAAATCTTTAGAGACTATAATTTTTTTCACTGTCTACTGCATTAATTTTACCCCCAGAAGAATCTTTATGAAAATATTTATCTTCCTGCATGATTTCTGTAAGAAGTAGATTTAAAACTCATCCAGTAAAGGACAATGGCAACCTTCTACCAAGCAGACAAAACCATTTGACTTTAGGAAAAATCCAGATCTAAAGAGATACAAAAAGTGAAAAATGAAAGAAAATAGCCTATATTTGGTATAGCAATTTTATTTTCCAATTACAGCAATATAAAATTTCTTCAGGCTTTTCAACTATATTTCACCAGGATAACATTTTCGTATTTTGGAACAATAAAATACTAATTTTAAAGACATTTTTCATGGGCATCTTGAAGTATTTTAGGAGGCATATATAGCATAAAATTGACCCACCTTTGGGTCAGATACGTTACCTCACCTCCTCCTGTCCATTCCTCCCATCCATGCCATTGCACTGGAAGTTGGTAATATTCTCTCACTGTTGTATAGCCCTTGTCCCAAGTCCTTCTGTATAACCTAGCAGGGATCTCTGATTACCATTCTGAGGGAAGTACTGCACCTATGCAGAACTGCAGCAGCATAATGACACCACAGCACTAGACTGTCAGGGATACCTTACTACATGTAGATGTTCTTGATTAAGTCACATCTCTATTATCTCATGCTGATTTAAAAATCAGTGAGGGAACTTGAGTGATTCCCTGGTATTTGTGACAAGTTCAGCCAGCAACCTTTGCTCATTAGGCTGGCCAATTCTCGGTTTGTAACTCTCACTGAATGCTTTTTCCATGGTCTGCCTGCAAAAGTTATTGGGGACAAAATATATTGTATTCTTACTCTTCAATTCCACAATGTATTTAGACAACACATTTCAACAGCCATCAACAGGTTATTTTCTATCTTGCTTAGAGGCTGTAATACGTTCCTCCATTTAATAGCTTTGGGAAGTAATCTAACAGCTCCAATAGTTTAAGCTAGAAAGGGCAGAAGGATGTAAGAGAATTCCTCCAAAGGCCATTAAAGAGAAATGGCAAGATAGCCTCAAGAAATGCAAAAGGAATCCTTAATTTCAAGCAGTTCAGTTTTACTTGGTAATAAAGTACTTGGCTCCACCATTGAGCTCTGTGCACTTGCTTTCTTCATAAAGTAGGTCTAGTCAGCAAGGGTTTAAAGCAGGTTTCAGTGATAAAGTTGGTGAGTCCTGATGCAATGTATATAGATTTCTCCTTTCACTGACAGTTTCTTTCTAAGAGTATCTCTTTTCCCAGACATTATGATGGTCCCATTTTAAAAAGATTATTTGCATGCACAAGGGTAACACATCTGCTTATCTTCAGACACATGTTGAGCATGCAACTCACAGAGCCTGCACTTTGGAAACAATTCAGTGTCCTGCAGTATGTGGTAGAAAAAAAAGGAGGGGGGGGAGGAGAAAGAAAGGTAAAACATAGTCTATTTAGCACATCTGAAAATGAGCTCAAGCTCCTTCTAGTTCCAGCAGCTGCCTATAACGGAAAAAATGAAGATTGGCCGTTGCCAAAGAAGTGGGCAGTAAGAAATAACAGATGTGAAATTTCAGCAACATCATTGGTTAGGTCAGTTTCACAGATGGCTTGAGAGCCAGGATCCCTGTTGGGCCGCAGCATTCTCAGAGGCACACTTGCTTTTCTTGCTGCTGAACTGTTATTCCTCTTGCTTAGCTGAATTTGCTCGGCAACCTCACCCGTGCATGCAACTGTTGGGAAATATTCCTGTCCTCACAAGCATGTGTGGACTGTGTGTAAAGGCTCCCCGATTAAAGTTAGTTACTACATTTTCCAAAATCATTTTAATATTTCATGTCTTTCTCAGTCTTGTTCACCTCTTTTTTGTTTCATGGAAACTTAACGGCGAGTGGGGAAGAAAAGACAGATCCTTCAGCACAAGATCTTATTACATGAGGCTCACAAAGAAAGTAAGATCAAAGAAACCAATCTAATCTGTTGTATACATTTTTAAGAGAAAGGGCAGTGGGTGAAAAATGCCCTTCAAAGAGTCAACTCCAATTACACAAGTAATTTTCAAGGATGAATCAAGTTTTTTGACAGAGTTTACAGGGGAAATTATGAATATAAGGAAGCTATCACATCAAGAGCAGCTCCTGTCACTCAATTTGCAGGGTTAAGTGGACTTCAGTTTAAATCAAAATTAAATAAAAGGTTATATTTAGGCATCAGAAATATGCCTTGAAATTGTAATGTGGATAACAAAGATGACTGGTACTTCCGAAAAAAAAAAACAATTAACAAGCTGTATTTAAAAAGAAAAAAAAAAAATAGTTCCAGTGAAGAACACCTAGTATCAGCAACTAGCATCAGCAGAACTGTACCAGGGCTGTCACATCCACTGCAAGACACTCTTCTGCTGTGTTCAAAATACAGTTGTAAAATGCAGCTCTTAACAAGCCTAGGTTTCCATGCAATGTCTCATCTGGTATATTTATTACCTGTTGCTGAAAGAAACAGTATTACTCTCCCTGCTACTTCCAACTGCTTATTACGTCTTTGTCCCTTTTCTAACATCTAGTAATTTCTCATCCACAGGACAAGCCAGGCCAGCATAGTTTCCTGATTTAGTTTTCCTTCCCAGGCAGTTAGGGGTTTTTTCCTGAAACAGCTGCTTACCTTGAACTCACCTTGGGACTGGGGGCTGATGCAAGAGAGGGAAAGAACAGGCTGAAGTATCCCTTTTGGCATCAGCCTGCAGTTGCACAAGACCAAATGCAATATTAAACCATGCTCTGGAAAGCATTACTAGCTTTCTTCTTGTAGAATAAATATTCAAGTGTCTTCAGGATTCCACATAATACAGTGAGTTTCTGAGAACCAATGAGAAACTCTGCAAGTAAAAATTGTAGTACTACAGCAAATGGAGGACTCCACAGGCACCAAAGCACAATGACATGAACTGAGGCTCAATATGGGGACATTGCAATCTAAGCTGACAAAAAGAGTAAGAAATTCACTGACTTTCCTTATATCACTTAGCAGGTTAATAACAGAGGCAGAAGTCAAATGTAGGAGTTGGGACAGGCAGCTCTATGCACTACACCACACTTCTTCCTTTAGCAGCAATTGCTATTTACTCACTGCTTGTAGTATGGCATCTCCTTGTCAAGAACTGCACTAGGTTCCAGAAATAATAACACTAAAATTAACAATTGTATTTGCTACTCCATAAGCAAATTATCGGTTCAATATGGTTTACCCCATCTGAAAGTTCCCAATGCCTTCCCAAGGAAAGAACTTGAAACCATAATATTTTTTTGACTCATAACACATCCTTTCTCCCCTCAGACAAAAGGAAAGAAAATGGAAAAAAAAAAATCCATGGTTATTTTTATTCCTATTAAATGGAAGTGAGGTTATTAGTACAATTTGGGATTAGTACTTCAAGATCACCTTGAAGTTCTCCAGAGAAGGAGTAAACCAAGCTGAACTATAGGAAAAATAAAAAAGAAAAGGCAAAGCACAGTTACAGAAAGGAGATTGCTCAAAGAAGAAAAGCAGTACAAATATATAGCTTCCAATTTAATCTGGATATTAACAAAACCAAGTAAATCCAGCAACACAGGTCACATCTCTATTTTTCGCTTCCAAAGGTAAAAACACCCTGTCTCTGCTGTTATCTACATAGTACAAAACTAGATTGATATAAACAGAACCACATATCCCAAAACAAACACAACTCTCCAAAATCAATTCCCTCTCACCAGCTGTATTCTCCTGTAAACTATGTAGATTTAACACACCAAGACCCTTTAGTCACGCCAAAACTACTGAAAAGTTTTCTATTTCACACTTAAGATACAGCAGGACTTAATCAGAAACACACATTCCTGAAGTAACAAAATACCATCATGAGGCAAACTTCAGCACACAGATTAAGATGACAGAACACCTAGAGCAAACCATGGCCTTCCTTCCTCTGATGGTTATCACAACACAGTGAAAGACCTAAAGAAAGACACTCTGCTCGCTTTCCTTCATCTTGGTTTCTCCCATTTGTTCCCAAGGCCAGAAGCACACCTAGGATTCTATCTAGGAAAGTTAAGCAAGTGTTATTACCTGAAGAGAAACAGGACTAGCTAGTCAAAACATTTATTTTCATGTAACACAGAAGAATATATGTCACATCAGCTGGCAGGTTCAAGAGTAGCTGGAATGACAGAAGTCCATGGTCCAAGAACTGCACCTTTGCATCAACCTCTGTCAAAAACACCAGCAAGTGGCCAGTGAAACTTTGGCTATTAAAAGAGGGGATCAAACCTCCAAATCTTCAATGATCTCATGATTACGTGTCAGAGGCAAACACTCCCCAAGCACATTAATATCTGCTGTTTTCTAGAAATGTCCAACACCAACATGTAGCACACTATCTACTTTTGCTGAGCCATCTCACTGGAGAGTGGATTACCATCAGCTGTTATGGGAGGTCTTGGAAGGACCTTAGCACCCCTGAACTAAGCAGTCACTTCTTGGTTAATACTATACGGAAAACTAAAAAACTGGTGCTTTCTTGCCCGATACAATTTCAGAGTCTGTCTTTCATGTTTATTAGAACAGGCACTATAAGCTTCTATCCTACTTATATTGCAACAAAAGGAGCACACAAAAGTGAGGAAGTATGTGAACACTATTATAATATAATGTCATTGAAACCGTGGGGAGAAAAAGAAGAGGAAAGAGCAAGCAAAATACCAAAGATTTCACTAAGAAATCTTCAGAAGGTAATTCGGTCCTTTAAAGTTTATCTTTGTTGTTTATTTATTGCTTCCAGTTACAATCTTATTATTTGCTACAACTGAAGAATTTTATGGAAATAAGTGCACAACTATTTTCAAATGTTTCCCAAGACAAATTATGCAATGTCTTTAAATAGAACACAGACAACTAGACTTTGTTGTGCTCATTAGCACATCTAGAGAGAGTCTATATTATTTACATATTTTATTATGAAGGAAAAGTTATAATTTCAATTTTCTTTTCAACATATTAGGCCTTCACAGAGCTACTGTTATTAATTGTGCAATTTTATCATCACCACTGCACTTAACCCTGTACATTGGCTTCCAACCTGCTGCCATTGACAGTTGCTCAAGTTTTTTAAGTTAGGTTATTATTGCACATGCTAGTGTTTCCGTTCTGTTGCTAAGTGTCATAGGGCTCCCCTCTTAGCTGGTCTGAGGCACGTTATTATAAAGTAAGTTATATTATCTGTAACATTATCCAAAAAGCAATTTTAATTTAATAAGGGTCTCTTTAATTCTTATATTCCATCAGGTTCTTAAACAGCATTAAACTTGAAAGAAAGGATACCTGTATATTTTGTTGAATAAAGTTATAGGAACTCTCTATAATCCTTTCATTCCATTTGTGCCCTGATGATAACATGGATACAGCAGTTTAGCTCCGACAACTGTCAGGCAGTGAAGGATGGGAGTACAGGGATAGATTAAACAGTAGGCAAAAAACAATTATCCAAAACTAACTGACAAACTTTAAACTCAATTATTTACTTTTTACTAGTAAAATACAACCAGAAATAGAGAGGATATAGTAAATATAGACCTACATGACTGCATTCTGAACTTAGATTCCTTCAACATTCTAACTAAATGCTATTTTTATAAATTAAGAACAAACCCATTTTACAGAGGCCATTAAAGCAAAAAGATAATAGAAAAAAAGACAAATTTTTCTCACTGCATCGGTCACCACATGGATCAACAGCACATGGAACAAAATACATGGGTACTAAATATTTGCTGCCAACAACACTGAAATCAAACAAAATCCCTTAAATATGAAATATTTCATGTAAACTGGCTCTGCCACAGAAACCAGAGAGCTAGAAATATTACATTATTCCAAACAAATATCTCTTCACAAGAAAATCAGTTGTTTCTTGAAAGTATTATTATACTCTTCTTCCATTGGCCTCTTGTCCCAGGCAGCCAGCAATAGGACAAGAGGAAACGGCCTCTAACTGCACCAGGGGAGGTTCAACTTGGACACGTGGAAGGATTTTTTTCACTTAACAGGTGATTAAGCACTGGAACTGGTTCTGCAGGGAGGTGGTAGTGTCACCATCCCTGGAAGAGTTCAAGAAAAAACTGGATGTGGCACTTTCTGCCGTTAGCTGGCAGGGTGGTGGTTTGGTCAAGGGTTGGACTAAATGATTTTGGAGGTCCTTTCCAACCTTAATGATTCTATGATTCTCTTCTGTTCTATGATTATTAAGTACAAGTAACAATGAATTTGTATCTGCATTTGTAAGGCTTCTTTGACAGCCTACACTTACAGACAGGGAAGTACAAATAATATATTTAAAAAAGGATTACAAAAGTAACTTATTAAACTATTTGACATTTTTAAAATTCTTCCTTAGATTATTCTTGCCTTCTTCTCTAGTCAAAATGGTACATATTTGGCACATACAATGCAAAGAATCAGCATAGCGGATCAGGAAAGAAAACTAACTTTACAATGGACACCACCATTTGCAGAGGGAGAGTTAAAAACCATGAACATAAGTTTGCAGTCTAAAGAAAGAAAAAATTCAGCTTGCAGTACTTTATTAACTTACTTCAGATTTCAGGTATTCCAGAATGATATCTCGTTTTATAATTGCTAGATGAATAAAATGGCACTATTCTGAAAAGTCATTTCACACATCATTATTTTAATACAATGGGTCAAGTTACCATTTCAATAAGTATAGGTAGAACCATTGTACTTGAAATATTTCAAGTTTTTTTCAAAGTCAGGGTTATGTGAGGAAGGGGCTTCACTTATCAAAAGCAGTCAATCCTCCCCTCCTTAAAATCTCTTCTTAAAAGAGTTGTCTGAATGCTCTGAACAGGAACTTGGTCTCCAGAAGAAGATATTCAAAAGGCATAGCCTACTGAACGTCTTTCATCCTTCAAACAGCAGTAAAACTTCAGAGTCAGACTGCATGCGAAAATACAGAAAATATAATCAGAATTTCATTTACTCACCACTGTTCCAAATCCTTTGGTCTTAGTCAACCACTTAAGACGCCTGGTAATACCTAGAGAAATAATTGATGTAAAATGTAAGAAAGGTACAGAGCCAAAAACATCAAAACAATATTCATGATTAGTATTGATGGCTGGAATGGTAAAAACATTGCTTGTAAGAGATTACATGCATTTCGCTACCAGGCCACTTCTGCTTGGCTAGAAATGCAGCATTCTAGACATCCCATGAACGAGCTAAGCAAAAGCTCAAATCCCAGACTTCAGGAGAGTAGACTTCTGTATCTTCAGGGATCTGTTTGGCGATGTACCATGGGATAAAGCTCTGGATGGGAGAAAGGCCCCAGAAAATTCACTAATATTCAAGGGTCACCTCCTCCAAGCTCAGGGATGATGCATCCCAACAACAGGGAAGTCAGGCAGAAACGCCAGGAGGTCTGCATGGAACTAGGAGCTCTTGGACAGACATAAACAAAAGAGTGGAAGAAAGGACTGGTAGCCTGGGAGGAATACAGAGAGAATTTCTGAGAAGCCAGGGATAAGGTTAGGAAAGCTAAAACTGATAGAATTAAACCTGGCCAGGGACATCAAGGACAATAAGAAAAGCTTCTATGTTGGTGATAAAAGCAAGACCAGGGAAAATGTGGTCCTTCTCTGGAAGGAAATGGGGTTACATGGGACATGTAAGGTTCTCTATGACTTTTTGCCTCAGTTTTCACCAGCAAGTGCTCCAGCTACACTGCCCAAATTGCAGAAGGCTAAGAAAGACATGGAAATACTGGAGAGGGTCCAGTAAAGAACTACCAAGGTCATCATAGGATCACAGAATATCCTGAGTAGGAAGGAACCCACAAGTAGAGTCCAACTCCTGGCTCTGCACGGAATAACCCCCAAAGTCACTCCAAGTGCCTGAGAGAATTGTTCAAACGCTCCTTGAACTCTTTCAGGCTTGGTCCTATGACCGCTTCTCTAGGGAACTTCTTCCAGTGCCCAACTACCCTCTGAGTGAAGAACCTTTTCCTGATATCTGGGAAACACACCTTCATGCCATTTCCTCATGTCATATCACTGCTCAGCAGAGAAAAGAGATCAATATTTGCCCATTTCAACTTGTGAGGAAGTTGTAGACTGCAGGGTCATGATTAGGGGACTGGAGTATTTCTCATCTCTGGAAAGGTTGAAAGAGAAACCACCCACTGTAGGAGAAGACCAGGTTTGCAACCATCCTCAGGAACTGAAGGTGTCTCCCAAGGTTCAATGCTTACTATTTAACTTGCTCATCCATGACTCAGATGAAAGGACAGATGCCTGCTCAGTAAATTCACTGATGATGGCCTGTTCAGCCTCAGGAAGAGATGACTGAGAGGGGACTTCATTACCGTATACAAGTATCTGAAGAGAAATTGCCAAAAGGATGGATCAGGCTTCACTGTGCTGAGCAATAGGACAAGAGGCAATGGGCAGAAATGGATGTAGAGGAAATTCCACCTGAACATGAGGAAGAACTTTGAGGGTGACTGGGCACTGGAATAGATGGCCCAGAGAGGGTATGGAGTCTCCCTCACTGGAGACATTCAAGAGCTGTCTGGACACAAGCTTGTGGCGTGTGCTCTGGGATGATCCTGCTTGTGCAGGGAGGTTGGACCATATAACCCACCATGGCTGGGTTACAACATGACCCATTCTTTGATTCTGTGACCTTCCAGAAGCCTACCAGTACCTGAAAAGGGCCCTTAAGAAAGCAAGAGAGTGACGTTTTACAAGGGCATGTAGTGATAGAACAGGGAGTAAAGTGCCTTTAGACTGAAAGAGGGCAGGTTTAGACTAGATATAAGGAAGAAATTCACTGTGAGAGTGGTGAAGCACTGGAACAAGTTGCCCAGAGAAGTTGTAGATGCCCCGTCCCTGAAGTTTCCAAGGCTGGGTTGGATGGGGCTTTGAGAAACCTGGCCTAGTAGAGAATATCCCTGCCTATAATAGGGGGCTGGAAGCAGAAGACCTTTGAGATCTATTCCAACCCAAACCGTTCTATCATTCTGTGATTTTGTGATTCTATGAAATGGTAACACAAACTAAGAACTCACAAAATCACATCTTTTTTTCTTCCCCTATTTTACTAGTAAAGTATATCAAGATCTGAAAATCCATTTAAGCTTATTTGTATATTCTATCACAATTTATAACAACACATTAAGATCAGGTATGACTTAGGAACAACTCCAAAAGTTCCTAGACCACTGTAATAAAAACCTAAACTACATAGCATGTTCATCCCATAAGCTTAAAAAAATGCACCTCTAAACTTCCTAATTCATGGAATTAAGCATGTATAAACACAAATTTGTGTACCTGAGATGGATTAATCCCTTGGACAGACTGGGCACTGGCTACCCAGGGCATACTTCACGAAACAAAGCTGGGGGTCTGGGCATAGAGTGGTCTAAACACGAGCCAACAGTTAGGCAACAACAGAGGCCAAGAATATCCCGGAATATGTCTACAGGCTAAGATCCCACTAATAAGCTATTATTCACCTTCCACCAGCACTTCAGGAATACTCATCTTGAATAGGCAATCCAGTTTTGAATCCCCACTGCCAAAAAGTAATAAATTAAGGTGATAAAAGTAATGTTGGGTTGATTCAGCAACACAGGATTTCCCACAGTAATAGCAAATTCTGAATTTGTTTTCATCAGGACAAGATACATGAAGACCTCCCCTCACAGGAATGAATGAAAGGAGTCAGAAGGTCAGTTTATTCTAACAAAGAGAGATAATTTGGCATTGGTGAAAGTTTAACAACAGAAAACCTCAGGAAGAACTTTCAACGAAGTGTGCTGCTGAGGACACAGGAAAGTGTACCAGGAGCACTGCAAGGTCAAGCACAGTTTAAAACTGCCTCTGAATTCCTGACACACAGAATATTTCTTCAGAAAAAAAAATAATTAAAATAAACAACACCAAAAAAACCAATTGACTGGATCAAGTAGCTGTGATTACTTCAACTTTTCTATCTCAGAAACAATTAACATGGCAATGAAAATACAGCAGTGTTAACAGAGGCAGAGACTATTTTCAATTTAAAAAAGGGCCAAATTGTTTTCCTTAAACTCAAGTACCAAAAAATGCAGGATCAATTTTAAGGCTTTCCAGAAGGAAGCCCAAGGGTGGTAAGCCAGAGCTGGGGGTGAACTTAGCAGCCCAACTGAGGTGCATGTACACTAATGCACGCAGCATGGGCAACAAACAGGAAGAGTTGGAAGTCACGGTGCAGCAGCAGAGCTATGATGTAGTTGCCATCACAGAAACGTGGTGGGATGACTCACACGGCTGGAGCGTTGCAGTGGATGGCTACAAGCTCTACAGAAGAGATAGGAGAGGGGGAAGAGGTGGAGGGGTGGCCCTTTATATTAGGGAGGCTTTGGATGTTATGGAAATTGAAACTAATAATGATGAATTTGAATGTCTATGGGTAAGAATTAAGGGGAAGGCCAATAAGGCTGATATCCTGCTAGGAGTCTGTTATTGACCACCCAAACAGGAAGAAGAGGTAGATAATTTATTCTACAAGCAACTGGAGGAAGTTTCAGGATCACCAGTCCTTGTTCTTGTAGGTGACTTTAACCTACCAGACATCTGCTGGGAACTTAACACAGCAGAGAAGAGGCAGTCTAGAAGGTTCTTAGAGTGTGTGGAGGATAATTTTTTGTCACAGCTGGTGAGTGAACCCACCAAGAGTGGGGCTATGCTAGACCTGCTGTTTGCTAATAGAGATGGGCTGGTGGGAGATGTGGTCGTCAGAGGTTGTCTAGGGCATAGTAATCATGAAATTACAGAGTTTTCAATATTTAGTGAAATTAGGAGGGGCACCAACAAAATTTTCATACTAGACTTCCAGAGGGTGAACTTTGGGCTATTCAAGAGACTTATTCGGAGAGTTCCTTGGGAAGCAGCCCTTAAAAACAAGGGAGTACAAGAAGGGTGGACATACTTCAAAACAGAGATCTTGAGGGCACAGGAACAGACTCTCCGTGTGTGCCATAAGATGAGTGGACAAGGTAAATGCCCAGCCTGGATGGGCAAGGAGCTTATGAAGGAACTAAGGAATAAAAAGAGGATGTATCATCTTTGGAAGGAGAGTCAGGTATCTCAGGAATTATTTAAGGGGTTTGTTAGGGAATGTAGGAGAAAAATTGGAGAGGCCAAAGTTCAGTTAGAACTTAATTTGGCAACTTTTGTGAAGGGTAATAAAAATGGTTTTTACAAACATATTAATGGTAAAAGGAAGGATAAGAACAATCTTGGTTCTCTACTGGATGCGGGAGAGAATTTAGTGACCACAGATGGGGAGTCGGCAGAGGTGTTCAATGCCTTCTTTGCCTCAGTCTTTATTGAAAAGATGATTTGTCCTCAGGATAACTGTCCTCCTGTGCCAGTAGATGGTGTCAAGGAGCAGGATGGTCTCCCTGTTATCCAGGAAGAAGTAGTTAGAGAACTGCTGAGCTGACTGGATGTTCATAAATCTATGGGACCAGATGGGATCTATCCCAGGGCGTTGAAGGAGCTGGTAGATGAGCTTGCGATGCCGCTTTCCGTTATTTATGAACAATCCTGGCTTAGCAGTGAGGCCAATGTGATGCCCATTTATAAGAAGGGTAGGAAGGAGGATCCTGGGAATTATAGGCCAGTTAGTCTGACTTCGGTGCCTGGTAAGGTCATGGAGCAGTTCATTTTGGGTGCCATCACACAGCACCTACAGAACGGCCGGGGGATTAGACCCAGCCAGCATGGGTTTAGGAGGGGTAGGTCGTGTTTGACCAACCTGATCTCCTTCTATGACCAGGTGACGCGCCTGGTGGATGCAGGAAGGCTGTAGATGTTGTCTATTTGGACTTCAGCAAGGCCTTTGACACTGTTTCCCACAGCATCCTCCTGGAAAAGCTGGTAGCTCATGGCTTGGACGGGTGCACTCTTCACTGGGTTAAGAACTGGCTGGATGGCCGGGCCCAGAGAGGGGTGGTGAATGGTGCTGCATCCAGTTGGCAGCCAGTCACTAGTGGTGTCCCCCAGGGATCGATGCTGGGGCTAGTTTTGTTTAATATTTTTATTGATGACATGGATGAGGGTATTGAATCTATGATTAGTAAATTTGCAGATGACATCAAGCTGGGAGCGTGTGTCGATCTGTTGGAGGGTAGGAGGTCTCTGCAAAGAGACCTAGAATGAGTGGATAGATGGGCAGAGTCCAATAAGATGAAGTTCAATAAGTCCAAGTGCCAAACCCCCTGCAACATAACAACCCCCTGCAACGCTACAGGCTGAGGGACAGTGTGGCTGGACAGTGCCCAGGCAGAAAGGGATCTCGGGGTACTGGTTGACAGACTATTGAATATGAGCCAGCAATGTGCCCTGGCAGCCAAGAAGGCCAACGGCATCCTGGCTTGTATCAGAAACAGTGTGGCCAGCAGGACCAGGGAAGTGATTCTTCCCTTGTACTTGGCACTGGTAAGGCCACACCTCGAGTACTGCGTCCAGTTCAGGGCCCCTCAGTTCAGGAAGGATGTTGAGGCACTTGAACGTGTCCAAAGAAGGGCGACGAGGCTTGTGAAGGGCTTGGAACACAAGCCCTACGAGGAACGACTGAGGGAGATGGGGTTCTTTAGCTTGGAGAAGACTCAGAGGATACCTTATCACTCTCTACAACTACCTGAAGGGTGGTTGTAGTAAGGCAGGAGTTAGTCTCTTTTTCAGGCAGCAACTGACAGAATAAGAGGATACAGTCTTAAGCTCCATCAAGGGAGATTTAGGTTGGATATTAGGCAGAGGTTTTTTTCCTGAGAGAGTAATAAAGTTTTGGAATTGTCTTCCCAGTGAGGTGGTGGAGTCACCATCCTTGGATGTGTTTAAAAGGAGATTGGATGAGGCACTCGGTGCCATGGTTTAGTTGGGGTAGTATTAGGGCATGGGTTGGACTCAGTGATCTTGGAGGTCTTTTCCAACCCTGTGTGATTCTGTGATTCTGTAAGCACATGTAAACAAATCTAATTGTCTGAATAACCCATTAGGTGGTGGGGTTTAAGGAAATTTAAGGAAAATTTCCTTGCTTGGAGTCTGAGCTCCCTAAGAGTAGTACAGCCAGGGTAAGACAGGATCAGCCCACAGAGGAAGCTGTAGAAAAGCCTCTCTCTCACAGAGCCAGCCACCTGCCAAAGGCACAGCAGTGTTCTTCCTCACATGCACACAAAAACTAAAAAAAAATCTAAACATTTTTGAAAAGAGGAGAATAAGTATTATATTTAAAAAGCCTCCTTTTTGCTACCACATTTGTGACAAAGCTAACAAGAAGAAACTCCACGCACATTCCACTACCTCATCACCATGCAGGCAGTGTGCACTTCCCTTATGCTATAGATGGCCAAATCCTCCCAAACAAACCAGAATGCGAAAAACACATGTATGCTCTCATTCTTTTTCTCAGGAGCTCTGAGCAATTTTGCAATAGCTCAGACAGATTTCTAGAACAGTTGGCAAAAATACAGAAAATCTGTTTCTTCCTTTCTACTCATCTAGCTGTAAATTTGGTTGCCTCAACCCCACCCCTCCAAGAAAAGGTAGAAACAGTACATTCTTCATTTTTAGCTCCTTTCTCATTTGCAAAGGATAAATGTTTTAGTATAACTCAGAGAGAAAGAGTCTCTATAAAAAGCAGAGCCATTGATTTAAAAATTTTCTTATTAATAGTAAACAGGGGGATCAAATAGGCTGGACACTGTTAAGAGAACACAATGGGTTTGATAACATTCCCATGTCACATACCCTGTCTTTGTACACAATAGGAAGTGGGTATACTTAGGCTCCCCAGCACAAATACAATTAAAAAAAAATACAGATATATCTGCTGTATCTTAAAACATCCTTTTCAAGTAGCTTTTACTTCAGATATACTACTGTGCGATACTTCCATGTATTATATAACAGCAAGTACTGAAATCAAAGAAATATTTACTTATTTCAAGAAGGTTTGTATGACCAATTATGTCACTATGAATAGAAATAATGCATTCAATGGGTTCTTTGTCTTTTGCTATCAATGCAGAACAACATAAAAAGAAATGGGAAAAAAAAGAAAGTAGTATTTCATAGGCGTCACTAAGGCTACCTTCAGAAATAACAGCAAAACAAGAAGAGGAAAATATTTTCTTTAGGGATACATTTCTAGCAGGTTAAAAAAACCACCAACAAACAAAACCGCCCTCTAAATTAATTACAATGCCACATACAAGAAAAAACTAATAGCTGAAGATATACAACAGATTTTTTTTAACATTTCTTCTCAGGGTCTTATTTTCTGTTTAACATATACATACAAAAGAAAAAAAATTTGGTTTTTGCATTCTGTACCTAATTTGTTCCATCTAGAAGATCATGCTATATATCTATATGTATGTAATTTAAACCAAATTTAAAAGAGCCATATCGAGAAACTTAATTTGCAAGCTATTTCAATGAGAACAGAAAAAAAAAATCTTATCTTTATACTACAAAACTAATTCACCCAAATGCACCTCTCCTGAAGTTTACACTAATAAAAGCCAGATGTACTTCTAATACACTAATCTCTGCTCTTAATGCCGGTTTTCCCACTGCACCACCTTAACCAAGAAAGCAGCACAGCATAGTTTTGTACATCATTAAAATGTTTAAATCAAATAATACATTTTTATATCCTAGCAATTCTCACAAAACTAAGCACAATAAATACAGAAGCATTAAGAGACTTGCACTGCAAATGAAAGATCCCTCTCAGCCTGTTACCTAATACAATAACACCTGAGCGGTAAATGAATCAAATTACATTTCTTAAGCAAGCCAGTCATTACCAACTAAAGCAAAAGTGTGCAAATTCGTTTTTAGTAAAGTTATTCTCTAAAATTTGTTTTGGCTTCTAAGGTTTGTTTTAGCTAAGCATAAACCTTTATTTGAAGTTAGTAATATTGAACATCACCTGTGAGCCCAGTTCTGTAGTTACTGAAATCAGTGGGAGCTCTTATCTTTAGCATTACCCACAAGGATAAAAGGACATAAATCGTTTACTTTAAAGGCAGCGTAAAAGCACTTAACAAGTTCACTTTCCAACATGCTTCTTGAGTCACATCTCTGTGTCACAGGGATTGCAAAGTAAAACGGCAAGTCTCCCTTCCACAGCTGCACCATGACTTACACCACAGACAGCGCTTTAGGCCTTGCTCTGTACAACCCTCTGCCAACTCAAGGCAGCCAAAGTTTTGCAGCGGTATCTCTACTAAGTACATCTACAGCCACTAAAATTGTTCATTGGCTTTGTTTTGGCCATAAAGCTGCTCTAGGTGGCTGCAGCGTGGCCATCACAGAGAAGTACCAGAATTAGAAGTGATTCAGAAAGCAGCTTCATCCTGGAGCCAGCACTGCTCAGCAATCCACCGCCTGCGTGCAGATGATGAAAGGAGCAGGTTCCATGGGCAGCCCAGTGACCAGCGGACACAGGCAGGCTCCAGGGCAACAGCACAGCAGCTGGGACTGGAACAGGCACATTGGTAACACAGCTCCAGCACGGACTGATGGCCCCAGGCTGGGTTGAAAAAGATTTATGGGCCCCCAGGTAAGAGCATGGGCAGGACTCAGAGGAGGCTGAGGCCCATGAGTGCCCTGGAGCCCTGACACCTGGTTTCTAATCAAATGCTCTTAACCAGTGGCATTGTCTCAGCAATGAGCTAGAATCACTTGGCAAGCCCAGGCTATTCTTCCTAAATGTCAGCTGGCTTAATAAATTACAGCTTCTGATGAGTATTATTAACATTTGAATTATTGCTCCCAGATTACCACACACTGGCCTGCAAAATCCTAAGTTTACAAACAAAGCTGTCTTCTGGCAGAAGCAGAAGAGAATGTATCCAAGGGAGACAACTCAGTTACCTTTTCCTGAAGGTCCAGAGATGACAACTGTGGAGTTTTGTTACATCATAAGCAATTAACAAATTCTTTTATTTAATCAGTACATCCTGAGCCTGCTGCTGAAAGCTGCAGAGCTATCCCATCATGGTACTCTGGAGAAAAAAGACTTCTATCTTACCTACATGTTCTTTAGACCAACAGCTGCAGGGTTTGTTTAGTTTTCAATCCCACACCTCCTTCTCAGACCAAAGTTATAGTCAGAGTACCATCATGGTGACGCAACTATTACAAATCAATGAAACAATAATTAAAATGTCCAAATTGCCTGATAACACGCCTGCATTTTTCAGTAATGCTGCCTTATGTCTGAATTAGGAATCTGTTTGTTTTGTGGCTTCATCCTAAACTTAAAAATGTCTTAAACACAATCCTTCTCTCCCTCTCAAATAAAACCAGATCTGCTTTAACACTCAAAATTTCTTTATATTTAAGACAAGATATCTAACAAAGAAACCAAACACAGAACTAGGGCCTGACTTACTACGACACTAACAAGCTATTAGGATACAAATACAAATATCAAAATACAAATTCAAACTTCTCTACAGTGTCAAGAAAAAAAAAAATTGTTTTACGCCATGCATATATTCTACACTGAACTAACTTTCATGCCTTCTTCACTGCTTTCATCTACATTGAAGCAATAAAAAAATACACATAAACAGTAGTTTAGCAAATTAAAGCACCCAGAGGTGCTACCTGTGATGTTCTTCCACTGGGAAGCTGCTTTTTAATCCTAAAACACTGCAATTGATTCATGCAATGATTCTGATGGTGACAAAATCTTGAGCTTAGAGTATTCAATTTGACCTCAAATTAAACTTCCTTCTACCAACAGTTTATCTGGCTATTATCTACCTAATATGCCTATCATGATCTCAAGACCTTAATTCAAAGCTAAAAATACTAAGTAGCGCACATTAAATTGCATTCAGCTCTTCTTCAGCTCATGTCCCAGGACCCATTTTCAGTCTTGTGAAAAAACAAAACCCAACCCCAGTGTAGGGAAAACTAAATAAAGACAAGACTCCGAGCAACATTACACGCGCCTTTGTTGAACATTTCAGTAAAATCATGTTATGGAAATGAAAATCCTTACTCAAGTCCTATCTGCCCAGTTTTCCAGCTCTGGAGAACACCCTGCAGTTTCTGCAGACCTCCAAAAGTCCTGAGCCATCTCCATCCAGCACATTTTTCCAGCTGGAAACTACAAACCAACAAAGAGGCACTCCTCTGATGCTAACCTGAGGAAGAGGAAATGAGCTAGCCGCTGCTTGGTAAGAGTTACAGAGGATATTTAATTTGCAGATGGAAGAATTAACTAGCCCTGGGGATGGTGGGAATTGAACAGCAACTAAAAAATATGTTAACTGTGGTTTTGTATATCACTGTGATGCTTTCCTTTGCCTTTTTAATTTTTATCATTTTAAGCTTTTTCTGAAGCAAATTTACTTAAGCACTGCTAGAGAACAAATCTTTTCAGAAATGTTCTGGCAATACAAGAAGTAGAAAGTCTAGGTTTAGCTTTTCCCTGAAGTCAATAATGTCCTCTTTGAAGACTATGTAAGCATGCATTTTGTAAGAAGTTCTAAATATCCATTAAACTCCTCTAAATATTTTTTAAATTATTATTTAACATCCATTTCTGAGTAAAACTGAGATATAAGTTCTTGACCATTTGAAAGAGCAAGATTCTACAACAGCCTTTCAAGAAAAAGAACAGAGGTAAGAAAGCTTTCTAGTTCTGTATCAGAGGCTGATGACACGATGTAATGAATTCATAAAATTAACAAAAATTAACAAATTAAGAAAACATAAAATTGGGAACAACACAAGCATAACAAGGGAACAAATGCCCTTACAAAGGCCCTCTCATCCAAAGATCTTTACGTTGACACGGCTGGTCACTTCTCAGAAAAAAGGTATTAAACAGCTGGAAGCTGTCCCAAACCTCTTTGTTAAAACCAAGACATGCATTCTAAAGCCATTTAAAATTCTCTCAAAGTATTAATCATCAAAAATGTAGTTTCTCATTTGAGTTTTACTAGCACCATATAGATCTACTGTCTGTATCCTATGCTTTCAATTATTAAAGGCAGAAGACAACTGCATTAATTAAGTCTTGTTAATGCACACAATGTCTACATCCACCACATTCACAAAATCATGTTTAAAGAACATCAAATACTTAGCCATTTATGTCATTCTAGGCAATGACTGAAAAACAAGATATGGGGGTATAAAGATGTTTATTTTTAATGTTATTATCTCTTTTTTTCTTCTGCAAAGTATATAAACAAAATAATATCCGTGAAAGAAAGTTATTTTGAAAGAAAACATTAAAACCTAAGGTCAAGCAGACCTCCCCAAAAACAAAGAAAAAGAAGAAATTGGTCACTTCACAGAGCACAAGCAAAACAGCCCTAGGAAATCCACATGAAATATTTGTTTAAAGAATACATAAACTCTGCTATAACCTTCACAGAGCTCTCCAAAAGTCAAGCTAAGAGACAACATGTCTCTGGAACATAACAAACATTTCTGAAAGTTCCTTCTGTTCTCTCCATCTCTCAAAACACTGTGTTTTGTTATCTTAGTAGAAATTAACATTTTAATTGGCTTTGGCCATTTGCTTACTACCAGAATAAACATAATGATGAACGTGTAAAGTGAGAATTAAGGAACAGTCAAAGAGGCAGTTAGACAGAGAACTCTGTGGGAGGCAGGAAAACGCATCATTACTAACCTCCTCATGCCCCATTTCAAATTTTGGGGGCAACTCTGTTATTTTCAAACCGAAAACAACGCGCAGCTGAGTTCATAGCCTTTTTAACTTTCCAATATAATCTGATAAGGCTAAACTTCTAATGAGGTTTTAAAACTTTCAAGGAACTACTATAAACCCTGAAATATGATATAATCTTGCCTGCTTAATCAAGTTCATCAGATTTAAGAAGCAATATATTTGTTAGATCATCTCTTCACACCTCCACTCCCTTTTTTATTTTAAAGGTTCAGGAAGGCAAATTACTTCCAGGCTACACGGGCTCAAGTAATTGAAAATAGTCACATATGTGTAAACTACACATTTTAACAACCACTTCAATTTAACAGCAGCAGAAAATGCAAATTCCTAAGAGTAGGTACTATTTTTCTAGATCTATGCACACTTCAGAGAGGGTAATCACACTACGAACAAATATCAATACCTCTTTTTCCATGAGTTTTCTTATCAAGTAGGAAAAAAATATTTCCAAGAAGAATCTAACAATTCCTTAGATCTCAGTGACTTTCTAATGCATTGATCCATAATAACAATTCTGTAAAATTGAAGCTCTAAGTTCCAGAGTCCCCAGATAGTAATCCTTTCTCCCCCAAAACCAGCTTTCTGAAGGAGTTGTATGAGCTGCCTTTTTGTGATTTTTTTCCAATGAAGGCTGAGGTTTAGAACACAACATGAGTGGGTTTTCTGACATAATTGCTTTCTTATGGTTTTCCAGCAATTGAACATTGACTTTAAATCTCTTACAGGCAAAGCTGACTGGTTTAAGTAATTGTTTTTGAAAGCACACAAATGATATGCAGCTACTCCTCAATATCCTTTACAGCATCAAAAGGGCTCTCAAATAAAATTACACATACATACACAACCTTACTTTCATATCCATCCACATAATACAGTCCAGCTCCATTCGGGTGGTCCCCTAAGGTTTTGTCTGTCTAGAAAGAGTTAAATATCTGAAACAGACCCTTGTCTTGTTCATATATTAATACTGTTTTAAAAGGACTCCTCAGAGAATGAAGACTAAGAACAATGCAAATTCTCCACTCCATGCTCGACTAACAAAGCATCCAATCAGTTCCCACCGAGCACCAGTTCATTTCGTGTCCACATGTAAGTCATTAACAGTACATTGTTGGAAACTTTATTCCCCATCTGTTCTTCTGTGGGACTTGGAAAACAGATGAAGTTTTCTGACAATTGTTTGCAGGGTAGATAATAGCAAGCATATGTAATAGTATCCCAAAGTGCAAAACACCATGAGCCTAAAGAAGCGTTTTTTGCTGAGTGTTTTCATTGCTTTTCTAAGTTAGATAACTAAATAAGATGCTCTCAGATGGAATTTATTAATACATGCTTAAAAAGCCATCATCTATAAATAAAAGGCAAATCAAAATCTTGACTTTCTTCCTAAAGGTCATCATTTCACATCCCAGTAGTTTAGCTAGACAGCAAAAATTCATTTTAAGGCCTATCAGCTGACTTTTAAAAGTTATGCAGAAGTGGCAAAATCCCGCAGAACTGCAACATACAAAATATACTGTTTTGTAATGGAGCTCTGTAGTAGCAAGAGAATGCTCCAGGCTATAACAGTATGATAGTCATCATCTTTCAAACAGATCACAGATTTAAATTATATGGATGCATTTTCTTTTGATGCCTAGAATATGCGGAAAAGCACAGAAAGGAAGACTAGATAGCAACCCTTTGCTATATTTGCCAATACAAGTGCAGATAGCATCAAAGCATACTGGGAAATGTTAGGCTCAAGAAAACATTTTTTCTATGCAAGATGCAGTTATATTGAAGAAATCTGCCAAGTTTGCTCTGGATGTTATATTCCACATTTGCTCAAGAAATAATGGAACAAATTACAGAAGAAACCATCCACTGATAGCCATTAAATGTAACAAATGCTTCCTTTGAAACAGTAAGCCCCCAGATGATGAGCAGCGGAAAATATAAAAACAACAGTTCAAATCTGCTCTGTATTTTAGGCCATTGGCTGTTACCAGATACTTCTGTCTAACTATTTTATTTATGGTCTTATGATATCACCTTGGACCTTCATCTGACCTCCACATATAAAAAGCGCGAGTTATGTTATCTACATTGACTGAGAAAAATTCACAGGGAGGGCTCAGAGTAGATGAAAGACACAGTTTTAAAAAAAAAAAAATTTAATTAATTCTGGGATCAAAGTAAACCACCAAGATTAGCTCAATTGGTGCTAACAAGAAGGTAGTGCATTTGATCCCCTTGTGGGCCATTGAGTCAGAGCTGGACTTGACAATTCTTGTGGGTTCCTTGCAACTCAGAACATTCTGTGATTCTGTGAACTGTTAGTTAGCTACATATGAGAATGCCTCAACGAAAGGCCAAAATTTCAGTTCAGTCACATCAAACTGACGGCTCAGTCAAAGAAGCCACATATTGCTGCCTAGTGGTACAATCATACTGTAAACTTCAAAATACTTGGTGCTTTCTTAAAATGGCACATGTCTGAGATACGGAATTACCTCACATTGGAAGAGGTGACTTTAAGTCCACAATCATTAAGATTAAAAATATGGATGAAAACAGAAGTCCAAAAGACAAAAAACAGACAAAACAAAACAAAAACAACCCAAAACCAAAACAAACTAAACAAAAAATACCCACCCAAACCCCAAACAAACAAACAAAAATGAATCAAACAAAAAAACCCCTGAACAACCTAGAAAAATCATAACATTTTATTTCTAAAATAAGAAGCATCACTATTTTTAGCTCTGTTACACAAATATATATGTGCACACACACATATATGTGCACACACACACCCCCTGGTGCTGGCGACATTGGAAACCAGGTTAAACCAGGGTAGGCCCATGTGGCCAGTGCAACACAGTGGATGAAGCAGAAGAAGAATGAGAAACAGAGAAACAGAGAAACTTCCTAAAATGAAAACAGAGAAAAGGAGTAAAAGAAATAGAATTCAAATAACAGAATTAATATAATTCATGTAAAAAGAAACTACTCAGATAAGGAAAAAAAAAGGTCTGCATTCTACAGAAAAGGACAGTGATGGGTTCTAGAACTATTCTGCACAACAAAATTGCTGACACTACTTAATTGGAACATCCATTTAAATAACCGATTCATTAAATCAGAAGGGACAATGAGGACACACCACATATTGTGATTATAAATTTTCATTTTGTAACTTAAAGAGTATCAGAAAGGCAAGATTTACAATGCAGAGGATGTGATTAGACAGAATTGTGCTTTCCAAGAAATGTTCCAAACAAATCTGAACTCAAGTCACCACAGCATTCAAAGGATAAGCAATATGGCTTGGCTAAAGATTAAAATACAACAAATATCCTTATTTATACAGAAAACGTAGGCAGGTTATGCAGATATAATTACCATAACCATCAACAAACTTTAAACAATAATGACTTTGAGTTCTATTCTATGATTTTAAATGTCTTTAAATAAAGAATCGTTGAAGGCTCTCTGAGGCAAGTGAAGATCTGACAAGTCATTACTGTCTGTAGGGACAACAAACAGGTGAACAAACATAATTCCATCACAGACACCTGATCACAGGACAGCACCAAAGCTACGTTGAGTTTTGCGCCAGTCCCACACAAGTCCACTTACTTCAACTGCTGGGAAATGTCCCAAGGAAGGATCTTGACTCTTCTTTCATGCCCTGTGGGCAACTGAAAGAGAGCTCCTTCTATTTTTTTTAGATTGAGTACCCTCTGACAACACCATTTCCTAAAACACTACAGCATACATATAACACACACGTGCATACTTAAAAATAAAAACCACAAAAAACAAGTGCCACATCCCCATATTTATACACAAAAGATTACAAGTATATCTACTTTTAAGACTGCTATAGGGCTTTTCTCTATAGTGACCAAAAAGCTAAATGGAATTCAATACACATACGAGTCCCATGGGTCTCTTCCACTTTGTCCTTCTGTAATTGTACTAAAAGCTTGTCTGGAGTCTCTCCCTCAGGCAACTGGAGTTGACACTTCTCCTATTTATCTAGCTAAAGAAAGGTCCTCTGCTTCTTCCCTGCCAATACCATGAAGAATTTAATGTATCAGCAGGGACTCGAAGCTTGAAACTCGATCCAGTATTTTCATAAAACGATTCACAGACTTGCACTGAGTTTTTTGACTTAAGAGCAAAGGGTTTCCGTACAGCAATTTGGGGCTAGATTAAACCACTCATGTTTCCATCAGTGGGGGAGGGAGGAAGTGTACCATAACATGCAGCCACCAAATTGATTTTAACATACTGAGACAGAAAAGAAATTCCTATTAAAGTCCCTTCATACCCTTCTTAAAAAATCACAGCAGCTATCTAATGACTCCTATGAAGTAATAAGGGATGAACACAAAGCAATAAAGAGCAAATTGAGGAAATAAAATAAAATGGGAACCAAGAAAAAAGAGTTTGTTTTCACTTTACAGGAGGGAAGACAATGATTTGGAACTTAATTTTACTCCATACCAATACCTGGATAACAACGAAATAAAATCAATGGAGAATTTGTATCAAAGAAACATTGATGTGCAAAGCTAAACTAATTCCCCTTTTCATAAGTAAACAACATGACAGGTACCCAACACAGAAGGACGTGCTATTCTATCACATGTACTGAGGAAGTTAGCAAATGCTCAACACCACCTTCACTTCTATTATAACAATAAGTAAACTGAGCAACAGCAAGGCTAGTTACTCTAAAATTCATTTTTTCTTTGAGAATGGACTACTACTTTGACTTTGAAAAATTCCTTGCTTGTGCCATTTTGCACAAGAAAGCAATTTCAGTTTCTTTGAAACTCGAAACGTCTTACATTAACACATCAGCCAAACGTCCAAGTGTGCTAAATGAGGAAACTACTTATATTCAAAAGCCTTATCCCAGGCTTTCTGAAACAGACCATAAGTTTACAGTAGGTTTTCTTCCAGTTATTTAAAGAAACAGAAACTGATAGCTCTCATAGATGGGGTTCTTTCTGGTCACCAGTAATCAGACAGAACTGCTATTCATCTATACAGTCTTAAATAATATGAAGTCTCAAAAAATCTTAAATATCTGAAACCTGTTTTCATCTTCCAAATTATGAATGAAGGTCAAAGACATATCTCAGGGCATTGGAATTCATAAATTTTACTTTTTTATTCAAAAGCAAGAAGCAGGTTGCTATAGAGACTTAACCAGAAGCACAGCAGAAAATAAGTTCATCATATGACAAAACTCTTGGTTTACATGTAATGATGCATTCATAAAAATCACAGGATCGTAAAACAGTTACGAGATGGAAGGGACCTCTGGAGATCATATTGTCCAATCCCCCTGCCAAAGTAGGGTCACCTAGAGGAGGGGACACAGGACGCACAGGGTTTTAATGTCTCCAGACAGGGAGACTCCACAGCCTTTCTGGTCAGCCTGTTCAGTGCTCAGCCACCCTTTCTTCCTCATGTTAAGTGTAACTTCTTTCATTTTAGTTTACTGCCATTGCTCTGTGTCCAGTGTGTGGGCACCACTGAAAAGAGTCTGGCACCATCCTCTTGGCACCTGCCTTCGAGAGATACCTATGAGCATTGATGATATCCCCTCTCAGTCTTCTCTAGACTAAACAGCCCCAGCTCCTTGTAGGCAAGAGGCTCCAGGCCCCTCAAGATCTTTGTGGCCTCTACTGAAGGATAAGGATTGAGGATGGACATCAGAAACATGAGCTGCATGTAACAGGAATACAGCTCTTACTATGACTAACAAAAATTATGTGTCTTTACAAGTATAGGCAGAATAGACTTCACAAACACTGAATGCCCAGAAAGGATGCCGATATGCTAGAACAAGCACTGCTAAATTTCTGCAACTTCTTCCCCTTTTCTGGAAACAAAGTTCAGCCACATAAAGACATTCAGGATTCTGCATCGAGGTACAGTGTTCAAGCTTCCAAAATTGCAAGTCATCTAGAGGAAATGTTACTTTAAAAAATTAAGTCAATTAACAGTATCTGTCCTTTGTCTTCTGAATACTGTATACTTGCAATATTTCAGCATTTACAGGGGGCTTTTTAAAAAGAGGGAGAGTGACTTTTTACACAGGCACCTAGTGATAGGACAATTGGAACGGTTGTAAACTAAAAGAGAAGTTTAGATTAGATGTTAGGAAGAAATTCTTTCCTGTGAGGGTGGTGAGGCACTGGAACAGGTTGCCCAGACATATTGTGAATGTCTCATTCCTGGCTGGAAGTGTTCAAGGTCAGATTGGCTGGTGCTTTCAGCAACCTGGTCTAGTGAAACGTGTCCCTGACAATGGCAGGGGAATTGGACACAGATGATTTTTAAAGGACCCTTCCAAACCATTCTATTATATTCCTGTTAGAATACTTTACATGCTAAAAGTGGTTTTAGAATGAGAATAGTCATAAGTGCACTGATGAAAGATTATATTTAACTCAAAATTCAACTGAACTTTAAAAAGAGCCACAGAAACTAAAAATTATTATTTTCCAGGTGTATATTCCAGGCATTTGTAACATTCCTGTCAGATATCAGTGTGAATTAATATCTTTTAATCAGGTTACATAAAGTACATGTATAGCTAACTGCAACACATGTTCTTCTGGAAGACTGTATGTCTATAAAAGAAGGTTTTAATTTAATTTTTTTTTTTATTCTTACAGCCTAAACAGTTTGATTTTAATGAAAGATAAGTAATTTTGGATGAGATGACAGCATACATTGCTATTAAGCTTGGCTCTCAAATCTTTGTGCCTAATAGAATGGCTTCCCACAGACTCAATCAAAAGCATCTTGCTCTTGAAACAAGTATTTTTTTAATGACTAGAATCAAAGATTATTAACTAAATGCTACTTCATTTTCTCTAATCATCAACATTATTGTCTTTCCAAATAACACATAATGTTTCTGTGATTACATTATAATCAAGCTCCAAAAGTATTTATATGTGGTTTTAAAAGCCACTCAGAGAAGGTTCTTCCTGATCACTTTGGTTTCCTCAATCATTCCTTTTGACAATATTAAGGATACATGGACCAGAACTAAAGAACCTGCGAGGCCATGGATGCAGTTTCACCTATTCTTTAGTCATACCTGGGGGTAGTGTTTCACACTTTGAGTAATGCTAAGATGCATATCACATTTAGCTTGTAAAAATAGGCTGCCTATAATTATCAGCTAGCAAGAACGATATTCAGAGGCAGCTGCTGCTATTGAACAAGGAAAATAGAAACCTCTTCCTGCATCTTCAGAATCAGATCTGTAGAGCTTTTGTAAAATTTATTTATTTAAAATAATAGTTTAATGTTAGGCTACAAAAAGTAGGTTCTTCATTAAAACAGATATTTATAATTTTCAGGTTTATCATAGCATTGTAGCCAAATTTCTTTTCACTGAATTTTAGTTCATTTAAAGCTTTAATTTAACTAATTTTATTAACTACCTAGCACTGAACAATGAAATTATTAACATTCAAGAAACTTACTACTCTGGTATGCCTTTTTGGTCAAAGACTTTATTCCAGCAGCAGAATCTGGCTGAAAAGCAAAGTCCTACTTACTGAGAATGTTTTAGAATTTTTGTTAAATGTCTGCTCACATTCAAAGCACTGAATTGTCAAGATGACAAATCACTGAAGAGTGAAAACAATGAACAGTCCAATAGGCGCTTTCTGATGATGAACCTGGAAGATAGTCTGGATCTTCACACCTGAACAGTGAGCCAACAGTATGTGGACAAGACAAAGAGCTTCTTGATCGCAATGAACTGGTTGGATACAAAGGCAAAAATGCCTTTCAGACAGGTAAAACCTAATCTGCAGTACTGAACTGCCTGTGGCCAAACAACGCCTCATCTCCATACCAACAGTCTGGGCACAGAAAAAAACTCTATTTATTTTTCCTTCAGCTCTATGGAAAACTTCAACTTCTGTGGGAATCTTGTCCTAACTTAATAGCGATGCAACTCCCATTTTTCTGTCTGTATGAAAGACAACTTTGTTCAAAAATTCTTTTAAACATTAACTTTGGACTAATACTTTTCAGTTTGTGGCACAGATTATCTAAAGTGGAAATGCCCACACTTGGGACTTAGAAAATGTTTTTTAAAAATATAGAATAGGAAAGAAAGATACAGTGGAGGTAGGAGAAGGTTTCAATTACTTATAAAGGTAAAGAGAAGCAACAATCCTTCTTCTTAATTCCCCGTTTTGTGATGTCTGTATAAAACAAATGGAATGCTTTTGTCTAGATCATAAAACAGAAGTCTTTGTTATAAAACTTAGCGCAACATAATAATCATGCCTAACATTTCCAGCAGAAAAATAAAACAACTTTGAGATTTGCGCAGGAAAGTTATGAGGCCAACCATGGAGCCAAAATAAATTTTAAATATTCCTACAAAACAGAAAAAAAGCTTTCATGGCAGCTTGCTATGCCATATTTACGCAGCAGTCAAGTATGGCTTTTAAGCCACCATTAACATAAGTAATAAATAGTAGGAACTGATGCTTAAGGCTATCGCCTGAGTTTAAAAAAACATGAAATTACTATTAGTGTTTCATCATACAGAAAAATATGGCTCTTTAGTGATGAGGCTGTGAGCAGTAAAGAGATGAAAGACACTCCTCATAAGGAAAAATAAAAAACCACCTTTGTCCTGTGCAGTTTGTATTGCTTATTGTATACACAGGTTGTGTATACAATAAGCAATACAAATTACTACTACTTAAAGTAAAACATTAATTCTCACGAAAAGCATGAAGGACACACTTCCTTCGTTGAAGTGCTTTGGGTAAGTAATATGCTTACATTGTCCCAAACAGCTTATAAATTCACTATTTCTACTGTCTTTTACAAAAGAAATAAATTCCTGTATTCAGCCAAAACAACATCTGTAAATTAAGAGTATTTTCCTGGTTCCACACAATGTTAATGGGATTTCCATTTGTTTCCTGCTTGAATTTAAAGGAAAGATTTTTCTGATAAATGCTTCTTTGTTATTCTGAATATTACACAAAAAAAAGTTAGGGATTTCTGTTTGCCAGACTCTCAGCCAGGTCAGTGACAGCAACTCTACTCACATACCTAACACCATGAAAATCCATCTAGATGAGATGCCCTTATATGCAGACAGTTAATTTTATATGTTAAACCTCACACCATGCATTTTCATTCTCTGTCTTCCCAAATTCAGACACAAACTATACTGCAGCCACCATAACCAATCACAATCACCTACCACAGTGTTTTCAAAAGTGCACTTTGCACTGGGAAACTAGGCTAGCAAAGTAAAACTGGTTTAAAAACAGTAAACTAATGCATATCCTTTCATGGACACACATACCAGGGTAAAGTTGTGATGCTAGGTCAGCTTGCAGCAATTTCCTGTCTCACATCCCCCCCAATACAAATACAAAAAGCAAATGTTTAAATCAAGATGAGATCCACAGAGAGGTTTGCCACTGATCAGTGTTTAAGGCCATAAGAACTGCCTCTGGAACACAGACGAGGTCTCCACTCTGCTCTCCTCCAGTGCAAATAACGAGATCAGGGCCAACATCCCTTTCCCCACTGCAAGAAGAGGGCTGAGTTCCCAGCTGTGCACTGGCACCACTTCAGTAGGACCAGAGAGAGTGGCCACATGCTGATATCAGCCAGCTTCAGTCCCTCTGGCCAGGAGAGGCAGGACAATTTGAACCATCTCGAAAGAAGGACAAGAAACACACCTTCACAGCCAAGTCCCCTCATGATTTGTTTACCACACAGGTGAGGAGCAGAACGGCATCTTAATACTCCGGTAAATTTTTTTGTTGTTGTTTATTTTTATATCTTTTTTATTATTCATTTGTTTGCAGAATAATAGTGTAGTCATTTATTTTCAGGAATGGGTTACAATTCAGGCTTCCCTCCCAAGCCAGTAAAGTGTGAGATCATCATGGGGAACAGGTTTCTTCCCCTCAACATCCTTGCCATGGACCATTTACTCCTCAAGGAGATGCAGAAGCTGAGAAACATCTACGCAATTTCCCCCAGCATTTTAACATCTTCATTCCCTGAGGCAAGGAAGAGACATACAGACCTACATTTTAAAAATACACTTTGAAAAGAATACAAACACATTCTATTTTCACAGAAATATTATAGATTATATAGCATGTTGCCTGTGCTTCCCCCATACCTGAATGCACCTGGTGACCAGATCAAGAATTAATGTAGAGCCAAGATGCCTCACGTGCAAGCATTGCTTGCTTTTTCAAAGCTTTCATTCTGCTTGCAACCAGCCTCCTTCAGCTGTGTTTGGGCCCTCAGCTACAATATCTCTGCTCCTTCCAACAGCTGTTCTCTCTCTCTCCACTTTGGCAACTCACCCTACATGACCCATTCCACCACAGTTTTTAAAGGGCTGTACCAATGACTCTTATCTTTCTTTCCTTTCCTGTGGAAACTAAAATTTCTGGAAACTTTATGCCTCCAAACAGCAGCAAAGGAAACTGGTTTTATCCAGTGTGCAATTCTTCCTTTGCTCTGCCTTTTGGGAACCACAGCAAGTCACCTACTTGCAGGCAGATGGGCCAGCTCTTCCACCCTAGTCCCCTCACAGAATAATACATAGAAAGAGGACATAAAAATAGTTACAAAGATACAAAGAGCTTAAAAAACTGTAAGAGTTTTCTAACAATCTTTAGACTGCACATTGACAAATTCCCCAACACTATATAAATGCTACTGATCAATTTTAAATCTTTACTTAAATGTATTCAACAGCTTAATATTGTAATTCAAGATTACAATAAAGAGAGGGAGGATATGTGTTGCTCTTTTTACGTAGTTTTAATCTCTGTTCAAATGTATGTTCAGAAAACAAAGGACTTAGCTAAAGCATAAATTTTCTAGAGAATTATTTTTAGCTTGCTTAACATTGAAGGAATTCACTACAAGCTCTCCACAGCATGCAACAACTTTCCCACCAGTCTCTCCGTTACAAATTAATGAAATGCTGACTGCTCACTCTCTGCCTAAAGGCATCTACCATGCATCATAAATTTCAGTCATGGGCACTCAGGAGCAGATCAGGGTACAACCTTACCTAAATAGGCCAAAGGAAGCTCTTCACATTTATTGCAGCAAGATGATACATTGAGCCTTCTACACAATTAGTTCTCGTATATTCTCCTCTTTGTCTCATTACCAGTCTTCTCCCAAAGCATCACATGTTCAGAAAAAAATTGACAGGCTCTCTGATCCTCTTTAAAGCCCAGTATGCAGGACAAGTTATATATTTTTAACAGCCAACTCCACTGCTGAAATGTCATGTTGAGTTTGAAGGAAAGAACAAGCACCAGGTATTTGCAAAATTGAATCAAAAAGACTCAGCAGTGATCTTTCCATTGAAGGCCCTGCTCTAAACAAAACTTATGAAGTATTTTAGCTGTGTACTTTGGAACAATGCCTAGAAACAAGGCTACAAAGATCACCCCCACCCAAACCACTGCTCTTTGACTGGTATTTATCAACAACAAAGCAAGTATAAAATTATAATACGAAATCACTTGACTACACAAAAAATAACCCAACCTCTAAGGTAACAACAAAAATGTTATATATGCTAAATAAATTTTTGAAAGTGTTAAATACTGCTTCAATTCAACTGTTTCTGCTTATGAATACATTTAGACTATTACTGGCTACTAGAGAATGACTTAATTTTGAAACATGAAGAAAATTTGAATATTTATACTAAATTCAATCAGCTGGGCTTATAAGCCTTGTCAGTCAGAATTCTCTGTTTCTAAAGAAAAGGAACATTTTACAATTCAAAATAGAGATAAGACAATGGATTGTAATACTCTAACTTAAACACAGTGTCAATTATTAGAGAATAGTACAAGCTATTTATTAAAAAAAAAAAATCCAACACATTTTAGCTCATCATTTATGGTCATTGGGCTATAATGCATTAGTGTACCTGCCAAAACTTGTCATTTGTTCTTGATTTCTGTAACTCAAAACAACATTGACAAATGTGCAGAGGAAAGACCCATAAAGCATTTTCCCTTAAGTTTAGTTTTTCATAGCAAGCCACATATTTTTCCCACCTTCCGCCTGCCAACCTGGCCTATTCTGCTCTTTGGCAGTCTTTCCCCAAGGTTCTTCTTGGTACATGGCCCCACATTACAGACCATCACAGGACCAGCACAAACTTGTAACTTCTAGCCTAGAGTTGCAAATTGCACGATACTTGGTACCTTCCAATGAGTCATCTATCCAATCCTCCTCACCACTAAGGCTCCTAATACAATTTATGAAGAAATCAAACAAAACAAAGAGAGCTATTTCCTCGAGTTTTAGAGGAGTGAAGTCTGAATTTATTTTAGTTAAAATTTATAGTGTTTTTCTGCTAATGGAAAACTTGCATCTGAAATAAACCCTTATATGGCAAAGAATTCCTCAGCTGTGGAAAACTAATTAAAGCAAGCAGATCCATGAGCTCTGCTACTAATGAAGCTTAATGTTGTCAGTTTTGTGCTTCACAGCTGATCAAGCTTTGAGAAGTCTGCCTTTCTGTTGATGACTGAAATCAATCAACTGAGCAAAAAAATTATATAGAGAAAGAAGCACCTACAGATCCCAGCCCAGAAACGCTGGACAATGCCTCATACAGGACTGCACAAATTACGCTGGCAGGAAGGTCTCTGTGCTATGCACACTCCTTATCCACCAAGTACCACAGAATTGTGTGGTTTCCTCCTAAGCCAGAGGAGTGAAAAACCAAAGAGGACTCAGACACTTTGTCACCACAACACAACAGCCTCTCTGCTGAACTTCCTCCCAGCACCCCCTGCTTCACACACAACATGTTCACATTCAGCAGCGCTGCAATGTCCAGGCCTTCCCAGTACTCCCTGTTCCTTAACCCTCTGCACCGCACAGCACTAATGCATGAACCAAACCTGCCACAACATACACCCATCCCGCCCCTGCCACCACTGGATGCCAAATACACTCTCACTCCTTTGTGCAATGCTGTGAAGGTGGAGCATAGCTGAACAGGGAGTAACAGGGCATTTGATAAACCACAGACAGGCCCATATGCTGAGTGATGGGAAAAAAGGAGGCACAAATGGACTGCCAGGACGCCTGGAGAGAATCCTCATACAGGCTCAACAGACTGGCCACAGCTCAGATCCAATTCATGATCAGGTAAATGGATGATCTTCTTTGGAACGAAAAGCAAGTGTCTGGGGTTTCTTTAATTCTAGAGTAATTTTGTTCCTATCCAAATGAAATTTGCCTAACTGAATTTGTTTCTCAGCCTCACTAGCTGTTTGTCAACATACTTTTCGAACAAAGTAAGATGCTGTAGTAAGATTGCCTTCATTATTCTCAAAATTTTACATAAAAATAAAGGGAGAAACTAAAAACACAGCCATTACAAGTGCTTTAGGCAATAAAAAATGCATGTGGAAATGACTTGCATCAAATAATAGCAGCCACCGTTAGTGACTTATGTACAGCACACAAAGGGAGGAACTTCAATATTATACTACTTGTGGAAATTATCATTTCCACATCTACAATCTTGCTCTTCCTTAATTTATACATGTCATCTACTCATAATTCATATAATCTTAGTTAATTAAAGAAATCTTCACTCATTTTTACTGATAACAAAGTAAAAAATTTCAGTGCTTTGGCTACCAAGTGGATGGTGGTGCTTTCACAGTGTTATGAGATTGATTCTTCCATCAAAAGACTGTCAAACCTTCCAAGACTGAAGTGACTGGAAGTCTTCAGCAAAGAAAAATCACCAAGGAGAAGTGTACAAGAAGTTGACAAAATGACAGATGCACAGAAAAGTCAACAAGGATCCATTTCTCACAACAAAATCTAGTGGGCAGGCTACTAAATTGATAGATCTGTAACAAATGAGGAAATACTTCTTCTTCTCAATGTAGACCTGAATTAAGGAATCATTGCAGGAAGACACTGGACATACATAATGTACAAATTCTCAAGAAAATAACCAAATTCTTGAATGACAAACTCACTGCTGATTATTTCAAACACAAATGCTTGGGTTCAACCTTTAGAGCTAAGGAAGCTCCTAAACCACTAATTAAGGGACTTAACCATGGGAAAGAATGAGTACATATACTTTATGCATTTCTTACATTTTTCTCCCTAAGCATCTTTACTAGCTGCCTTTGGAAAGAGTATGAAACTAAATGGACACTTGGCCTGACTGGAACATGCCTATTTGTCTGTTCTCATGAAATACAGGAAAATATGCCAAATACTAGATGAAGTCAGAGAAACCTACAGGCACAAAATATATGCAGACATTAGAGTCTTAATTCTCTCGCAGTTTACAAACAGCATTAATCACTATTTCTGTGAACAGCATGATATAATGTGAGACACAACAGATTTAGACAGAGTTATGTGTAATTACTGTGAGAAACAAAAATTGCAAATAAGAGAAATTATTTTGCTTCTCTCGTATGTGTGATTTTATTCACTACTGGGAAACAAGCCATGATCCACAGCCAACTCTCGAACAGGAAAACAAATTAGGTACAATCATTTTTAAGAGCCAAGGCTGTACTCTACAAAGAGGTTAAATTTTGGTCTGCTTTTAGAAAGCTTTTTAAATTCAGTGGAAATTAACACTGGTCAGGTGGACCTTGTACCTGAGGAAAGCCCCAGCACAGTACATAGATCCCAATATAAGGAGTAAGAAGTCATTTAGGCCTAAGATTTCTGTTCCCTTCATGTATTTAATGTTTTTTTTAATCTGGTTAACTACTAAACCTTCATCAGGACCAACAGTCCCTTCAGATTTATCTGAACATTGGTAAACTGGCCAATCAAGGCCAGTTGCATAGGAATGGGGTGGATTTGGGGGTGTTTTACAGGGTTTTTTAGTGTTAGGGTTATTTACTGTGTAAGATGTAAAGAAAGAATTTGGTTCAGAGGAATTTTTCAAAACTTTTTCTAAAAGTGAGGTTGATACCAAATCTGGTATCTTTTCTATGGGGAAAACAACACACCAATCTAGATTTAATTTTGTCAGCACCTGTTCATATTGAAATAGGATTTTGTTCTTTTGGATGGAGTTTGCTGCCCAGATTCTATTCATTGCTATGCTCAATAGCCATCAGAAATGACAATAACATTTCAGCCTGGAAAACTAGTATGACTCAGATGCCTATGGCAACTAAGACTGCCTATCTCCAGTTATGTGACACATGAGAACCTGTCCCTTCTAATAAACGAAATTAAATGAGTTACTGAGAATACATAAAGGTTTAAATCACATAGTAGACACAGAGTTATTAGACAGTTACCACAGAAAATGGCATATCTAAGACAGTTCTTCCTTTTCTATTATCCATCCAAAATCATCCTTCTGTTTTGGTTTTTTTTTTCTGCCCTAATCTAATGGAAGTGAAGATTTTCACTTTTTGTACGAGGTCTCTCACAACTCTTGTTTTTTTCCTGTAAGACTAAACAAAGTCACTCCCTTCAAAATCTTCTTCAGGTCATATTATTAAAACACTTTAGTACAGCTCCTGTGTGCTATACTCTACTTGAGACCTCATCAGTGCTCAACAGAAAATATCAGATACGTCCCCTTGCATGCAGCAGTCCTGATTTACATATCTCAGATGTATAAACAGGTGTATTTGTCCTTCAACAATAAACCCCAGGTTTTCACCAGATAGACTACTCTAAGATTTTATTCCTCTTCCAGCAAGTACATAAAACATAACAAGCTGTGCTCACCTTTTGGAATTTCAGCTCATTGGGTTTGGACTGTTTCTCCAAATTACCAAAGCAACTGCTTTTCAACCATCCTTTTTCCCATATAAGATCCATTTGAATTTTCCATTTGAAGCATAGGACCTCGTATAGTGAATCTGGGCCAACTGGTAATAGGTTTGCTTTTGTTACTTACACATCACGACTCCTTATAAGCAACCAGTGGATTCACAAGGTCTGTAGACCACAGCTTGAAAATGACTATATTCCCTGTATTCTATTAGCCAAGTACCTAATAAAAATGTAAAACAAATCAAAAAAATATACTAGACCCTTTTGAAATGCTTTCTCAGTCGTCAGTAAACCATTAATGACACTTGGAGACCTTTTCTCAACCACTTGCATGTTCATTTTACAATGATTTCATGTGGAGTTCCCCACCATTGTCCATGAGTGATGTCTGAAATAGTCAAGAATATCACAGACAGTCACTGCATGAAAAAAATAATGAAATCAAGATAGTTTATCTATCTATCTATCTATATATCTATCTATCAGTCATCTTCTATCTGTTAGGCTAGCTATGCTACCAAGGAAGGAAATTAAAATTACCTGACAAAGTTGGCTCTTGATAAATCTATACTGGTTGCTTACCAATTTTATTATTCCAGAGGACCTCATAAAGCAGCTGTTTAATAACTTGTTAAAAAAATGTGCAGGGATTAAGGTTTCATCGACCAACTTGTAATTCCTTTCTTCTTTCAGGTTTCATTGACTGGCTAACAATTCCCTTTATATTCCCCAGCACCTTTTATACATATATATATGTATTTAAATTTTTTCAAAAGAAAGAAGGATTGTAGGTTTACAGTTGCCCTTCCCCAGTGTTCTGAAGACTCTCCTACGTTCTTTCAAAGACTCTCTGAATATTTGGAGTAGAGTATATGATAAACAGGTAAATTATAATGTTGAGTTTTCAATTTAACCATCTTTCAGTTCTTACCTGAGCACAGTAAGCTCTTAAAAATCAGTGAAAGAAAAAGATAAGTTGATCACATAAGATCTTAAATAGGAAAGAGGGAAAAATGATGAGAAGTGGACTTTGCTAAGAGTGACTCCTGACAATCTTGATTAAAAAAAAAAAAAAAAATTAAAAATTACTAGTTTGACACACTGATAACCCCTCAGGCAGCAAATATTTGTGGTTGCCTGTTTGGGTTTTTTTCGTTAAATGAAGGTAGTGAAAAAGTAGTCTAAGCCACTAGCCTTATGGTTTAGCTTCAAAAACCTGTTGAGGGGTAATAAAACAGGGTGGTTCAACAGAAGTTTAATGAAACACTTGCGAAAAACTAACTAAACCCCTTTTGGCAGGTTAGGTAAGTGGAGATCTACCCAGGTATTGCCTTCAGCTACACCATTGGGAATGTACACGAAGCTGGTGTCTCCATTGTTCTGGTCCAAGGTACTCCTTACTGCCATAGTAGGAAGCTATTGTGCTAATGGAAATCCCCTGTTGGCTCTCAGTTGCAGTCAGCACTGCCACTTTCCTGTCAAGTTTTCCCAAAATGTGAGTGCCTAAACAGGCCTGTAGTTGAGAAATTCTCTATGAAACTAGGAGGCAGCTCTCCCTGTCAGGGACTTGAAGGACACAAGCCATTCTGACAGCCTGTCAGGACACAGGGAATGCAGCAGAAATAACAAGAAGGCAATCTTTCTTTCTATACCTGCCTTGAAGTAAATGGAAATGTCAGGATACCTTTCAGGTTATAGCCTTCTGGTAGGCTGTACACCGGATTCAGCACACAAAGACATGACTCCACTAATACGTGTTGTTATACACAGATCAATTAAAGTGACCTACAGGTACTGCTAGAAGCCACCCTACCATACCTGCACTAATTTAAATAATTTAATTATAAAAAGTCACATTAACCTAGGCATAGCAAAGGATGTGTGTTCTCTTTCTCTTCCCTCCTTTTTTTTTTTTTTTTAATAGAAGAAAAATTAAAGAGAAAGAGGTTTTTTCAAGAAATAGAAATCCAGGAGTAAGAGATACCACCAAAAAATAGGTCCCCAGTTAACTCAACACATATAATTTTTTGTCTTTATGCCCTCTGGTTCCATTCTCCAGCAGTGCTTGCTGACGCTACAGATGCTGAGTTACTACACACATTGCAGCCTCAAACCTCCTTGTAGCCCAGAAAGCATAATAGTAGGGTCCCTCCTTTTACCAGTACCCCCATTCACCAGTAAAATGTCTATATATATTCTTTTTTCTTGATCAGCTTTGGGCCTATGGCACCCCTTGTGCAGAGTTACTGCACAATTTCAGTTTGCTGTGTTCAATGCATGCATGGGACCTGAGCAAGTACAAGGCCTCACATCTTCTGTGTGTTGTCAATACAGTGATCTATCTCATCAGACAGTATATCACTAGAACAGTTACAAGACTTATCCAAAACACATTTAGAAGAACTGAAATGAATAGTGACACACTAGAGAAAAACATAATAACATATATGGATGAAGGAGGACTGGATCAGCTCATTTCTTAATCCTTATTCCTGACAAATGTCCATGTTTTCCACATTTCATTAATAAAATCATAATTAGATGATTTTTTTTTTAATCAGTGGTAGCAATTTATACTTAATCATTCAATAAGGATTTGGCTGACATCAACTGTGTCTTTAACATGACATCTGAGCCATTCAAAAACACAGCTGACAAGAATTCTGAATTTACACTGGCAAACATCAATTTAGGTAAGCAAGAATCCTTCCTTTGGGATGAAGATCAAAATTTTACTGAATAGGATCAAGGTTATAGTATCTATATAGTACTTTAATTACACTGCACTGAACTGAACTAATTGGTTTTTTTGTTTATAAAGTTATGTATTAGCAGAAAGAAATCAGTTTTCACAGAATACAACAGTTGAAGAAATTGGATTGCACAGTCTCATACTAGTTTTAGAGAAAGAAAGAGATACTGACTTGCTGACTCTGAGAGGCCCTTTGCTCAGGAGCAACACACTTCCACTGACACACCACTGTGTGTCCATGGAATAGATACACATCACACTGCCTCATCCTGGCTCATCCAGTTCCTTCAACTGTTCTGTAAGGAACTAAAGGTAAGAGAGACAAGCTGTAACACACCTGCCTGCAGTATAGCATGAGGAAAGGCAAGCCAAATATTTAACTAAATTGTTGTCTTCCTACTGTTCTTAAAGTATGCACTTCCTATTCAAATGAGAGCAAAACATACCGGAAAAGAAAAACTACGGGATACACAGCCCATTTTATGTTTTCCCTTTCTACAATACATAATTCTTCATTATGTTTGTACATTTATTTTTTTGCACAGGACTTAAATAAGCTCTTCGTTTAAACCGATCCTTCAGTCTAGAATGATGGTTTATAGCTCCCAGTTTAAGCAATTACAGTGGTGCATATTTGGCTAATGGATTCCCTTAGCAGGCCTTAACAACTCACAGTCTTGCAGAACAAACATCACAGAAGCAAATATGCCAGTGTTTGCATTAAACAATGGCAAACCAAAGAGCAAGCATCAGCATCTAGTTTTACATTGTAACAGTGACCCAAATTAATTCAGTTATATTTTCCCAACAAATGTCTCAAAGCCAGAGGTAATTCCATTTCCTTTTTTTTAATTCTAGGATCATTTATTTCAAGACAAAACCATATTTACCTGAACTGAATAGAGATGAATGTTTTAAATCAGATTTTGTCAGACTAACCATTTTCAGAAGCGTAAAATACATTTATTACCCAATTAACATACATTTATGCTACATATTAAGATAAACTCATGTAATTGGAAAACTAATTAACATGTTTCTAAAGACATGTTAATTCACATCATTAGAAAACAAAACATGTATTTCTGAATTGGACACCATTCCCTCCCAACATCTCAACCAATTTAGCCTCGTTCATCACTATTCTTTTCAGGATTCCATGTGTTTTTACTGGTTGTCTGTGTGACTAGACTAGAAAAGCACCATAATGTGTTTTATCTGAGGCAAAGAAAAATATATACATACATATGCATCAGATATATTACATCCCTACAAAAATAAAGCAAAAGCTGATAGCTCCCATTCAGAAAAACAACTTATCTGCCTTCAAAAAGAAGAAAGGAATTTACTTTTGATTATTTCACAACACAGCCTGGCACCATATGTTTCATTTGGATTTTTTTTCTATTTTTGTTTTTCTTCCCTCTTGAAGGACTACAGCAAGCTCTATTATGCATGGATTCAGAAACTACGAGTCAGCCAAAAGTCGCAGATCACTCAGGATAGACATGTCCATCTGTCATTTCACAGCAGGAGAACAATAGCAGCTTCAATATAGACACAACAAGCTCACACAGTCCTTACACAGCCAGACAGAAAATCTGCCATAGCTGATAGCTAGCTGCCTTTGAAACTCCAGACAGATGTTCCTGTGTAAAACCAGGATCAATTGCTGCTTTCTTGTTTCTATATTTTCAAATTCCTCATTTTTTCATAGCAACCAAGACACAGTCAGTTTACTACTTGTAACCTCTACAGAGCTTTGGGAAAATCCCACTTCAGAAGTAACAGAACCCAAGATATAGAAGCATATTCTTTAACCTGCAGTCTTTCTAGTCTTGGGGCCTATTTAAAAGTAGGTTATCCACAAAACTTGACAAAGACTGGGCTTGTATTGTTTAATGAATTTATAGAGCTGTGCTTAACAGCCTTCAATTATCTTCTCCATGAATCTTTTCAACAGCATTGCTTCTTGACTGTTGAAAAAAAAAAAAACACTTTGATTTTTTAAATTATGTATTTCATATCTGTAACTCTTGAAAATGAAAGTTATAGTCAAAAAATTATTACTTGTAAAACACTAAAACACTCTAATTTAATTTTTGAGTGGCTATGCAGAAAAAATTGACTAAGTATTCGTTGCAGTTCAAGTAAGAAAAACTGTTACTGATAACATTCAACCAATTTACACATCTAAAAATAATCTCACTAGGCCCATCTGTTAAACTTTTGTTTCAGTAGTATATGGTAGAGGTTTTTCCTGATGAGTTTCATTGGGTTTTGATTAAACAAATTTGCAACACTGGCTCCTTCACAGTTCCCACATTTTCCACAAGTAAACAAATGAGTTCTTTTATAAAACAGGATAGTGCCTGTGTCCTACTGTGAAGTTTGCTTAATTGAGAATGAGCTTCTAAAACACATTCCACTTCTAGAAACTGAGGGCACACTGAAAGCATACACTTTGGAGTACCTTCAGAAGTCCATGCTGGGATTTAAAACTAAGCAAATCCAAAATTAAGCAAAAGATTCTCAGAAATTATGTAATTTGGCAAGATGAAGGCTGACATGTTACCCTGTAAAATCTCTCCAGTTTTTGTTCAAGAACAGAATAATCAACATTTCTTCTGTAAGGACTTCAAAGGCAGGAAAAGGTAACAGTCCAGGAAAGGAAAGGAAAATAAAAGAAGTTTAAGGAAGCAAAGAAGTTAAAAGAAGGTAAGAAGCAAGAATAAAATGCTCAAAAGATGATGCTAGAAGGGATCTAAATGCATATTACTTGTAGAAAGTATGATTCATACAACATTCAAATTCCAAGGTTTTGCTTCAAAACTCCTTTTCTTATAACATATCACAAAGATGCAATTCAGTCCCACCTAACTGGCAGAGGCAATTAAGTATGCATCAACTCTTAGTCCTTTAAAGTTTGTTGGGTAAAAACAGTACTTAAAACTTGAATAAGATCTCTCAAATATCAAGACAGATTATGTATGCCACAGCATGGAAAGAAATTGCAAGGAAAACTCTTTTAGATAGGCTTTTTTTTCAGTTTAGTTCTTGGATGGCAGGGGTTGTTTACTTTCCCATCTGTATTGAAACTTGAAATAGCCTGCGGCAACAAACAGCACAAATTAAGCAGGAGTAAGAGTGCAGCTGGAAATGTCAAAAGGTAACATCAAATTGAATTCCTCACCATTAAGCAATGAAACAACAGTTAAACCTGCCACAAAGGAAAATTAAATCTAAAATACCTTCTTTTCACTTGTATCCAAATCTGTTAATATGGTTGGTGATTTTCCTTGTATATCACCACTTTTTGTGAAGCTGTATTACAGTACACAGACCCTGTATTTTCCATTAAGAAATGTCTTCCTAAATAACAGATTATTTTAAGCATGTATCAATTATTTTCTCATTCTGCAAAATAGGCTATGTTCTAGGTACTAACAAATTCAAACTCTAAAATATCAATTTCCATTTCTTAGCAAGATTAACTAAACTGACATAGTTGATGCAAAGTTATTCTGTAAAGACAATAAAGTTTCTGCTAAGCATTAGAGATTTCCTTTCTTTCCTTACATCAAGGTCCACAGATCAATTAGAATGGGACATTTGCCACCAGGAAACAGACCAGAGTCAGGGACAGTCTGCTTCTCCAGGAAGCAGAGGAGAGCGGTGTTCCAGTCTGGCCATAAAGTGCACTGTAAACGAGAACCCAACTCCCCTCTGCTTTTCTCATTCTACTGTGCTCCCTCAGATATAGTAGATATACTGGTAACATCTGCAGAAAATAAGGGCCAAGACTGAAAAATAAAAGCACACAATACTTAACTGTCACTTGACAGACAACTAGATCCTTACTTGAGTTGTACAACTGTTCAGGGTTGAAAACTCCTAAGGAAATACAATGAAGGAGGAAAAGATTTCAAATTAACACAAGAGAGTGAATGGCCATGAGCGTTACAGAGAATCGTTTCATGAAATAGAAAAAATTCTTTTTCCTAGGAACGTTCTTAAATTCAAACAAAATCTCACACTGGAGATTCAGTAAACCTCATGATACAGCAAGACATCGTAATATAGTGTTGGGAGAAATGAAGTCACAATCTATAAATTGCAGGGCTGGAATAAAATTTGTAACTTAAGGAACCATTTAATCTGGGATTCTTGTAGAGAATACTTCTCCTGCATGTGTTAATATCATCAATATAATACCATCATACTTTTGCCCAAAACTCTAGTAAGAAGCCATTAAAGTTATGCTTCACGTGTTTAACATGGTATTTAACTGCTGGACTTTACATATATCAGTACAACACTTGTTGACATCTTTCTGGAGCCTAGCTCAGCAATGTACCACATCATCAAAACACTCCTTTTAGATCCACACAAACCCAGATGGAAGCCTGCTATTCACCAGGAAACTCCCTCTGCCAAAGTGCATTTGCAAAGCTTCTGAGTTTTGTTAAACAAACCCAAGGGCAAGAAGTTCTCCAGACAGAAAAGCATAAAAACAGTGTCAGGGCCACTCTTCCAGTCCTATCTTTTGTTCCATTACGGGTGACCACTGAAATTTAAAAAAAAAAAAAAACAAAACAACAAACTTATCCAAATGCAGCCTTAAAACACAAAAGAAAAGCAAAACAACCCCAACAGTTCCCACTGTATCCTCACATACTGGCTGGCAGAATGGGATTATTACTAGTAGTTTCCAGATGCAAAGAGACTGATCACAATCTCATTGGCAGGACTCTGCTATGTACTTTCTCCCAGCTGCAAGAGCTGCTCTGCCCACCAGCACTGTCACAAAAGCACTGGTCCATCTTCCTTCTTGTAAACACAAGAAGTGTATGGACTGTTCACAAAGCAACGGGAAACTGATTCCCCTGAAAGAGTCAGGCATAACTGCAGCTTTCACAGCAAGTACAGATGAACTCACCAGCAGATTCCTGCTATTCCTGCAGGCAGGAGCAGTGTGACACCTCAGTGAGCAGTACATAAATGAAGCAGACCGTTGAATGCCCTTTGCCTCAGAAGAACCCTTCAAAAAGAAATTGATCTTTACTGCCAACAGATGCAGAAGTGGATGATACCAACAGCAGATGAGAACACAGAAGGGAGACATCTAAAGCAAGCAGACAAGTAACTCAACCTCAACCAACTTGTCTCTGCAAGACAGCAAATATTTCAATAGTTCTCAGGACAAGTAGGCTTTTTTCTTGTGATATCACTTAACTCCTCACTGCTGACAACTGTGTGTTCCATTTATGTTTTTCTAGGACAATGCCTTGTACCTGGAAATATTCATCTTAGCATGGCCCCTGCCACGTCTGCCAGCCACTCTTTAATCCGGAGTACTATGTAAAAGAGCCACAGCACCACGTCTCTTCCCGTTGCATAAAGCACTACTTTGATTTCCAGGAACAGATCAGTTTATTTTCCTCTTTCCAAAACTAACATTACTGCTACTGTAATCCTGGAAAAAGAGATACCCAGGGGAGAATCAACCAGCAATAATAGAAGTTGTGAAAACAAAATGGCTTCCTTCCATCTGTGAAACACAACCACTGGGGAGGGAAAAGGCGGAATGCTTTGAACACGAATCTCTGCAGTAAGAGTTTATTTAGATGTGTCAGACAGACAGTGTCCTGCTGTGCTTGTCCCCAATTATCTGGAATTAGAAATAAGATGGGGAGAAGATTGCAAAGCTTTGATCTGGAGCCGAGCAACGCCAGTGTTGTGGTATCAGTCATGTCATACCCTTAGAGGCAGCCAAGCCTGAGATCTGTTCCTAAAACTCTCATACATCTTATAGTCTCCTGTATCCACTGACTTCCTTTGATCCAAATGATGAGTTGTCCCTTTTGCACACAAAATGAAAGCATCTCGTTGAAGGAGACCTGCCTGTAACCCCATGGCTGAAGCTTCAGGAGAAGCTGAAGTAGTTTGAAGCTTATTGCCAACCAAAAATGAACATAAGAGATGCCTTCCCCTCTTCCCTCCCTTCACTCTGCCCTACACCCTACACCAGGCCACTCAGTCCCATCTCCTTCCCTCCTTTACACCAGTACATGACAGACCACCCCAAACCTGGGTTCTTTTCCTCTTGAATTAGTCTTGGAGATGGAGGGAGCAGGGGTCAGGAGCAGAGCCAGGCTATGCCCTTGTTCAGTTCTGGGGAATCTGGACACTGGGTTACTCCCAATACTGCCTTCCTTGAATACCACTGGAAAGGTTGCCTATCTGCAGGATTTTAGAACATCTCTAATTCGCCTCATATGTAACACTTTTTTTTGTATCATTTGTCTGGAGTTAGGCCCACACATTATTTTTTGTTGATTACTCCAGATATCTCTGCTTTCTATTAGGACTGCAGTACTGCACAAGCACTCAGACTCGGTAATTGCTCATGTTAAAGCTTTCTGCAGTCAGGGCAGAAGATAAACAGAAACTCTTTCAGATTTAGAAGAGACCTACCTAAAAATGTTATTATCTTGCTGGTTTATTTTAACTGACTGAAGGGCACAATCATTTAGCATAAACAAAACCATTTTCTTATTGAGTAACACAAACATGGTTAAGTTTGTAGCACACATTTCATTAAACTAAAACATTGTAAATTAAGTAAGACACACTAGTATTGTGTGTCCTAAATATTTTAACACACAAACATATTCACAGTATTTCATGCAGCAACCTACAAATGCATGTATTTTACAAATGTAGGCATAATTATCCAACTTCAGGGACAAATGCACATTCCACAATTCAGTTAGAAAATATGGCTCTTCCATGGAATAATGTACCTAGTGCCTGACATCTATCTTCCTTCACTTGCTTGAGAAAACAAAGTTTAAAGTATAAGACAACTGCTAATGATATACGGACCTACCTTTGTTGTGACATGTTGTGACATTTTAAAGATAGTTAACATCACAACAAAACACAAGCCTTCATCTTTTACTTCCACTATTAAAGCATCTGAGATGTCCTAGAATTCTATACATATTTTAAACAGAGGTTTAGAATTAAAACCTTAATTAAAGAACAGGAATTTAAATAGCCCAAACTTGTCCATCAATTAACAAAAAAAAATTATCTGACCATATCTGAACACACACATCTGATCAACTGAAATGTGTGCCAATCACAACAGTTCCTTCTTGTGATTCTTTAATTTAGAGACAGTGATCTTTTAAAAATTGTCCATGCACCACTGTTTTGAAAATCAGCAAAGGTTTTCAACAGTCAGCCGACCAAAAAAGCAAACAAAAAAGTTATCTGCCATCTGAAAAAATTATATACCATCCAAATACTCCTACTTAAAAGAGAGTGTTAAAATACTCTCAGGATAAACTTGATACCCAAGCTTTACTACTTGCAAGGGTGAATACCCTCTGAAGCTAAATTGTGTCCTAATAAAAAACATCAAGAGCTGGACATTATTGAAAAACAACCTGTATCTTTCTAAGTGGTAACAGAGTACACTGTGACACAGGAAGAACCTCCTGTTTCAATCTAGATAAAGAAGTCTTCTTTCAGATAAGATTTCATTTGCATCTCTCTTTAGTAGCAAGAGAATTTGTGAGTTTATCTCTCAAGATGGTGGAGATCTTAGAAAAGAAAAACCAAACAACCCAACTCAACAAAATACCCTCCCCTTTACTAGAGAATTTCCAAGCTTTCAAGAACAGCACCCAGTTATCACAAATTTAGTGCAAGCTGCTAATAGAAATAGTCCTTCTAACAGATGAGCTAAAGACACAAAGATTCCTGCAATTCTAGCAGTAACAAAAACGTGTGTACAGAAAACCAGGCATACAAACAAAACCAGTGTAAGCAGCACTCTATCCAGCAGCATACACGCCATGAGCAAACCACTGGCCACAACTCGTCAAAGAACAGGCCATTGGCTCTTTGTTAACTATATCAAGCTTCCTGAAATCTGCCCACACTGGGCCCTTTAGGAAATGATGGGATGTTTTAGTTCACTCAGACAGAAGGCATTCTTACATTCTCTTTATTTGACCAATACCCCAAATAAAAGGGAAAAAATGCTGAAGGAAAGGCCATTCTGTATGACTTTAGCGGAGCCCCGCTTCTTTGCTTCTACCCAAGCACAGCAAGACTTACCCTCTCAGAAAAATGTTTCTTTTTTCCTTCTCTTCTGGACACAACCAGCCTCCTTACAAATTAAAAGTTAAAAAAAAAAAAAATTAAACAGACTCTTTTCTTTCTAGTTTTTCTCTCCATATCCAACTCCTATCACAGGTGTTGCAGATAAAACCTGACAGGCCATACTTCTAGTTAATTCTCATGTGGCCATTATGCTATTTAACTACTACATACAGTGAAGTACAGATCTCAGTAACTGCAGGATAAATTTGATAGTCTCCAAGATAGTCCAAATTTTAAACCCATCCACAAAAGAGCTGGCTTTAAGTCAAATGAATGCACTTCCAAAACATACGTATTTGTGTGTTTGTGCATCTGTCATCTGTATCTCTAGTAAGCAAAGCTCTGTGGATGCTCAGTTACCTGTATGGGTAACTAAATTAGTTGTTTCAATGGAAAGGAATCTTTTCAATGTTTTGCAAAGAAAAAACCAACCAACCAAACAAAAGCCCCCCACAATGCTTCTCTGACAACACGAAATAAAGTTAGATCCCACTGTATTTCAGATTCTCTTAAACCCAAGAGTTCAGTCAATAAACATCAGCCCCTTATATGAAATGTCGCTTATAAATGATTAAGCTTTAACAATCCTACCCCACTCCAGTGGGTCAGATAAAATCTGCTGTTTCTTAATTGGCAAAATATTTAACCAGTCTGAGCAATCACTTAAGAGAAGTTAACCCCTTGATTGCGTGTTTAAACATTAACACTTACAGTGTGCAGAAAGTATAAGCCAGTTACTCAAAAAAAAACCTATTTGCAGCTCATTTCCTTTGATGTGGAAATATATACAATACTCACTAGCCTATTGCAACTTCACACAGATGTAGCTTTTTTAAAGATTTACATTAATTATAAGTAGAAACTTGGTGTTCTGATTTCTACTTCTGATTCTTTATGATCCAAGAAACTAATTGAAACACATTTTCTCAGTTTAAGTCTTTACGATCTTACCTAAAGAAAAAAATCTCTGAAAAAAAAATCACCTGGTAAACATCTGAACTCCACTGCTGCAGAAACCTTTCTTAAAAAGCAAAAAGCAGAGGCTCTTCTTATATTTCTTCAAGAGAGGAATACCAATTCTAGAAAGCAAAACTTACCAAAAAATTTTCATTTCTGAAAATCTCTTTGGCAAAACTAACATATATTAGCACAGCTCCAAGTAGAGATTTTTAAGCAAACACCAAAAGCAAAAAACATGCTAGAGAATAGCTGAATTTTACTTTTAATCCCAGCATGTGAAAGAAAACCTAGATTTTTTCCGTTTGATCTATAATAAAAAGCAGTTAGGTATAGCAAGCAGTACGTCTTCCATTGCTTTTTACTGGAGCCATTGGTTTCCAGCTCCCTGGAAAGAATCAAGCCTTGAATAAGAAGAAAGTATCACAGTAATAGGCAAGCATCACATGACATACTTCCAAAACACACTAGCAAATAACACTTGACTCCCTTCTTCTGTTGGTACTGTGAGTCAAATTTCTAACAGAGCTGATAATTTGGTGTGCAAAGTTAACATCAAGTTGCTTGTGCAGTAGAACTGGGAGGAAGTTGGTTTCTGAGATACATGTCTAGTGAGACAATGGTCCAGCAGCCTGCCTGCCCCATGGCACTGACAGCTCATCTCTTTCATGAAGGGAGATTTTCTTTCACTGATGTCAAAACATGGGCACTTTTAATGCGCACTTGGAGGTGATGACTGCAGGTGGGTTCCCCACCCTGCAGAGAGATGGCAACACAGGTCATCCATTTTCAGTGAAAGCAGCCCAACCAACAGGCAAAGGGAGGCTATGGCACCACCTCTTTAACCAATATGCTGTGGGACTACAGGGCAGGCACAGATCTTTTACCTGCATGTCCTCAGGAGAAGATCCCATGTTGGTAGAGACATCCAGCACCCACCAGCCAGGCAGCAGTACCGTGCCAGAGGTAGGCAGGAAACAAGCACCAGCACTGTCCATGGGCTAACCCTGTAAGACTCACCACTGCCTTGGAGATCTCTGGTTGTCTCTACTGAATCTACAAACATTGTTATCTCTAAGACCAGGTAACACGAATCAAGTGACAAATTTTTCAGTTCTGCACGGGATTCAAACACCGAGCTGGTTTGAAGCTGCACCCAGAACTTCTATCACTGAATACACTTGTATGTCAATTTCTGGCAGAATTTTAAAGCATGCCATTCTGAAAGTAAATTAATGGAAGAAAAATGAGTCAAGGGAAAGATTCTGTTTCCTTTTACATGCATGACTCATTTTAATTATCATCCTGCAGGCAAATCAGTTAATTGCTGATTATTTTCTCCTTTTCTTATTAGGTAAAAGCCATTGCACACTCAGACTGAAAAATTATAACATGAACTAAAACCAGACCTTGCTTTGTATTTCTAACATTTTTACTTTTGTATTTTTACCCTATTTTCAAACTATATTTTTTGGAAAATAACGATAAGTCTACATTGCTAAGGCATGTTTTTCTTTCTTTAACATCTGAAATTCCTTACATTAGCTAATAAAGCATTATAGTATCTATTTCTTCAACTAAGTATCCAGATGTGTCCCTACAAATTTATGTTTAAATCAGTGAATTACGAACACTTTATTTCACAGCATAACTCAGTACACATGACTTTCTTCAAAGCACTTATCAAATCAAGGTTTCTTTTTATTTTACTACACTATAAGGGATCTCAAATGAAACTAATTTTTCAGGGAAGGGGAAAAGGACAAAAATTTTAGTTGCTTTTTTTGGGTTGCCTGATTTGCTTCAGGGATTTTTTGTGGAACAGCATAAGTCATGCTACAAAGAGAAGACAAAAATCAAATTGAGCCCTGGTGAAATAGCAAGTGTTCAGCTAATGAAATCATGCCAAAACTAGCACCTATAATTGACATACAATGGAAGAACAATGATGAAAGCTCAAAAAATGTTATCTTGCATTCTCTCTGAAGCACTTGTGTATTGTGGCTGGGAAGGCATTTTTTTCTTCTCTAAAGAAATCAAATGCATATGTTGGTATTTCAGCTTGGAAATAAGACATGGCAGGTATAAATAATGCAGTCCCCTAGCTGCCACAATTTATTATTGAAGAGTTATGTATCTAGAGAAATTATTTGGATTTATGGACATTCTCACTTATGCTGAGAATCTTCAAGATTGCATTATTTCAAGAATGTATTATTTCATATAGGAGATGCCTCCAAAACAGCATTCAAACTTGTGAGAAATCCTAGGCCCCTGATTGCTGGCAAGGTAAGCATTGGCAGGTTTCATCTGACCAGCTAAATGTGGCAATAACTGCATTGATGTGTAGGTGACTGCACTGCAGGAGGGACTATCCCATAACAAGCTAACAAGGGTAGAAAGTAAAACCAGTCAGAAAGCACAGGTGATGCTGGCTGACATGACTGCAGTGTTGTATCTCAACCGATTTCAACAACTTGTTGTTTTTTTTTTTTTTAATCAGGACTTTTTGTACTTCAAAGTACAACCCCTTAAGGGACAGTGTTCACAAGTACTGTATGGTGTACAGATTAGCCAAAATCAGACATGAAAGCCATTGGTTTCTGGTCTCAATGCAAATACGCACAGCTAGAAACAGCTAATCTTCTGACCAACAAGTGAAATGGCTCCGGCTGGGTCAGAGCAATCCCAGTGTCAATTCAGGCTGGGGAATAAACAGATCAAGAGGAGCCCTGCCAAGAAGGACTTGGGGGTGCCAGTGGATGAAAAGCTGGATGTGATCAGGCAACGAGCGTTTGCAGCCCAGAATGCCAATGATTTGGGTGCATCCAAAGCAGCGTGGGCAGCGGGGCCAGGGAGGGGATTCTGCCCCTCTGCTCTGCTCTGGTGAGACCCCACCTGCAGTGCTGCATCCAGCTCTGCAGTCCCAGCACAGGAGGGACATGGACCTGTTGGAGAGAGTCCAGAGAAGGCCACAAAACTGATGAGAGGGCTGAAGCATCTCTCCTGTGAGGACAGGCTGAGAGATTAGGGGTTTTCAGCCAAGAGATGAGAAAACTCCAGGGAGACTTTATAGCACCTTCCAGTACCTAAAGGGGGGCCTATAAGAAATCTGGAGAGGAAATTTTACAAGGGCATGTAGTGACAGGACAAGGGGAAACAGCTTTAAACTTAAAAAAGACCAAATTCGGGTGAGATATAAGGAAGAAGGTTTTTACAGTGAGGGTGGTGGAACACTAGAGCAGGCTGCCCAGAGAGGTGATGGGTGCCCCATTCCTGAAAACATTTAATAAAAGGTCGGATCACTCTCTGAGCAACCTGATCTAGTTGAAGTTGTTCCTGCCCGTTGCAGGGGTATTGAACTAGCTGACCTTTAAAGGTAACTTCCAACTGAAAGTATTCTATGATACTATGAAACAGATTCACACCCCATGGAACTAGAAAGGCAGAGCTGCTATGTAACTCAAGCCATATGACTTCCCTGAAATAATTCAGTGTTGAACTACAGTTTCTTCTTGGTGGGGCAGGAAAAAGGGTAATCTTGATTCTAGCATTGATCTTACTTTTCTTACTGACACCCTGTGTCAGTCCACTATAGATTTTTCTGGCTCTTCTCTGGTCACAGTCAAAAACATCTTTGATACACAGCCATTAGCAGGTTATTCCAGCAGCAGTTGTACCAGTGCCAAATGCATGATATAAACTCTACTCCTAGGCAGAGCACCTCATTTATATACCCAGGAATTGCTACAGGTCTTTCCTCTCATCCTGCTATGTTGACAACTTATGTTAAGCTGACTATCTGCTGTGGCCCCCTATTCAGAGGTGCCACATTTCCACATGACATGCCCATGGAGTTATTCATATTTCCCATGACGATGACTTTGGTTTCAGAATTTCCAACCTGTCCACATCACCGTCTCTTTCTGTTATTTGTCATTCCACTACCTGCTGTATGTCATTGGCAGGGAAAGCATTGATTTTTTTCATCACTGGTGATTTTAAAATGCACTTTTTATGTTTCAGGTTAAATAAGAATTAATCCAGGAATATATAACGCCTCCACTGCCCTGAAAATCAGGTTGCCTGAACCACAGGGGTCCTTTAGGGCCTTGCAAGCTCTGGTTTTATGACTCTCCAGAGGCTTACATGGGCAATGTGATTTTTGTCACCAGTAAAATGATCAGTGAAGAGACAGCAGCGTATCTGCAAATCCAGCGAAAAAAGAACAACTCCATATTTATAGTTACATTAGGCACCTGTCAGTTAGCCAGGTCAAAGCTGATACTTTGATTTTGCTTTGGTTTACTTTGGGAATAAAAATGGTTGTCAAAAGGTTAAGTACTTCACCTAAGCCTATTACACATCCTTATTCATCAACTGAACTTGTCACTTCACGTAAAAAAATTATCTAGATAATTTCATTAGATAAATTTTCCACAAACCTGTAATAGTTAGCATTCATTTTACACACTTATTATACTGCCTGTCAATTCAATCCCATCACAGACAGCCCAATGTCATATGCAAAGCCCAGCTTTTACAGCATTTGTATCCAGTTCGCCCGGTACCTTTCCCCTGGAGGAAGAAGAGTGTGGCTTTCAAGGTAGTACCAACTGCTTGGGGAGCAAAATATTGCCAAGTACCACAGCTTGATGAAGAAGGTCAGGACTGAAACTACCAATGATGGGACCCAGTGACTATTCCTGGTGTATCACTGCCTGCTACCATCAATCTGCTCTTACCTTTTCAGGCAGCAACAGCACTCTGTTTGGTGCTGGCAGTACAATCCACTCACACACATCTGTACATTCAGCTGTCTTCCTAACCTCTCCTCCCCAGCAGCCCATAACAAAACACAGATCCAGATCATAAGTCCATTGTAAAACATTAAGTCATCACGTGTAATCTAATAAACTAGAGACAGAACACTTATGTCATATTCTAGTCTCTGAAACTTCTCCAGAAGAAAAAAAAAAAAAAAAATTGGTGGGAAAGGTGGTGAGGATGGGAAAGTAAATAGCATTAACAGAGCAGAGAACATACTGCTCAGTTTTTCCAAATTTTCTGAATGCACTTTCTTTGGCCTTGGGGGTTTTAAGGGATTCTGTTTATGGCTGGAGTTACTGGATGGAGTCTGTTTTCTTACAGATTTGTGATAAGAGCTACACTGTCCCTTCCAAATACTGAACAGTTATAAATTTCTTATTGGTTTTGCTCTCTCATTTACAATTATGCCATTTGTATTAATGCACTAACTGTAATGTGCATTTCAATTTGATTCTTATAGAAGAGAGTCAACAGCCCTGAGCACGATGATCAGGACAATCAGACTCAAGGGGCAGAGTCTTGACTTCTTCTAAAGATTTGTAACTGACCTCTCAGTATCCAAAGACTGAAGTCATCTTTGAGGTGAAAAAGGAGGGGACTAAGTTCTGAGAACACTGATTATTATCCCTCACTAAAAAATTAAACCACAAATGATTAATACAAAAACTTACTGGTTTTGTAATTTCAGATTTAATACATACTGTGTATCCTAGAAATGAACAGGCAGCTAAAGTCTAATAGGCGGCACTGGGAAGTATTCTGAGTTGTATCGTGGTGAGCAGAGATGCTCTGCAAAGCTCTTAAAATTAAAAATCTACTGTATTGCTGCGTTCAAGAGCTGAAGATGAAGACTGTGGGACCCACAAGCCCTCTGGCAACTCTATGCTCTCAAATAACTTACAAAAAAGTATATGGATGTTCTTTCAGAATTTTAAGACAATTGAAAATGGACATGGCGTTGCTATTGGAAAAGGACTTAAAACTGTGACTACATCAGCTATGCTGGATTGGGGGTTTTAATTACATTTCCATCTTACAGTTTTCATTTTTGCACATGCAGAACTAGTTTCTTCTCATCTATGTGATCCTAAGCATATATATTATGTATGAGTTTGATGAGTGGAAACCATACATTTCAATTCACTTCCTTTCACCCTTAGTAATACCTCTAAACTTACGTCAGATCTCTACGGTACTGGAACACCATCACTGCCAAATGGGTCATCTGTCTTTCAACACTTTTCAGAAAGGTAATTTTCTTCCATTTTAGATCAACAGATTCATATAAACTTGAAATATAAATATATAGCTACAGGCTGTCTACAGCTATTCCTTGTTATTAGAATTTTCAGCATCAGTTCACGTTATAATTGATGGTGGTATTTTCCTTAAGAATCAGTAAGCAGAATTTTATAAAGGAAAGGAAGATTACATCTCTCAAATGCCAGTCAGCTTCTGAGATAACTTTAAAAAAAACTCTCATCAGGAAGAACTCAACACTGCATTATGGCCTTAAAAAAATAAGCTCCACACAACATTAAATAGTAATCCCTCCTGAAGAAAAAGAGAAGTGGATAGAATGCTCTCAGTGTTATTTAACATACTCCAGTTCCTTTTTCGTTTTATAAACCCCAAAATGAAAGCTGTGTCCTGTCACCATAACAACTACAGTTCTCCTGATACATCTGGAAGTGTATCTCAGACATGGCATATCTGTTATACAGGCTTACCATGTTTTACGAATTGGAATTTGTGTCTTCAGTGCTATAATAAATAAATAAGTTAAATAAATAGAACTAGGCTTCTGTAAGTGACTGAAAAATATGCCCTGTTCACTTGGTACCTCAAGACCACCTCCCTCTACTGGACACCCTCTCCAAAGCTGCTGACATGCAGTCTCAGAACATTCTTCTTCTACCAAAGAAGAAGCAACCATTAAACAAAAACAGAAACAAACCAAAAACAAAAGCAACAGACCTCTTAAGTAAATATCTCTCTCCTTTCACTATTATCTGGACCTGTTTCTTTCTCAAATGCTTAACATAAACTTTACTACTTGACTAAAATAATAATAAATACAGACTGAGGAACTTACAGGAGTAGGAGATAAAAAAATTGAAGGTACTAAAGTGAACATGCACTCTTTTGAAACAATTATCTTCATTTCAGTTGAAACAAGACAGATGCTCCCTTTAACAAGCATATTTTCAATACAAAAATCAATACTTGAAATTTTATCAAGAAACTGACACCACTAAGTTTTCTGCTATTTTGTTGCTATCAAAACAAAGGAAAGTCCAATTTCATATCTAATTTTGCATCATCTGTTTATAAGAGTAAAACAAAGATACTATCAGAGTCTGTTTAAGAATAAAACTAAGTGTTAGTTCACAGAAGGCTTTTTTAATTTTCATGTTAAAAAAAATCCATAGCTATAAATGAAAGAGCAACTGATACTGTACATGTTTTCCTCATTGCAAAACAATATCCCTCAGTTATGTTTCAGAATACTGAGGTTTCTTAGAAGCACTTTTTCTCAATAGCAGCCATGCCAGAATATGGACAAGTTGAGGATTTGGTTGCTCTTCAAAAGTCAACCCACTCAAAACCATTCATGTAATTAAAAAGCCTAATACCTCAACAATGCAATTAATAAAGTAACTGTAAAAAAGAATGAGATAAATTTGCTTTTAAGAATTTTTCATTGGTTCATTTTTTGGGCAACATTCATCTTTCTAAAGTATCAACTGTAAATACACAAACCAAAAATGAAAGCAGATAGAATCACAGAAAGCTTCTTAAAATTACGGAGTCAGCAAGAGCCTCATAACTTCAAAATTTGCATTTACCATGGATAATTAATTTAATAAACCACACTTCCTGGCAGTGTGCCAAACCACCTCTTAAGGAAACACCAGGAGACTGTATGACTGCAACAAGGTTGAGTTATCTGAGAAGTACATTGTGAGCACTACTCATTAATTCATAAGAAGAGACATAGTTATGAGGTTTTGGAAAATGAATGGAAATAGCTCAGTTAATCTTCTAGGTCAAAAAATTCTTCATTAACCCTTCCCCATTTTTTAAAGCAGAGGTGGTATTTGTTTCTTTTGTTTGATGTAGTTCGTTGTCTATTGGTTACATTTAAAGTTTCCAATGAATGATTATATGAACAGTCTCATGACATCATCCCACATGAAAGTTTCCCAGACATGGAGAATGAAAGGGTTAACTATAAACTTACACATCGAAGTATTGCCATGTAGATTCTGCACATTAAAATCAATATTCAGCAAATATTTCCATTACAACGTCTAACACAAGTTCAAAAACTAGTGAACTTGAGCACTAATGAAGCTAAAGTTCATCAAAAAACAAAACAAACCCCACATATGGTTCTTAGAAACTGGGGATAGGGAACAGAGAGTCTGCTCAGCCTAGGTCAGTGCAAGATTGCTCATTTCAGCATTGCTTTCTGAACAAAGCACCCTATTTAATTGTATTGTATCTGACTAACACAATTTTTGGTATTTGATAGGAAACAGTTCCAGAGAAAATTATTTCAATACAAAAAGTAACACTGACACACAGCCCACATTTTCTTCATTTCATTATCACCTTGCTTCTTTGACCTAATTTCACAACTGATCAAAAAAGCCATTAAAAATAGTTTTGTTTTCCTCATAAATCATCCCACTCACACTTTGATCCTTTTGACATCTTCTTCTTAATTCCTTTGAGTCCATCAACAATTTCTCATAACAGGTACTTTGAAATGCTTGCAATTCAAACAAATGTAAATGTGCTGTAGGATGAAGAAATGTTTATAAAACTTTTTCTTTCCTCCCCTTTCTTGGTCCCTAGAATATTTTTGCATACAATTAGAACTCATCTTTTTTCATTACTACCTCAAACTCAGATCTGATGCATTTTCCTAGTTCTTTAACAGTTTTTAGGTTTTTCAGACCCATTTTTAGTTTAAACCCCATAGCTGCATAGTATTAAATAACGTTTCAATAAATTTCTTCCTCTTACTTAATTTGGGAGGCTTTATGCTGAAGGGGGGTGATACTATGATGTCTATCTCTGATGATATTTTCTTCATAGATTTCTGTAATGAAAAATCATATCTTCTGCATATCAATTATGGTCAAACAATACTTTTTTCACATGTCTAATCAGGAAAAATTAGGATAGTTTGTTTTTTTGTGAGACTCAAAATACATCTCAAAAGTTACCAATGTAACAAACAATCACATTATTATAAATACTAAATATCATCAAAACTGCAACACACAATCATTTCCTTTTGTAATATTTTCCAGGCAATGCATGTGTTTAAAAATTTAACTATTCACATATTTAAACAGCTACCTATCTTGTGCTGGAACAGATCAATGTGTAGGCGGTGAATCTTCCAGCTGAGCTGAGCAAAAACATTAGTACACAGAAAAATAAGAGAAAGGGAGCCAAAATGTCTCCCCTCTAGAGGCAGAAACTCATTTAAGCATATGAAAAAACATAGTCATTAGGGAAACTAGTTTATCTTCTGTTTCTGAAAGGATATAATAAATAACAGACACAACTACAGTGTGGGCCAGGTCCAGGAAATCTGTGAGGTCTCTTGGACCACACACTCCCTCTAGAAAGTCACAAATATTAGTGATGAAGCAACTCACCCACCCAGGGCAATGCTCAGATCACTTACAGATGGCCGGAAAAGGAGAGACATTCACCAAATGGTTACCAGCACCTCAAGAGCTACTGCTATTGCCAGACTCAATATCACCTATCCCAGCGGCATTTGAGGATGCAGGAATGGCTACAGGGCTCTTCACAGGCTTGAACTCCCCAATAATACAATGGAACAGGAAAAACAAATGATTTTTAGACGAAGTCTTCTGTTGACTGCTTCATTTACTTTCTACAACAAGATGCAAAAGCCCTCAGAACTGCAAAGCTCTCTCAGCCACGGTCAACAACCACAAAAGTGGGTATGGATCATCCTGTGCCAGCCTACAAAGCAAAGGAAACCTACATGCAAAGGAAAAGGAAAACCAACTACTTCTGATAATTTTAAATTATAGAAGAAGGTATATGACATTTTCCATTCAACAGCCGCTTCTCCTCCAGCGGGGTGACAGGTTAGGTATGTCTGCCCTTGGAAAAATAAATGTACCCTATCTTCAAAACAAGATAGATTACATAGGAGTCATTCAAAAATTTGATTCACAGTAGAACCACAACCCAGGGGGAGGGACCAACTACTGAATCATTTATTCCACTGTGAGAGCATGTGAACTTCAAAGAAAATAGGGGAAAAAAAACAGGAAAAAAACAAAATCCAGCTTCTGCAGCATAGACAGGTTTATGCTGACTATAGCCATATATAGTAGTTTTCCACTTTAAATCTGTATCTTGGCCAAATGAAAACACACACACACACACACATAAAACCAACTAAAATAAAATATGCATGGAAAAATTAAGATTCAAAGCTTAAAATCAGCCTCTTCTCACTACGGACAATGCTGAGCAGCAGCTTTCACTCCACTTTTGGTTCACAACGACTGTTACTACATTACTAAACCATCTACGGTGTTACAGCATGCACATGTTAAAACAACAGAAACATGCAATTCAAACAAGTTCAATTCAGAGCCACCAGGACATATAACTCATCCAGGACCAAATAATTAATTCAGAGTAATATGCAAAACCAGAACAGTAGTGTACAGCAAGGAGACTTTTTCAAGTTGCCATTTGTGAGCAGCAGAGAGAAGAGGTAGGTGGACGTATTTACTGTTTTTTAAGCAGGACACCAGCTTCACTGCAAGACCCGCAGACAGACTATTTCTATCATCAGGTAATGAGATAAATACAAATTAAAACATACACTCTGCTTCTCTCAAGCAAAACCAAGATGCCTGTGGCTATCCAAAGACAACAGAATACTCCCTGTCCTGAGCAATGAAGCTCACAAGGGGACGCTGGGGAGAGAGACATGCAGGTTCTGCCAGGAGGAGCCCAGATTTTGCAGTTTATTGAGTCCTAGCATCCACCCTTGCATTTCACTCGGACCTTCTACCTTCTCCTGTCTTTATGACTACAGTGCCCCACGCACAGAACTCTTCTAGACACCTCTACATATTAAGCCAGTGCTTATTTGTTACTATTTAATGTAATGGGTTTTTACTGTTACTCTTACAAATTACAGTTCCTTTAGAAAAAACACGTTTGATCATACCTGCTTCCCCTCTAAATAAGAAGATACATAGTGATGTTCTGAGCTTCTGAGGCTGTACAGAATACCACAGAAAACGAACTTAAAAACCAAAACCCTGCTTTCTTAAAAAAAACCCCTTGTATTTCTGAGAATTTGACTGAGGAGGGACACATAATGGTCTAAGCCAGCCCACAAAAATTAAGTAGCAGATAATTTTGTTTCCCCCCAGACTGTAAACCACTTCACCATACACTGGGACTACAACTGCTCATTCCTCAATTATCAGACCAACAACTTCCTCATATAAGCCATAACATCTGAAGACCTTCAGAGACAATGTGAAGTGTATTACACATTTGCAAAGGTAGCTACACATATACTGCTCTCTTCAGCTGATAGACGATGCCTCAGGCCAGACACAGAGAAGTCTGATGTACTGGATTTTAATTAACCAGTGCTCCTAAACAGCATTAGGAGAACATTATCAGATACAGAAGAACGAACACAAGAGAGTAATGACAGCACAGTCTTTTCTTTGTTTAGTCCTTCCAGTAAAGGAAGATACACTGTTAAGAGAGATATTTGTTTTCCAAATTATTTGGTTTGTTTGAAGCAAAACCAAATTCTTCATCCTCACTGGAAAAAAAAATTATGCAACAAGTATCGGAAGTCAATGAAAATCAATCAATTGTGATACCTACCTAGATACAATTTTTTTGCTGTTGTTGTTGTTGTTTGTTTTTGTTGCTTGGTTTTTTGGTTGGTTTTTTTTTTTCAGCATAATTCAATAGCAAAAGGCTAAATGGAGAAAAACCATTAAAAAGATTGGGGTTTTTTACTGTTTTCACAGATCACGTCTAAAGTATAAGCCTCTCAGATAAATTCCCTGAATTTCTGACAAAGAACCTTGCGCTATTCTTCGGCTAAAAGACAGTTAGGTATCTAAAGAGTAGCTTCATGTTACCTGGTATACTTCTAAGTATAATCAGTTAAAGACACAGCTGAATCTTCCCCTGTCCATAAAGAAGAAGTGTTTTAGACCAACAGAAGAGCTGGAAAACTTTATTGCCTGAACAGAATAGTTTCCTTTATCAATTCCAAAATACTCAGCTGTGATGCTGTTGACTGTGACTAATTGAATTTGGCACAGCTTTAATAATCCTTCTGAGAAGAGAATTCTATTTGCTATATGCAAATACATCATCAGTTCAAATATTTGCAGGTATCAAATCGTGATATTTGAACAAAAGAATCCTTCTAGGGTTTCCTACCATCTGTTCTTAAGGTAGTCAGAAAATAACTTTGCTGCAGTAACATTAATTAACGTTCACTTGGTGTGTAGAGCTCAAAGTAGTTACTGTATACAAACATCCCAACAATAAACAAAACAGCACTCATTTACAACGAACTTCAACAGTCTCATCCACACAAACCCAAATGTTGCCTTTCCTTCCCCACCTCCAAAGCCACACACTTCAAATAAAGTCCTTCTGGCATGTGAAGCAATCTGAATGGAGTTTAAGTATGATCAATTTACCCCAACAGCAGGTGTAGTTACAGACTAGAGGCTCAGGAAGGAACTTCCTAATAACTGCATGATTCTTGCCTCTTTAACCCAGACTCTACTGCAGCAGCACAGGATAAATCTGGGAATTCAACCACCACTAACACAGAACAGTCTAACACCTGGTATAAAACATCCTCACTGCCACAATAATCACTGCACAGGTTTTCTACCTCCTGGCAGAATTACTTTCTCTCAAGCCCCAAACCACTGAGAAGAAGAACAAAAAACTGTTTATTTGGTATTACAAGAAAAGAGGAAACATTTATGGGGTAAAGCATGAAAAAGCCTACAGATAGAATCTGGGGGGAAAAGCACTGTTAATTTAATGCCTATAATCACTTTGGAAAGCCCAGCCAAAGTGTGTTAAAGATATTAATACACAACAGAAAAGTAAAGAAGGCATGTGCAACACATGGCTGCATCTTCATTTATGCCAGATTACCATTTGATACATTACCATTTTGTATGATCACCATGTATGATCACAGATTAATGCCCAAGCAAGTACAGACAAAAGCACATTTCTGTCAAGTTTGCCTGAGTGCAGGATCCTGCATTGATGCCAACTTCACACCAGCTGAAAAAATACAAACAACATCTGTTTGAGCATTGACAGAGTCACAGATAGATGAACAATATCTGACAGAGCAGAAAACCTACAAGTATAAGGTTAATATTAAAACTGGGGATGAAACGTTACATTTACATGAGACATTTGCATTGTGTAGTTATGGGTTTGTGATCAGCTGATGAGCGTCCTAAAGATGTACCACTGAATCAACACTAAATCAAGCCAGTAAATCAGTGTCTGTAGGGTAAAGAGTAACACAGCATCCAACTCCCTCTATACTGCTCTGTCTCCATCAGAGACCTAAATACTTTCAAGTTTTTTCTCTAACTCTACAGGGAATGTCATGTAGCTTGTGTCCATGTAAGCAGTTAAAATGCATCTACAGTAGAAGGGAGATGGGCAGAGAAACAAAAAGCTTTCACATTAAATACAATTTCACACACGCATAGGAGAAAATAAATCAGAAAAGCCAAGTTAGGATTACAGACATAGCTGCTTAGATTGCCTAAATGAGACAATATGTATTATCTCATCTGGCAGTTTAGCATGACTGAAATGAAACATAATTTGCAGTTGATGCCAACTGGCAAGAGACAAATGTTCATGGTAATCTTTGTGTTTTATTAAGAAAGTACTTCTGTCTTAAATTATATGGAAAATGGATCGGAGGCTTTTGGTCTAAAAAGTACAAGAGTTGCAGATGCTACCCTGACCTGCTAACTCACAGAAAAATGTGTCTTGAGTTTTTATAGTTTGAAAGGACAAATCTAAAATCATGCCAGGTCAAATCTTCTATCCTGTACCTCTGTCTCCAAGAGCAGCCAAAAGCAGATGTCTGGGGAAGAACATAAGAATAGCGTAATCGTTTAGTCATGCTTTCCCCAAATACACCTCTCTCCAGTAATTTGCAGCTCAGGGACTTTCAAAGCCAGAGGTCATGCTTATGTATTTAATAATCCCTTACAGACTCTTTTTTCCATTAATTTTGTCCAGTTTCACTTTGAATTGGTATAAATTTTCAGTATCCACAACATCCTGTGGAGTTACGCTACTTAGTGTATGTGCACAACAAAACTCCTCTTTTTACTATTCCAAACCCAACACCTGCTAGCTCATTTTCACGCTCATTAGTCCTTTTACTGGAAGAGAAAATAAACAACTTATCCCTAAGCCCCTCACCATGCCATTCATGTTTTTATAAAAGTATCATCGCATCCCCAGTTGTCTCTTCTCCTCACCAATTTAACCATTGAAAAAGAGTCACGGTGCTGAAGAGAAGATCCTCATCGTGTCAATACATATGAAGAGGATCCCATTCTGTTTTATTCTACATCATTAAAGCCTCAAGGCAAACACATTCTGAACTGGACAAACAAAACAGATACAAAGTAATGAAAGGTAACCCAAAGAAACACAACAAAAATAACTGGTGTACAAAACCCAGTACCTGTGAGGTGAGAAACAGGAGGCTACGATAGTTAATAAAACACAATATAGAAAAAATTTCTTGCTTTATCCTAGACAGATGTCGGATGAGCACTTGTGGTATTAAATTACTACAGGTGTGAACTGGATAACATAAAAATTTTCACATCATAATGATGTAAGGGAGACCACTGAGTTCCTTAGAACAGGTCACAGATGACAGATACGGATGATCTTAATCTGAGGCAGAAAAATATGGTAGATGACTCCACAAGACCTCTTCCAGTCCTATCTTTGTATGATCTTCTTGGGATGTAAGGCAGAATCTCTTCTTTTCAGTGATTTAACAACAAAATCAAAAAGGAGAGATTAAAGAGAACTGTAGGGTTGACTACCCTGGAAAACAAAAGTTACAACCTGCCCACAAATAAACTATTCATTTAGACCCTTTCCTTGCCCAGCTCCAAGGAACCTGTGGAAAGAATGGGGGACCAGTAGGCAAGAGCTGGAGATGTTTTGCTGAGAAATGTGGACTTCTCTGACCTTGCCTGGACATTATAAATCTGGTTGGGAAGCAGAGGTACACTATGCAAAGTACAGTACATATGTGTATGTGAGACACTCCTGATGCACCCTTAAAGCAACAGATTGATTATCTATTGTGCAATGCATGCAATGAGCAACAGAAAAGTAAAGTAAACTGTTGATATGGGCTGGTCAAGCACAAAAAACTAGAATATTTCTAAAGGTCTGTTTCATATTGGACTTTCACTCATTAACATGTACCATTCTTGCACTAACCAAGCTCAAGAAAGGCTGGATATTTCTGTGCTCCGAATTCAGCTGCGATAAAAGGCAAGCTCTAATTCAAGCTGCCAGGGCTGTCGTGGAATGCGGTCTGGGCCACTTAGATGTAAAGATTGGTTGAAGGTAATTGCACTGATTTTATGCAGTCATGATCATGACTAATGATTGAATAAACATGTATGTGCAACACAAACCTCATGCACATTTCTGCGGACTGGATACCTCTGCTAAATGGTCTAACATCTCAGCAGAGCAATCAGCTGGGCAGTCTGTGAAATATCTTACACGCCAGCTGTCATGTACTATGTCTATTAGCAGCTTAAAAAGCCTCTAAAACAGAGAAAAATGAGACCTTTGTTAACTCCTTAAAGGTAAACCATACCAGAGCAAAAGTAGCCTGAGAAAAATCAATGCAGAGAGAGAGAGAGAGAAGAGATGTAAGAATCCATGAAACTTTTATTATTATGCCAAATTTGTCCCACCTTTTATGTTGAACTGAAAACAATTTTCTAAGAACACAGAAGCATATCAACAAATATGACTGAATATAAAATTAAAATATATGCTACAATTTCCAACAAGCAAAATAAACGAATATATTGCCATATTTAAACTAGAACTTACATTTAAAATTTTCTTGTAAACTTTAAATTAGTCAGATCTGCTGTGCAGAATGACATTCAAGTTGTATCAGGTGTCTATTCTGACACAGCTACAATTGCAACAATTTTCATGATGACCATGCATACCTACTGGCTTATTTTCTGAAATGAGTTTCATAAAAGGTTGCAAGAACTAGAGTACTTGCACGAGTTATCCTCCAATATATGTATTTCAAGCACAATTCAGTATGCGTTACTCATCAGTACTAAACAGTTGTACAGAAAGATGCTGCCATTGTTTGCACACAAAGAACTCTGTCAAGAAATTCTGTACAAGTATTGCTTTAGTTGTCATGTCACTTATTCACTCTCCCTCATTGGGGCGAGGGAGAGAATCAGAAGTGTAAAAATTATAAAACTCATGGGTTGGATACAGACACTTTAATAGGTAAAGCAAAAACCATGCCTGCAAGCAATGCAAAACAAGGAATTCAATCAATGCTACACATGGGCAGGCCAGAGTTCATCCATTGCCAGTAAAGCAGGGCTCCATCACAGGTAACAGTGACTTGGGAAAACAAACACTGTCACTGCAATTGCTCCCTCCCCTTCTTCTTCTTCGCCTAGCTTTATTGCTAAGCACAACGTTACTTGGTGTGGAATATCCCGGTTGTGGGATATTCCCACAGCTATCCTGGCTGTGTCCCCTTTCAATTTCTTGTGCACCTCTGGTCTACTTGGTGTCAGAGTATGAGAAACTGAAAAGTCCTTGACTTGGTGTGACTACTGCTCAGAACAACAAAAACATCAGTGTGTTATCAACATTAGTCTCACACTAAACTCAAAACACAGCACTATACTAGCTACTATGAAGGAAAGCAATTCAGCTGAAACCAGAACATCAGGAAACTCCTAATATCTGACAGAATTATGCACTCTTACCTGCAGCACCTTCTCTTCTATAGGTACTTTAACTGCAGGAATAGTAACTATATTTATAGCACCGTATATATATGACTTACTAAATAATTTTTTAAAAACCCACCATCCCTTTATATCAAAATATTTTTGGTACAGCCTTCCCTCCACAAACTTACTATTTGCAGAAGATGTATCAAAGCAATACACACATATTGAGACAAGAGTACATAACCATTAAAGTAAAGCTTCTCTCAAATGTATCAACCAACATATAAAACTGGTGCATTACCACCACCACACACTTTAGTGATGAGATCAGGTTTTGACAAATGTAAATTCAATGAAAAGTCTGAAAAACCTGTTTACAATGATCCCAGACACAAACCTTGCAAACTGCAATTCACTGACCTATGTAAACTGATTTGGCTTTCAGATAATCTCCCAGTGAATACTATTGCAAAATCCATAAACACAGATGGCACCAACTGGCACCCTATCTGCAATCTCAGCAGAAGATCAAATGAATACAGAGACTGAATTTATCTTCCCACATCACAGGTGATTCTTTCCAAACAGGTTTAAGGGATTATGCCTGAAAGCTGAACCCAAAAATTTCTGTCACAGCTACCCAAAATCTCAATCACCCTGAGAAGTCACACTGCTCGAATGAAGCTGATTTTAAAACTCTGTGGCTTTTAATGAAGTAATGCAACATTCAGTTCAGATCAGGCTCTCGTTATAATTGCTACAATTACCATGTTGATAATTTCTGTTAGCAGTAAACTCACAGAACTTTTTTCTAAAGCACCGTTACAGGAAAACTTACTTGGGAACAAAAAGAATTATGAAAAATGAAAAGGCTGACAATCTACAGTCAACCTTTAAGGTAAGTATCAGTTGTACTACTAAAGCATAGTATATTATTTTATCTACAAAACTTACTGCTATTACTCTGGAGCAGAATGACAGCATTAACACTTATTGGTGAATTGTCAGAAATAACGTACAAGAAGGCATACAACATATGGAATGTCATATGTCAGTAAGCATGAAGATCAGTTAGTGAACTTTAAAGCTAATTTTTTGTAATTAAAATCCAAGACATATTCACTAGTAAGATGTTAGATACCATATGAAACACATTAGTCCAACAATACCTTCGCAGTCTTTAAGATGACAGTATTAAGACAAAGAGATTTGAAATAGAGCAGTGACACCAAGGACAGAGGAGACTGTACAGCTGCTTCAGCAATATTGCTTCATTGATTGTTTCTGAGCACTAGAAGCTGTTAATAGTGAAAATGGAAAGATTTGAAAATCAGCTAAAACAAGCCTTCCTTGGGTATCTGGATTCATTTGTTATAGTACTGTCACTGGCTGCAACACAAAGTGATGCTTTCTCCAAGACATTTTTTTCCTTTTTTATAGCATTTCATTCTCATGGTTTATCATTTAGTTCCTGTGTTTTCACCATGGCCTTCAGAGAAATCCTTAAAGAAACCTCAATCAACAACATCCAAACCAAAATACGTAAGAAACGCTTTAGGGAACAAATTGCTGCAGCATTCTTCTCATGCAGCAATGTCTTAAATCTTCTGGATTCTCCTTGAAGAGCCCACGTCTAACTTATCTATACAGCTCCAAGCTGTAAAAGACACTATGATTATGAGAACCAGAACACAATGAAAACTGGAGAAACTGATCTTTAGTGACAGACCATAGTTTTTGGGGGGTTTTGGTTTTGTTTTTTTTTTAATTACATCAGTGAATCAGAAACTGGATCCTATTGATTATGCGAACAGCCCAACAGTCTCTAAATAACTTTTATCGTGATTTATTTATGCTCAGTCATGGATACTGTAACTGCCCAACTCCATATATTGCCATAGTTCAGTTTCAGATACATTCCCAATCCACTCACATAGGTATGGGACATTTGCAGTCACCTGTTTACCATTGCAGCAAATTTATAATTTAATTACTTTTCCTCTGTGCCTTTAGTTTTCTTCAGAACTACCTTCCATAAAAATATCTTTCAGGAAAATACTTCCGGGAAAATAGACTACTCTCTGATTAACTGATGTTGAAATTCTTATCCATGGTTAATGTCTGACCTCCTGGAGTTGTAAGGAGAAACAAAGGCAAATAAAAAAGAAATCAAGACCTCAGATCTGCATTATTTTCCAAAATGCATCACCTACTGTCAGAAGTATCATATGAAAATATCACTTTATTTACAAGACAGTAAAATAATAGAACTTCGTTAGACAGCTTTCACAGTATCTGACCACCCCTCCTGAGCAATTTTAAAAGGCAAGGGATAACATTAATATTTTTTTAATCTGGGCTTTACAAATGCCCTAAGTTCAGCATAATTCCAGTTTATCTGCATGTAGGACAGTGATTTTGGAAGAATACACCCTGTTAGTTCCACTTTCCCAAGGCAGATTTTAGGCACCACAGCTCAGGAAAATCTTGTCAATTTTCAAGAAAGCTGGAAGGCAGAAGAGAGAAATAATCTAAGCAAAAGTCTTTGGTATTATTTTAATAGACTTGTCAACTACAATCACATCAGCAATTGTCTTTGCATCAAAAAAGAGCTCTGAGAGTCAGTAACACCTTTCAGCCGCTTGCCACCTCTAACCTTGTTTCCAAATGAGTTCAAAATGCTGACAACCCAGAATGATTTATCCCCTAGGCAGAAAGCAGAGAAATGGGAACTCCTGTGAGGGACGGGAGGCACCGAAAACACAGAGAAAAGCAGCAAAAAGGAAGACACAGAAAGCCCTTGTTCTCAGGGAAGGAATGGGGACATAAAACAGCTTCTCTTACTGCCACCAGCAGTTCAGAAGCTGAGCACTGCTCTCCTCCGCACAGGATGGATGGTGTGAAGGGTCAGCCAACAAGAGGAGTTGTGTGTGCTCGTGCCTGTGCATGAACGCATGTGTTTGCGTGGGAGGTGAGGACAGTTAGGGACAGCAGAGCAGCCATCCTCACCCTCTCACTTCAAGCTTTAACAAACAGTTCCGAGGAAAACAGCAGCTTCATCAGGGGCTATTCCTACATGGAAAGACTCTTTCCTTTTCTTCTTGTAACAAGTTTGGTTTAAGATGCTGAAGGTGAAATTCCTATAAACTGTTTTTTTGCCTGTAGTGGATCACCAGAAACCTTACATTAGCTTGGAGCTGCCATCCTGTGTTCAACATGCCCCCTTGTCACAACCACCATTTCTCTTTTACTGGGGAGCCCTCCAATGTGTACTGAATGTCTAACAAAGGACAATCTTCTGGAAACACAAATTTTGATGACTAATAATTCTGTTCTCCAAAACACCCAGGGAAATAACAAATCCTCCTTTTCATGTAATTATTATTGAAACAGCAATATCTATACCATATGCAAAATAAAACACTGAGTTTCTTGCCAACTATACAGTCACCTGCAGCTCAGTCAGGTTCTGCTGACACAGTAACATGTAGCACTTAAAAAGTCATTGTCCTACTGTATTAGAGAACACCACAAGCTATTTTCACAGCTACAAGCTATTTTCACAGCTACAAGCTAGAACACGAGAAAGGATCATGGCAATTATTGGCTTCCTTTCAGTCTTTGCCAGCAGTACTTCTGATCCTAACTTACCAGCCCAGCACAATCAAGAGTGACTTAGAAGACGTGGAGGAAATATGTTTTGATTAAATAAGTACCAAAAGTAACTGTAACATTCTTTACACAGCAATGCTGCATCCCTTCCCAAAGATTTACAGTCATAAAAGAAAATGACACACTACTACTTGCCTGACATGTGGGTACATCATCATGCAAACATTTCCCAGAATGCTTAATAAAAACAGATGATTAACTAAAAAAAAGATAAAGTGGGCAATTTCCTACACACTGATTAAACCTACTCTATGACTCAGAGAGTGAAATACTGTGATGAAAGCAGCAGTGTGATTAAAGCTGGAGCAGCTGCAACTAGCATATGTAATGAAAAATTGAGGAATGGTCCCATGAAACTGTCTGAGATGAAACCCTCTCAGTAACAAATGTCTTAACAGTCTGCCTACATCCTGATGTAACAATGCATTAACATGGATAAAATACTCAAGAAGGTCCCAGAGATCAATTTGGATTGTATTTTTGTAGTATGTTTTATTCAGAAAAATAAAATGGAATATTCCTGACATTTCCTAACTAGCCACTTGTTGTGCACAGCATAAATTTAGGCCTCTATGAGCTACAGGACCATAAGGTTTCTGTGACCAAAGCAAACCCATGAAAACGAGGGCCTCTTGCAGGTATAAGCCAGCATCCACTGCAGGACTGGGACTCAGCAGACATCTTCATTAAGGGATCTATAATGGTGCCTAAGAATGTTTCCCTAAGAAAGCCAAACCTTGTAATTAACATATACAATATTTTCTTCTGGATGAGATCACCTGGAGCTTTGTAATTGTGCTCATTTATGCATCTCTCATTAGGACACACACACTCCCAGTGTCTCATTTTAGTTCTGGCTTGGTGTAAACTCACCGTAATGGTGCAACTCTGCTGCTCTGCCACCAGGTACTGGGAGCATGTGCACTTGTCTGGACACAGCACTGTCAGCCCATGCTGTTTTACCTGATGTTGCTCCAGCGCACCCACAACTTCTGAACTGTGGGATCAAATCTCAACAGCGCATTACTGAGTGCCTTCGGAGTGATGCCTAAACTACAAAAAAAATGAGCAGCGGTAACGTGTGTCACCTATTTCCTGCTTTTCCCTGAAGGGCCCTAAACCCCAAAATCCTCTCACAGACACACACACACACATCCCTCCCTCAAAAACTGGTCCCACAAACACAAGGGGTAGGAAGAAGTCGTCAGAGCTGTGAAAGCACCAAGCTGAGCTTTGAACCCTCCTTCCCCGAGGCAGCTTGCCGAGAGCCGAGAAGCGCCCGCTCTCCCGAGCCCCGGGGAGAGGCCGCAGGTGCCCCCGCCGGGGGCAGCCCGACTCCCGCTCCCCCCGCTCCTCGTCCCGCACGAAGCCGAGCGGGGCCCCGCGCCGGGCGGTGCCCCCGCGGGCCCCGCCCCGCCCTGCTCTGCTCCTCAGGGCGCGGAGGGAACGCGACAGCCTCGCCGCCCTGCGGTGCCGGACGTGTGCGCGGAGCGCGGCCAGGGCGCCGCGGGACCCCCGAACGCTGCCCGGAGAGAGCCGCCGTTC